>CM060377.1:25345580-25808295 GCA_030545235.1 Helianthus tuberosus
TAACCTTGTGATCAGTTATCTGTTGTTCGTGTTCTCTTTGTGTGATTGTCATCATGGGTGATGGAGAAGGAACCTCTGTTACTCTTATTAGCAAGTTAGATATAGGAAACCCTCTTTATCTTCATCCTAGTGACTCAAGTGCCCTGACTATAGTTAGCATAAAACTCAAAGGCACTAAGAATTATTCTGTTTGGTCTAGTGCAATGAAGCTTGCACTAGAAGCTAAAAATAAATTTAGTTTTATAAATGGTAAGTATGAAAAACCTAATGATGATGATGTTTTAGCAGCTCAATGGGATAGGTGCAACTCTGTGGTCTTAACTTGGTTGTTAAATTTTGTGTCAGGAGAGTTGTTTTTAGGACACGTTTTTTCCAAACTTGCTTTAGAAGTTTGGACAGACTTGAAAGAAACATATGATAAGGTAGATGGTTCTGTTGTCTATGACTTGTATAAACGAATTAACTGTATTTCACAAAATGGTAGTTCTGTGGCTGAATATTATAACAAGTTGACAACTATGTGGAAGCAGTTTGATGCAATGGTGCATCTGCCTTCATTTTCTTGTCAAGCAGCCAAATACTACAATGATTTTTCAACTTTAATCAAGCTAATGCAATTCCTCATGGGTTTAGATGACGTATATCAACCTGTGAGGACAAATTTTTTGACAAGAGAACCATTTCCTTCTGTCAAGGCTGCTTATGCTTTGATCTCGAGAGAAGAGTCACATAGACTCTCTAGTAGTGGGTCAAAGGGTCAGTCTGTATCTTTTGTAGCTAAGTCAAACCAGACAAATCAGAATTTTGACTCTAGAAGAAGGAACTTTAGGGGACCTAACTCAAATTTAAAGTGTTTTAATTGCAATATGTTAGGTCATATTGTTGATCGCTGTTTTGAGATAATTGGTTGTAACACCTCGCAAAATCACGACCAATGTAATAAAGACACGTGTCATGGACTTAAACGTGTAATGAATTGACCTTGAGGGACTAGAGTTGTCAAACAATGCAAATATGCAAGTAAAAGGATCAAACGTGTCATCATGCCAAACTCGTGCCTCTGAATGACCTCATAAGATGTTCGTATTCTTTTATGAATAAAATTATCGGACATTGAAAGACGTTTGTGCTTAAATTTAAAACTTTACGAAGCATAGGGGTTAAAAGTGTCAACATGTTAAATGTTACCTCTGAGTGACCTTTTAACAATCCCAAAAGCATTGTAATAATTGTATATTTTGCTTTCAAGAATATTGGATAGTAATCTCGTGAAGTTTCGATGAAAACAAGACGTTTCGGGTGATCTTGCAACTAACCGGGAGCTTAACGGAGTTAAAATGTGACCTAAGACCCTTAAAAGTTAACTATGGGGGTCGTAAGTGCAATAAATGGAAGTTAAATTAACTTAAAATGGACCAGGGACCAAAAATGCAAAGCTGGCAAACTTTTAACTGATTCTTCCCATTGTCGCGGGCCGCGTAAGCCGAGACCAATTCTTACGCGGGCCGCGTAGAAGTGCAAGTATCAGAAAGGAAAGGACAGCTGCAAGTTCAGTCAGTTCCACCTCCTTTGCATGCTAGTTTTCGATTCTAGGGGCTTGTTTGATGGTTTATTCTACCACCACAACACTTGTAAACATCTGGGAGCCTCCCTAAACAGGTGTAATGATCTTGGCAACCTCAAATCTCCTATAAATAGCCCACATTTTGGTCATTTAGAACTTGCACACTTTCATTTTCATTCAAAGCTCACTCTCTGAAGTTTCTTGGAGCTCTAGGAAGTTTTCTTCTGTTCTAATCTCGTGCTAAGAGTTCTTGTAAGCATTCTTAGCCTCTCTAGTTCAAGTTTTATTACCTTAATGACCAAAAGTCAAAGCTATCGTAATTAAGCTTTGACTTAGTGATTAATCACTAATGGTCCAGCCATTATTCGAATTGAAAGTGGCTATGAGTTGGTAATTATGTAGATAATATACCCTTAAAAGGGCACCTACTGATTATCACTTTTACTTGGTCAATTGTCGAGTCAAACTGGTTAAAAAAAAGTCCACAGAATCTGTTTTTGCAAAATAATACATAACTGATAATGCAGAGGTTATGGAACATGTTTTAACACTTAAATAACTTGGTAAATAATATAAGAACATGTCTAAGCATGTTCAACCTGACAATTCCGAGTTTAGGCTCGGTTTGCAACCGAAAGTCGCAAAAGTAGACTTTTGCTTTGACTTTCAGTTCTGACCCGATTTAGCTTGGTTTAGATATTCCTTAGAGTTCTTTTGGGACCACTTTACATGTTAGTATAACCCCCTGAGATTATACTATAAGATTCCATAGAAATCTGATTCATATGCATGTTTCCGTTAAATGCTTAAAATGGACTATTATGCTCTTTTATCAATAAAAAGAGATTTTTGAAAATGTGAGAGGACAAAAACCTCTATTACTGATTTATAAACATGTCCTAAAAATTTGACATCAGTTCATGGTCTAAATTGAAAGATATGCACAATATCGTAAATGAAAGCCTTTTTATTAATTAAATGACGTTTTTAGTATAAATCATATTCAAACCCAAATTTTGACACCAAACTTTCTACCCACTGATGTAATATAATATTTAGGGATTTTTGGATATTTTTATTAAATTTTACACTGATTTTATTATAGAGTTCCAGTATAAATTCGGTATTGACGAAATTGCCCTTTTCTTTGATAAAATGAGTTTTACATAACATTTTGATACCAAACCTTTTCCTGCTGATTTCACATGTTAAATAAAATATTTTAAACAGTAGAGGCTGATCAAAATCTCAGATTTCCTTAAACAACCCGAATATCGTCAAATACCGGCTTTTTTACGAATTAGGCGCATAGTATGGTTTAAAACCATATTTAGCACCTAAGACTTGTTACCTACTGATGTTATATCAAAATTTTTATACTTTAACAGTAAGTATAAGTCTTGAACTCAGATTTCCAAATTTGACCCTTAAAGCTTATGTGAAATTACCAAAATGCTCATACGGTGCATAGTTTGGCCATAAATGATAAAATTCACATAAGTAAGATATCTTACTGATATAAATTGTTAAAATAAGTATTTTTACTGATTTCTTTAGACCAGAACCTTAGATTACTATTTAACCTCTTTTATGAACTTTAAAATGACCAAAATAGCCCTACGGGGCATAAATTGGTTTTAAATTCATTTTAGGCATAATGGAAGGTATCCTACTGATATCACAACATATTTAAAGCATATTAACTTGTGGAACCGGTACATGACTCGTTTGGTTACCCGTTTTTCATATACGCGTTCGGAACGGTTTATGTAACTAGTTTGCATGAATTAACCGAATCGGGTCAAACCTTATCATTTTTACTTCAAAATCCAGAATGTGATTAGTTTACCCATTATATACCAGTCTTCACACTTGTCGGGTCTAAGTCACATTCTAATCCGGTCTTCGCTTAATCTTGCGTTTTGAACCGTATACCTTTCTTGAAAACTAACCGGTCTAAGTTATAACTTAAATAAGACCCGTTAGGAATCTAATAGGTTATTAAAACCTTCGTTCCAGATTAAGGAACCCAGTAAAAGCTATTTGTACTTGCTGATTGATATACAGCTGAGATTAAAATTATATTTTAGCTCAGGTAAATACTTTTAACTTATTTTCCCTTATACGGGCATGGGATACGGTATTATAATAATACCGCTTGGTCGGGTATGAAATCGTACAATCGGAATGTGATTAAAAAGATGCATAACCCGTTTTAATCTGTCTTGTTTGATGCAATGCCTATGGGGGGTTAATGACCATGTCCTGGATATCCTCGGCTCATTCATTTGAAATGGCCACGATTTAAGCACGGGGTGTAGGCATACACCTGACAGTTGCGTATGTAAAACGGTACCCTACTCGTGAGGAAACTTCTTGTGGGTATTATACCAAGTGGTGTGTCTATTAATCTTGTCTCGGCTCTTCTAACCGAGCCCTGAATGGACAACAAACGTATAAATCTGTATACAAGATTATTTTTAAATAATTGTCCCAAGTTATAAAAGAATTTTGTGCCTTGTGCATTTTTAAATCAATTTTATAAACACTTTTCAAAAGAGTCAGTTAATTGTATTTACCAGTGTAAACTGACGTATTTTTCAAAAGGTTAAGTGCAGGTACTATGCGTAATGGGCTGGCTACTCCTAGTATCAAATAAAGAGTCTTGCAAGCTTTTGATGCTTAAATCTGTTGAACACTATTTCTTTTATTTTAGATCCGCATGTGGATCCACTTACAATCCGTTGTGTAATATTTTATGTTACTTTCAACTCGGTTTGTAATATTATTACTTTAGACTTCCGCTGTGCATTAAACTGTGATTATTGACTATGATGATATCAACTACGTCACGATACTCCCCACCGGGCCCACCGGTAATACGTGGAAATATCGGGGTGTGACAGGTTGGTATTAGAGCCAACATTGAGTGAATTAAACACTAGCCTTTTGTGTTTAATCTCAATGACATAGTTGCACATTCCTTGACTTCCGAGTCTAGGCAAAGGACTTAGGATTAATCCTAATCTTAATTGTTTTTGTCTTTGTTGTTTTTCTTTTGTTTTGACAGGATCAAAGAAAATGCCGCCACGTTTCAGAGGAAGAGGTGGAAGAGGCAAAGCACCAATAACTGCACCAAATGATTACGAAGTCGGGCCTTCTCACCGGCGAACACCTTCAGCAACTTTTAGCTCCAGCCCTCAAGAAGACTGGAGAACATATCTGGAACCCGCGAGGCGTTCTGTCTCGCTTAGCTCTTCGCCCTCGTATCACAACTCCTTTGGGCCACAATCAGAAAATGAGCCCAATGATTCTCACAACTCCTTCATACCGTTGCAGCGATCGAGTTCACACCGGGCTTTCCAGGACCCGACCCCATACTTCCAGAGCCGGTTCAACCCGGTAAATCAGATTGAAGAACCAATGGGCCATAACCCATTGGGCCCAGAAGACCACTTTGCTGAAGCCCAGGATATGAAGATGGATGATGACCCCGTTCCTGAGATACCACCAACTGGGACGCCCACGCATCCCATTGAGATTTCTAACGGATCATCTTTTCATGGTTCGCCATATAGGGGCCCAGGCAGTTTTGCTGAAAGGTGGGCCACATACCACTGGGAGTTCACTCCCCCTTTCAACCCACCTCCACAACAGCAGTAGGATCCCTCTGAGGATTCGCGTTTCCAGGCGGTTACGCCACCGCCGCCGCCAGTGCAGCAACTGCCTCCAGAACCACCGAGGCGAGGAAGAACAGGTGCACGGATGTCCGTGCGAGGAGGGGATTTCCATTTCAGCACCCCTCAGCACTCCAGTGGCAGCCACTACCCGCCACTGTATGAAGACCCGCAAATGGGTGGGCCTTCAAACCCAGTTTCAGAAGTCGACTCTATTCCAATCGCACCACCACCACAAATGGGTTATGATAACCCAATTCCTTCTTACGCCAGTACAGCGGCGTATAACCCTTTTGAACAGCCAGCTTATCCTGGCTACAACTACTACAATGCCCCTGCCGTCGACCCGTACCTCGAGGTGGCCAACTACAATGCTCTCCACCCGGAAGGACCATTCGCAGCTTCATACCAATCTGGGTACCAAGCATATAGGTATCAATACCTGCCACCTCCTCAACCTCCACATCAGCAGCCGCCATAGATCCAACCTCCGCAGCAGCAAGAGATCCTTCAAAGGTTGAACCAGGTGGAACGAGAGGTTCAGGAGGAGCGTAGAAGCCGCCGGGGTCTACTTAAGGGTTTGGCAGACTTGATAAAGGGGAAGAAGAAGAGGGATTATTAAAATCCTTATTTATTTGTTTGTATTGTTATTCATTTCAATTAAGTCCCTGCGTTGACATTTTTATTCATGTATTCAGTCCCTGCAAGGACTTGTATTTCTTCTTTTAGTCCCTATGTGGACAAGTTATTTATTTAAAAGTCCTGTTTAGGGCAATTATGTACTTCTTTAAAATTTATTGGAATGTTTTACTTAAATTTCATTAGTCATCATATGTATGAATATATTATATGAAATAAATCAAAATATCATTCCTTTTTGTAATTGATCATTTAAAGGAATCTTAAAAGGTATAACCTAGCCTATATGTCATCATAGACCTGGCCATGATGGTAAAACCTAATTAAAAAGATTCAAATCCTTGTTAACATCTGAAGACATGTTAGCACTCCTGGCAGATGTGATTCGGTAAGGCCACACAAGTCATCCTTATATTGGATTCTTCCAGACTCCTTATCTAGCCTAATGATTTAGAAATCATGGGTTCAAATCATCAATTAAGATGATCATATATTAGACATCCATTAGTGATAAAGTGCCTACGGGCCATAATAATTGCCAATTAAGACAAAAAGACAGTTGTAGTCTACGACTCACTGTCAATAAAAGGTAATGAACTATGTTCAAACCTTAATGCCTCGATCCTTTGAAATCATGGCTTATAATTTAAAATTTGTCCTTGTGACTAGGCCTTTTGTGCCACTTTAATATCTTTAATGATTTATAATAAAGGATAAATTATAATAAAAATCCTGAATAAATATGACTAACAAATTAACCAATATGGTTTATAATTACCATGGTTAATGAGTCATCAAAAATGATGATTTCATAATAAACTCTAAATAAAATATTGTAAATTGTTTTGTAGCAATCAAGCTACATGGCTGAATCAGAAGAGGTTAACAGCCACCCGAGAGAGAATAATGATACCACCAGAATTAATGTAGCTGGTGCAAATCTTCAAGCATTAATAGACAATGCCGCTACTAGAGCTCTTGACAGACAATTCAAGGAATCAAGTGGTACACGCACTAAGACTCAATCCGTGGCTCATAGTAAGCCCCCTTCGAAAACACACGAGTCAAAGAAGGACGATGCTTGTCACTCGTCGAATCAGCAAAGTATCCCGTCTAAGAAGATTGTGCTCAATCAAGAGCCGCGTGTTAAGACCTGCTCTTACAAATATTTCGTCTCCTGCAAGCCCAGAGACTTCACAGGAGAGAAAGGAGCCATCGATTGTATGACTTGGCTCGATGAAATGGATACAGTTGTTGATATTCGTGGTTGTGCTGAACAGGACATTGTGAAGTTTGTTTCAAAATCTTTTAAAGGTGAAGCTTTAGCTTGGTGGAGGTCCCTAATCCAAGCTACAGGGAAGATCCCGTTGTATAACATGACTTGGGATCAGTTTGTTGCTCTAATCAAAGAAAATTTCTGTCCTCAATAAAGTTGAGAAAATTGAGACTGACTTCTTGACCTTGGTCATGAAGAACTTAGATTGTCAGGCGTATCTTACGAGTTTCAACACCATGTCTCGTTTGGTTCCTTATTTGGTGACACCGGAACCAAAACGCATAGCTCATTTTATTGGAGGTTTAGCTCCGGAAATCAAAGCAAGCGTGAAAGCATCTAGACCTACTACCTTTAGGTCAGTGGCTGATCTGTCCTTATCTCTTACTCTCGATGCGGTTAGGTAGAGATCGCTCAAGAATTCTGAAGAAGGGAAAAGGAAACGTGAGGATGAAAACTCACGCCGTTCTGATAAGAAACATAAGGGGAACTCTGAGTACAAGAAAAGTTCCGGGTTTAAAAAGGATAGCCAGCAGACGGGTGAGAAACCCAAATGTAAAACCTGCCAAAAGCATCACTTTGGGAAATGCAAGTTGGAGTCGAAATCGCAGTCACAATCAAGGACTTTTGAATGTGGGATTTGCAAGTCCAAAGAACATAAGACTTTGGATTGCAAGAAATTGAAAGATGCAACTTGTTACAATTGTAACGAGAATGGGCATATCAAGACTAACTGCCCAAAATATGCGAAGAAGCCTGAGGAGGCTAAAAAGACCAATGCTCGGGTCTTTCAGATGAATGCTCAAGAGGCCATTCAGAATAACAATTTGATAACAGGTACCTTTCTTATCAATGATGTTTATGCTAGAGTATTGTTTGATTCGGGTACAGCCAAGTCTTTTGTAGACAATAAGTTTTGTAAATTGTTAAATCTGCCTGTTAAGACTCTAAGCATAAAGTACGAAGTAGAATTGGCCGATGGTACCATAGAAACTGCCTCAACAGTTCTAGATGGATGTTTTATATCCATTAGGAATCACTCTTTTCCGCTATCCTTGCTTCCATTGAAACTAGCAGGATTCGACATAGTGATAGGGATGGATTGGTTATCTCATAACCAAGCACAAATTGTATGTGATAAGAAGCAAGTGGTTATCAAGACTCCTTATGATGAGCCACTTATGATTCAAGGAGATACTCAGTATGGATTGCCTAAGCAAGTGTCTATGTTTAAGGCATCGAAGTGTATGAAGAGAGGTTGTGTCATTTATATGGCACAGGTAACCATTGGTGAACCAAAGCCCAAGATTGAAGACATCCCCGTTATTTCTGAATATCCAGACGTTTTCCCTGAAGAACTACCTGGATTACCTCCAGATAGGCAAGTGGAGTTCAGAATCAATATCATTCCTGGAGCAGCACCAATTGCAAGAGCACCTTATCGGTTGGCACCGACTGAGATGAAATAGTTAAGGACTCAGTTGGATGATTTGTTGGCGAAGGGTTTTATTCGGCCTAGCTCGTCCCCTTGGGGAGCACCGATTCTGTTTGTGAAGAAAAAGGATAGATCGATGCATCTATGCATCGATTACCGCGAGCTAAACAAGGTTACAATTAAGAACATATATCCATTACCCAGGATCGATGATCTATTCGATCAGCTTCAAGGAGCAAGTTACTTTTCAAAGATCGATCTAAGGTCAGGTTATCACCAGTTGAAGGTCAGAGATGAAGACGTCCACAAGACCGCATTCAGAACACGTTATGGTCACTATGAGTTCTTAGTGATGCCTTTCGGGCTCACTAATGCACCAGCAGCATTCATGGATCTCATGAATCGCGTTCGTAAGCCGTATCTGGACAAGTTTGTCATTGCCTTCATTGATGACATACTTGTTTACTCGAAGAGTCAAACCGATCATGAAAAACATCTCCGGTGCATCCTTAAACTCCTGCAGCAAGAGAAGCTCTACGCCAAGTTTTCGAAATGTGAGTTTTGGCTTCGAGAAGTCCAATTTCTTGGACATGTAGTGAGTGAGCGTGGTATCCAGGTGGATCCCGCTAAGATTGAAGCCATTATGAATTGGCAAGAGCCGAAGACACCTACAGAGATTCGTAGCTTCTTGGGTCTAGCAGGATACTATAGACGCTTTATTGAAAATTTTTCAAGGATTGCTACACCCCTAACTTCATTGACCCGCAAGAATATAAAGTTTGACTGGGGTCCCAAGCAATAAGAATCCTTTGATATTCTTAAACAGAAATTAAGCAATGCTCCTGTGTTGACATTGCCAGAAGGAATTGAAGAATTTGTGGTTTATTGTGACGCGTCGCACACAGGTATGGGTTGTGTGCTTATGCAAAAAGGCAAGGTTATTGCATATGCTTCCCGTCAATTAAAGGTGCACGAGAAGAATTACACCACCCACGATTTAGAGTTGGGTGCCGTTGTATTTGCACTAAAACTATGGAGGCATTATCTTTACGGGACTAAGTGCGTGATCTATTCTGATCGTAAGAGCCTTCAACATCTGTTTAACCAGAAGGATCTTAACATGAGATAGCGCCGATGGATGGAAACGCTGAATGATTATGATTGTGAAATCCAATATCATCCAGGCAAAGCGAATGTAGTCGCTGATGCCTTGAGCAGGAAGGAAAGGGTTAAGCCCATTAGAATCAATGCTAAAAGCATTGAATTGAAGAACAGCTTGAATGAAAGGTTGTTAGCCGCTCAAAAGTAAATTGTATTAGAAGCTAACTATCCGAATGAGAAGTTAGGAGTGACTGCCGATCAATTGTCATATGGCAAAAATGGAATCCTAAGATTGAATGGTCGAATATGGGTTCCAATTTATGGAGGACTTCGAGACGTGATTCTTCAAGAAGCTCATAGCTCCAAATATTCAGTCCATCCTGGCAGTGATAAGATGTACCAGGATTTAAAGGCAAATTATTGGTGGATAGGTTTGAAGAAATCTATAGCCACTTATGTGGCTAAATGTCTGACATGCACACAGGTTAAAGCCGAGCATCAAAAGCCATCAGGCTTGCTGCAACAGCCTGAACTTCCCACTTGGAAATGGGAAATGGTAACCATGGATTTTATTACTAAGTTACCAAAGACGAAATGTGGGAATGATACTATTTGGGTTATAGTCGATAGATTGACCAAGTCAGCCCACTTCTTGTCGATTAAAGAAACTCACAGCTCCGATAAGCTAGCACAGCTGTACGTGGATGAGATTGTATCTCTCCACGGAGTGCCAGTATCCATTATCTCTGATAGGGATACAAGATACACATCGCATTTTTGGAAAAGCTTTCAGCAATCCTTAGGCACTCGATTAAATTTTAGCACTGCATATCATCCTCAGACGGATGGTCAAAGCGAGCGTACTATTCAAACGCTTGAAGATATGCTACGAGCTTATGTTATAGATTTAGGTGGAAGTTGGGATGATCATCTTCCGTTGATTGAATTTTCGTACAATAATAGCTATCATTCGAGTATTCAAAGTGTAGAACGCCAGTTTGTTGGGCGGAGGTTGGAGATGTTCAACTGACAGGACCTGATATAGTCCTGGAGACGACGGACAAGATTGTCCAAATCCGAGATCGTCTGAAAGCTGCCAGGGACAGGCATAAAAGTTATGCCGATATGAGGCGCAAACCTTTAAAGTTTGAAGTTGGCGATAAAGTGTTAGTTAAGGTATCACCCTGGAAAGGGGTGATGCGTTTTGGCAAAAAGGGCAAGCTGAGCCCAAGATATATAGGACCATTTGAGATCATAGAATGTGTCGGAACTGTAGCTTATAAGCTAAATCTGCCAGAAGAGCTCAGTGGGATTCATAATGTGTTCCACATCTGCAATTTGAAGAAATGTCTAGCGATGAATCGCTAGCCATGTCACATAAGAATGTGCAGATAGATGAGGGCTTGACGTTCGTTGAAAAACCTTTGTCAATCGAGGATCGACAGGTTAAGAAACTTCGAAGAAAGCATGTGCCGATTGTGAAGGTAAAGCGGGATGCCCGTAGAGGCCCAGAATACACATGGGAGGTTGAATCCACAATGAAACAGAAGTACCCTCAGTTATTTCAGTAAATCTCGAGGTCAAGATTTCTTTTAAGGGGGTGAGGATGTAACACCTCGCAAAATCACGACCAATGTAATAAAGACACGTGTCATGGACTTAAACGTGTAATGAATTGACCTTGAGGGACTAGAGTTGTCAAACATTGTAAATATGCAAGTAAAAGGATCAACGTGTCATCATGCCAAACTCGTGCCTCTGAATGACCTCATAAGATGTTCGTATTCTTTGATGAATAAAATTATCGGACATTGAAAGCCATTTGTGCTTAAATTTAAAACTTTACGAAGCATAGGGGTTAAAAGTGTCAACATGTTAAATGTTGCCTCTGAGTGACCTTTTAACAATCCCAAAAGCATTGTAATAATTGTATATTTTGCTTTCAAGAATATTGGATCGTAATCTCGTGAAGTTTCGATGAAAACAAGACGTTTCGGGTGATCTTGCAACTAACCGGGAGCTTAACGGAGTTAAAATGTGACCCAAGACCCTTAAAAGTTAACTATGGGGGTCGTGAGTGCAATAAATGGAAGTTAAATAAACTTAAAATAGACTAGGGACCAAAAATTCAAAGCTGGCAAACTTTTAACCGATTCTTCCCATTGTCGCGGGCCGCGTAAGCCGAGACCAACTCTTACGCGGGCCGCGTAGAAGTGCCAGTATCAGAAAGAAAAGGACAGCTGCAAGTTCAGTCAGTACCACCGCCTTTGCATGCTAGTTTTCGATTCTTGGGGCTTGTTTGATGGTTTATTCTACCACCACAACACTTGTAAACATCTGGGAGCCTCCCTAAACAGGTGTAATGATCTTGGCAACCTCAAATCTCCTATAAATAGCCCACATTTTGGTCATTTAGAACTTTCACACTTTCATTCAAATCTCACTCTCTGAAGTTTCTTGGATCTCTAGGAAGTTTTCTTCTGTTCTAATCTCGTGCTAAGAGTTCTTGTAAGCATTCTTAGCCTCTCTAGTTCAAGTTTTATTACCTTAATGACCAAAAGTCAAAGCTATCGTAATTAAGCTTTGACTTAGTGATTAATCACTAATGGTCCAGCCATTATTCGAATTGAAAGTGGCTATGAGTTGGTAATTATGTAGATAATATACCCTTAAAAGGGTACCTACTGATTATCACTTTTACTTGGTCAATTGTCGGGTCAAACTGGTTAAAAAAAAGTCCACAGAATCTGTTTTTGCAAAATAATACATAACTGATAATGCAGAGGTTATGGAACATGTTTTAACACTTAAATAACTTGGTAAATAATATAAGAACATGTCTAAGCATGTTCAACCCGACAATTCTGAGTTTAGGCTCGGTTCGCAACTGAAAGTCGCAAAAGTAGACTTTTGATTTGACTTTCAGTTCTGACCCGATTTAGGTTGGTTTAGATATGCCTTAGAGTTCCTTTGGGACCACTTTACATGTTAGTATAACCCCCTGAGATTATACTATAAGATTCCATAGAAATCTGATTCATATGCATGTTTCCGTTAAATGCTTAAAATGGACCATTATGCCCTTTTATCAATAAAACGAGATTTTTGAAAATGTGAGAAGGCAAAAACCTTTATTACTGATTTATAAACATGTCCTAAAAATTTGACATCAGTTCATGGTCTAAATTGAAAGATATTCACAATATCGTAAATGAAAGCCTTTTTATTAATTAAATGACGTTTTTAGTATAAATCATATTCAAACCCAAATTTTGACACCAAACTTTCTACCCACTGATGTAATATAATATTTAGGGATTTTTGGAGATTTTTATTAAATTTTACACTAATTTTATTATAGAGTTCTAGTATAAATTCGGTATTGACGAAATTGCCCTTTTCTTTGATAAAATGAGTTTTACATAACATTTTGATACCAAACTTTTTCCTACTGATTTCACATGTTAAATAAAATATTTTAAACAATAGAGGCTGATCAAAATCTCAGATTTCCTTAAACAATCCGAATATCGTCAAATACCGGCTTTTATGCGAATTAGGCGCATAGTATGGTTTAAAACCATATTTAGCACCTAAGACTTGTTACCTACTGATGTTATATCAAAATTTTTATACTTTAACAGTAAGTATAAGTCTTGAACTCAGATTTCTAAATTTGACCCTTAAAGCTTATGTGAAATGACCAAAATGCCCCTACGGTGCATAGTTTAGCCATAAATGATAAAATTCACATAAGTAAGATATCTTACTGATATAAATTGTTAAAATAAAAATTTTTACTGATTGTTTTAGACCAGAACCTCAGATTACTATTTAACCTCTTTTATGAACTTTAAAATGACCAAAATACCCCTACGGGCCATAAATTGGTTTTAAATTCATTTTGGGCATAATGGAAGGTATCCTACTGATATCACAACATATTTAAATCATATTAACTTGTGGAACTGGTACATGACTCCTTTGGTTACCCGTTTTGCATATACGCGTTCGGAACAGTTTATGTAACTAGTTTGCATGAATTAACCGAAACGGGTCAAACTTTATTATTTTTACTTCAAAATCCAGAATGTGATTAATTTACCCATTATATACAAGTCTTCACACTTGTCGGGTCAAAGTCACATTCTAATCCGGTCTTCGCTTAATCGTGCGCTTTGAACCATATACCTTTCTTGAAAACTAACCAGTCTAAGTTATAACTTAAATAAGACCTGTTAGGAATCTAATATGTTATTAAAACCTTCATTCCAGATTAAGGAGCCCAGTAAAAGCTATTTGTACTTGCTGATTGATATACGACTGAGATTAAAATTATATTTTAGCTTAGGTAAATACTTTTAACTTATTTTCCCTTATACGGGCTTGAGATACGGTATTATAATAATACCGCTTGGTCGGGTATGAAATCGTACAATCGGAATGTGATTAAAAAGATGCATAACCCGTTTTAATCTGTCTTGTTTGATGCAATGCCTTTGGGGGGTTAATGACCATGTCCTGGATATCCTCGGCTCATTCATTTGAAATGGCCACGACTTAAGCACAAGGTGTAGGCATACACCTGACAGTTGCGTATGTAAAACGGTACCCCACTCGTGAGGAAACTTCTTGTGGGTATTATACCAAGTGGTGTGTCTATTAATCTTGTCTCGGCTCTTCTAACCGAGCCCTGAATGGACGACAAACATATAAATCTGTATACAAGATTATTTTTAAATAATTGTCCCAAGTTGTAAAAGAATTTTGTGCCTTGTGCATTTTTAAATCAATTTTATAAACACTTTTCAAAAGAGTCAGTTAATTGTATTTACCAGTGTAAACTGACGTATTTTTCAAAAGGTTAAGTGCAGGTACTATGCGTAATGGGCTGGCTACTCCTAGTATCAAATAAAGAGTCTTGCAAGCTTTTGATGCTTAAATCTGTTGAACAATATTTCTTTTATTTTAGATCCGCCTGTGGATCCACTTACAATCCGTTGTGTAATATTTTATGTTACTTTCAACTCGGTTTGTAATATTATTACTTTAGACTTCTGCTGTGCATTAAACTGTGATTATTGACTATGATGATATCAACTACGTCACGATACTCTCCACCGGGCCCAACGGTAATACGTGGAAATATCGTGGTGTGACATTGGTTATCCACCTGGTATGAAGAAGAGAACTAGTGGTTCTTTTGTTAGAAATAATAATAATAATAATAATAATAATAATAATAATAAAAAATCTGGTCCTTCTAGTTCTGTTGTGTCTACTCTCCCGTTTACTCCTAAACAGATTTCAAAGTTAATAAGCTTAGTGGGTGATAAGTCTGAGGGAGATCAGGCGAAGTCTAATATGGGAGGTATGTCTTCATGTGTGACTGGATTTGTTAGTTCTTGTAGGGTTAGGGAGGAGTCTGGCAGGGCAGAGGACACTGCTGTGTCAGATGCTGAGATCAGCCCATCTGAGGGAAACCTAGTTGGTCTTAGAAGATCTTCAAGGAATACTTCTGTTCCGAAAAAGTTTCAAGACTTTGTTTTGTCCAATAGTGTAAAATATGACATAAACAAAGTGGTTAATTATGCTTGTTTGACTGCTGATACAATTTGTTTTATTAGTAGTTTAAATAAAATAGTAGAGCCTAGTAGTTATAGTGAAGCTTTGAAAGATCCTAAGTGGATCGAAGCAATGAATTTAGAAATGGAGGCTTTACTACGTAATAAAACCTGGAAACTTGTTGATTTACCTACTGATAGAAAACCTATAGGATGTAAGTGGATTTATAAGGTTAAATATAAAGCCAATGGTGAAATAGAAAGGTACAAAGCGAGGTTGGTAGCTAAAGGGTATAATCAACGGGAAGGGTTGGATTTTGGTGAAACTTTTTCACCTGTAGTAAAAATGGTAACCGTTAGGTGCATTTTAAGTCTAGCTATAAAAAATGGTTGGACTTTATTTCAGCTCGATGTGAATAATGCTTTCTTGTATGGTTCAATAACTGAGAATGTGTACATGTCACTTCCTGAAGGCTATTATTCTAAAAATTTGACCAAAGTTTGCAAACTGGTTAAATCGTTGTATGGATTAAAACAAGCGCCTAGGAAATGGAACGAAAAGCTAACTGATGTTCTTGTTAATGTTGGCTTTGTGCAAAGTTGCTGTGATCATTCTCTGTATATTTTGTCTAAAAGTTCTGTGTTTGTTATACTTCTTGTATATGTTGATGATATAGTGATTACTGCAAATAATAATGATGAGATAAGTAAAATTAAACAACTTCTTCGTGATAACTTCCAAATTAAAGATTTAGGTATTCTTAGGTACTTCCTAGGATTGGAAATAGTTTATAATGATGAAGGTATATGCCTGAATCAAAGAAAGTACTGTTTAGAGTTGTTGTCTGAATTTGGTTACTTGGGGTGCATACCTGTTAACACTCCAATCGAGTCGAGTCATGTTATAAATAAAAAGGTTAGAGAAGAAATGAATCATTTAGAGGATATTACCAGTTTTCAAAAGTTAATAGGTAAACTTATTTACTTGTCGTTAACCCGCCTGATATCAGCTATACGGTACAATATTTGAGTCAATTCATGCATAAGCCTTTGGTTATTCATCTTAAAATTGCATTAAGACTTTTGTGATACTTAAAGTTAAGTCCTGGGAAGGGAATCATGTTTAAAAAAGGTGGCAGTTTAGAATTGACTTGTTATACTGATTCAGATTGGGCAAAATGTCCCGATTCTAGAAAGTCTGTTACCGGGTTTTGCATTTTCTTAGGAGATTGTCTTGTTTCTTGGAAAAGCAAGAAACAAAGCACAATTTCCCGATCAACAGGAGAGGCAGAGTATAGAGCAATGTGCTCAGCCACCTGTGAGTTAGTATGGATTGTTAATGTTCTTAATGAGTTACATGTAGCTTGTAAGTTGCCCATTAAATTGTTGTGCGACAGTAATGCTGCTATATCAATAGCAGTTAATCCTGTCTTTCATGAGAGAACCAAGCATTTTGAAATTGATCTATATTTTTTAAGAGAAAAAATTTCTGCTGGTTTTATAAGTACTGAAAAAGTTGATTCAGAGAATCAACTTGCAGATTTATTCACAAAAGGATTAAGTGTTACACAATTGGAATATTTTTGTAACCAACTTGGGTTGGTTAACTTATTTAAACCCTATGAATGAAGGGGGGTTGTTAAAATAGTGAACTGGGCCTTTATCATTCATATGGGTTTAGTTGTTATGTTCTGTTGGGCCTGTTGGCCTGGTTGTTATGAGTTGTTAAGTTGTTGTAACTGGCTGTAGGTTTTGGTGAAGTAAAGGGGTGCAAAGTGCAATGGTTGAAGGGTTGCGATCATCATCCCTTATAGTTTTGGGGTTAAGTGTAATATCAAAAGTGCAGGGCATATATAAGCACTCTTGGCTACTAGGGTTCCAGAACTTTCTCATTATTGTTCGCACACCTTCAGACTTCTTCGTTCCTGTTGTGAATTGATCTGCTTCATTCACTCTCGTTCTAGTTGATGTTCATTCAAGCTTGTTCGTGATATGATGAAGACCTGTTGAAGATTTGCATCATCGTTTGTGCCGTCTGTATTGCTGATCCTGTGAATCTTTATAAATCAGGTTGTATTGTTCATTTAAGTTGTATTGTTTTGTATAATCAACTGATTGTTATCAGTTGATTACATATTTTGTATTGGTTGATTTTTGATCTTACATTTTGTAAGATCTTTGGGAGGTTGGGAGTTTTTCTGGGCTGGTTAACTAATAAAAGTTTTGTCGCTTGATTTTGTCGCTACATCTTGATTCCGTTGTTCTTATTTTTGTTGTTGGTTGTTTCGATTGATCAATATACTATAATTTCAACAGTTTACATGTTTTGTAGATTTGGTACGTAAATATAAGACGTTAGAGCATTCACATCCTATCCACTATTTTTTACGCTATAATTACACTAAAAACAACTATTTTTTCTCTCTCCTTTCAATTAAATAATATTTTCTTATACCTTTGTCATTACTTTTTCTCTCACTTCCACTCACAGCCACTTTCAAAATATATTAAAAATTTATAGAGGGTGAACAGTGTTACCCCAAATATACAGATGAACAGTAAAATTTTCTCTCTCCTCTACTCACAACCACTTTTTATACCTTTTATAATATGAAAACCCTTCCAACAAATTTTGATAGATAGAATGTGAATGCTCTTACATAGATGATTCTCAAGACTCACTTATTTTGTAGATATGGTACGTAAGTATAAGTTACATAGATGGTTCTCAATATATATTCCACTAATAGGTAAACACATGTTACATAAAGATAATAAAGTCCACAAAACTATAAGGTTTATTTTTTTCTATATAAAATGACTAAACGCACTTTATTTTTAATAAATAAAATTATTATATTATTATTATATTATACATATTAAACAAAAGTTATGATGAACAGTAACCTAACATTATTATATTATTATATATATATTTTTTATTTTTAGTATTTTATTATTATAAATCATTTTAAACATATATTGTTTATATTCTATAATTTTCAAGCTACGATATTTTATAAATTAACGTCGTTTACCATTTTTTCGTTTATTCTAATAATATAGTTTAATGATTTATTAAACTCGGAGTATAGTGTTACGGCATGCTTATAATTTTTATCTGTGTTTCGATAAAAGTTTTGTTCAAAATTGAACGAGTCAATTATAATTGTTTGTTTTTTTTTGTTCTTTACCATGACAAACCGAATCTATACTATCCGAACAAGTTTGGTAGCAGTATAGAGTACCTCTTTTATATCATAAGCTATAGCAAGTGTCAGCGACAAACAAAACTGATATTGTTGGAACGACATCAACATTGGTACCACATCGATTTCAACCGAACATCGGTACCGATATTTGTACTTTTGATATTCATTTTTTTTAGTTTTTGATCCATATAAACTATGTATCAATATTCTTTTACGCATATCATGACAATATTTTTTGGGGTTTATCTTACAGTTGCTATACAAAGTGCCAATTACGGCATTGATGCCTTATTCAATCAAACAGATACTGGGTGGCTTCCCGCCGCAACGCGCGGGGGAAGTCCACTAGTAACTAATTAAGTTGAACTCGATTTCTATGTATATCACATCACTTTATTCGTTTGTACTGTAAATTCATGATAATTCATTTTAGGACAAAAAGTATATTATTTTTTTATCACATTTGAAAAGTTCAAAACAAAACATCACTTTCAAAGTCCGAATCTCTCTTGTGGCTATCTTATAACATCACTAATGGCACATAGATATCATCTCCTATTTATATATTGCCGAATAACAAACAAAACGACAACGTTGTCCATTTGCCGGCTATCAACTCCTTTAAAAACTTGATCAAAATCTTAGTATTCTCAGGCATAGATCATCTTCAAACCGTGATCGGTTAATGGAACAACGACGATTCAACAAAGGCGTAGGAAATGAAAACCTTCAAAAGAAACTCGCCGAGAATCGACGAAAAGGGAGTCGAGGCCAAGAACAAGCCCCGGACATTGCGGATTTCATGAACGATATGTTCTTTGGCACGATAAATAACGAGAAAAAAGTGTATAATCTTACGGGTGATAGTGGGGATGTTGCGGATGAAGATGATGATTTTGATTCGAGCACCCGGAGTACAAGTAGTAGGTTGACTCAAGAGTGGTTAGAGGAGGCGAAGAAGCTAGTAGCCTCTTCGCCTAACCGTGGCATGTCACGAGCCGAAGGGAATTCTCCCTCTCGGCTTGCTGGGTCCCCTAGGTTCGGTGTGTCCGGACCTAGGTTATCCACTTCAGATAGAGACCCCCTCTCAAGATCAGCTAGAAGGTAATTTCATCTATTTTTTTGTATTATAACTACTATTAGTGTCCTAACCAAAACTTTTTTTTCTGGGGAAGCAAGATAAGTTTCCCCCTCTCTACCGATTATGACTAAGGAGTCCAACTCATTATTATTTTTTTAAAGGAACTCATATTTATATATAAAAATCCAATAAATTTTGGTTCCACCAGTTACTATTGGCTTTGAATGGTTGAATGTTGATGTAAACCGAAATAACAGACATCGATCGGTAGACGGATTCACTGGAGAAATCTTGACAAAATCGGCGAACAAGAGTCACAGCCGTAACAATTCGCACATCGCGGTGGATTCATTTCCGAATTCACCTCCACCAGCGACCGATCTTTCCCCGGTCCAAAAATGGTTCAACAACATCCTCAAACCACCCAACACGGATGATGGTAGTTCCACCGCGACATCACCACCTCCCGAGATTATCCCACCTCGAGTATCAACCCATCGTCGCTCTCGATTCGAAATGAATTCTCCTCCACCACCACTACCACCCACATTACCATCCGCCACCATGACCACGATGGCAGCCGCCGACCCAGCCACTGCCCTTGTCCCACCGCGATTATCCACTCATCGCAGATCGCGATTTCAAAACGACCCGAATCTAGCCCAACCCCAAATGATCCCATCTAACCGAACCATTAAAACCAACACTACTACAACTCTACCTGGCACTAATGTCCTATCTCCACCAAAGCACCTCCTTGAATCAGCTCAAAGGAGATCAATATCATCATCCACATGCTCTTTTCCGGAGAAGCAAATCCTGTCACCACCGCGAAATCTAGTCGAATCCGCTCAACGAAGGTCGATTTCATTGTCTACATGTTTCACTGACAAAATTTCAAAACATTCTCGCCCTATAAATGGGGAACTAGTTAAGGATTCGGAAGTAGATCAACTAGATCTTAATGGGTTCTTGAAGAAACAAAGAATAAACATCCTTAAGCTATTGAAAGGCGAAATCAATGGGAAAGCAAAGATTGTGCTCTCTGGACATTCAAATAGTAAGTTTGATTTTCATTATTTGATTCACAACCGTTTTGTTTGTGTTTAGGAGTGGGAGCGGCCTCTCTATTTCATTAGACAGAAGTAGGGAGATGAGCTCTGACGGGTTTATCTTAACGAGCTAAAATGCTACGCTCAGGCTTGGCTTATGAAAAGCTGAAACCAGCTCGTTTATTTAAAATAGTACTTTTATATTTTGTATAAGTATTGAGATATATAAAAATAAAAATATAATTATACCTATCAAAAGTTGGGCTTTAAGTTATATGGGTCAACAAGGCAGCTAAACGAGTGAGTCAACGAGTCGAACTTACCTTGGAACGGGCTCAGTTCGTTAACAAACGAGCCAATTTCATGCCAACTTTTTTTAGCATGTTTGGAGTGAGCCATGAGTTTTTTGAACAACCCTAAATAGAAATAGAATTGAAGGCTTCCCTCGTCTTCTTTTACACTTCCCATACCTTAAGTACTTTCTGATTGGGATATTACCGGGTATGTTTGTTTATTTGTTTGTTGTGTTTGGCTTATCGTTTTACGAATAAACAATTCAGGTACAAGCTCGATGGTGGCAGCGATTTCCTACGCTTGGTTGTTGGACACTAAGATGAGAACAAAGAGAAATGGGGTGGTCGGGGACGGTGACACCAGTCGGGAAATGGTGGTGCCGGTGTTGAATGTAAGTAGGGGAAAGATGTGGAAGCAACGGCAGGCTGCCTGGCTCTTCCACCACGCGGGCGTTGATGCCACCGCCATCCTGTTTTCGGATGAGGTTTGTTTCTTGATACAAATAAATTAAGTTTTATGTATGATATGTTCATTAATCCTATGTATCGACCTCAGATAGAACTAGAGGTGTTAATGATGAACAAACAGTTGAGCATCCTTGTTGTTGGCCAAGAGATATTGAAGACTAATGGCGAGGTTTGCCCAAAATTTTTTTTATAATCTAACCACATTTGATTTTTCTTTTTTGTAACTTTTACATGAAATGGTGTAAGATTGTCACAATGTTGGGTCTTGATTATACTAGAACATTAAATTATTAAACGTTTCTTGTGAATATTTCTTTCCGTGTGTCAATAGATTGGATCCAAGTGCACGATTGTTACGGATAATTACTGCGAGGATGCCTACAATCTACTTCAAAACGCCATTTTGAAGAAAATCATGGTAAATAACATAGTTTTTTTGGACGTCTCTTTCGTATTCAGTAGTTGACCTATTATTAAAAAAAATTATAGTTTACAAAGTTTAAAAAAAGTCATTATTATTATAACAGTTCAAAAGATCAATAACTGATTTTTTATATGTTTTATGTGTGTGTATAATGATGAAATACTCTTCTAATAATTGATTCATAACGTTATGTAAATCAGCTTGCCGGAATTTTATTAGACACACAAAATTTGAACATAGCTACAACTAAAGACACTGAGGCTGCACGTTTGCTTGCGGTTGGTTCTGCGCCCAACTATGGAAACAGTTTGTATGATCAATGTACGATGCTTTATTTCCTTAAAACTTTACATGCCGAGATTTAGAATAAGTTTTTGACGTAAAATGACCGCTTCTTCCTTAATATCTACGAGCAAAAATTTGTTTAATATTTTTTTTATTTGGCTTCAGTGACACAAGAACAAAGAGATAGTGCTTTCCTTGAAGCTCTTAGGCACAACTATGGGAAGTCTCCTAATGAGAGTAAGTTTTCATGCTTCCTAAGACAAATTTTAGTGAAATTAATGTGCCATGGACGCGTTTAACTACACTTTATTTTGCATAATCAAGTTCATAAAAATATATAAGATAACTTGTATATTTTGCGGACTTAATTTACGTAAAAGTATTTGGAATTTTGCATTTGGTTTGAAAAGGTAAAGATTTTAGTTGTAAATATCAATGATCCAGTGATCTAGTAATCTGGTGCTATTGTTGTTGCCCATCACAAAAATGAAGTAAGTTCATATCTTTGCATGAGTAAGATTACGTGATAGTTAGGTGTAAAAAATGTGGTTTAAAAAAACGCAAGTTCTAAATTATGTAAAAGTATTTAGAACTTGCATTTAGTTTGAAAAGTTAAAGAATTTAGTTGTAAAAATATCCATGATCCAGTCATCTAGTAATCTTGTGCTATTGTTGTTGCCCATCACAAAAATGACGTAAGTTCGTAAGGTTATGTGATATTTAGGTGTAAAAAATATGGTTTAAAAAAATGTAAGTTCTAAATTATAGAAATTTAAGCATGTAGATTCAATTAAAGTCATGAGTTTTTTCTTTTACAATCCGCCTTCCATAATCTTTATCTGCACTATATTAATATTAATAATCTAACTTCTGAGGAAAGGAAAAGGGTAATACTAGATGGTTGTATACATTCAAAACAATCTGTTAGATACATCTCGAGTCTTAATACTATTCTAGCTAGAAAAATTATGTCACCATTGTGATTTATCATTATCAAAACCACTTTTTAAGTCAAAATCGACATCTCTACTTCTTTATGTCTTCTTGACAAGTCACGTGTATTATACAGGTAACCGCGAGAATGCATCACCATCAGAACACAAAGTTTCTGAGAAAAAGCATCCATCCCCAAATACATTCGAAAAGAGCTCGAGAAAAGATCCAAATCTAGGAAAACCAGACAGTTTGGCACCACAAGGTACTGTTTTTTGATCATATTTATCAATCACTTAATCTTCGAACTCTATAAACTTATTCGTTGATTCTAACACCATTATCTCGTCGTGTCAGCTAAATCAAAACCGCCAACAAAACAAACTCCATCACCAGCAAAATCAAGCGCCACAACTCGTGAAAAGGGAAAGAACCCGTTTTTCTTAGCAAAATGGTTTGGTTTTGCGAAGTGACATGTGATTTATTTTTTTTCTATTCTATTATTATTTTTTATCAGAAAATAAAAATATTCCCGTCAGTGTAACAAAAAGGAAACTACATTGTTTTTGTTCTAGCAATCTTATGACTCGTTCGTGTAAACCTCATTTTATGTAATTTATGACATTTTTAAGTTTGATGATTTTCTAGACTTATTGACAACCACGGGTCTAACAGACACTCTACAACTAAATAGGAAGATTTACGTAGTTTCTATTCATATCCAAATAGAGGACACTCAAAATGAGTGAAATAATGAGTCTTGTTCGTCGCATGGATGGCTAAAAAATAAAACTCGTAGAGCTAAGGTTTTATGGTAGATAAAGTGCCAAACATTATAGATCCCAGGAGACTATGAACTCGACCCATCAATCAAGAACAAAATAACAATCGAACAAAGAAGAAGAGAGGGATTAACCCTAATACACAATTGTATTAATAAACTGAACAGTTGAATCTGATTGTTTCAAGGTACAAGGTACAAACTGAAACCCTAATCCAATTTATACATACTGAACGGTTGCGTCTTGAACCATTGCGTCTCCTCGCGAACGATTGTGTCTCTTCACGAAACAACGTGCCTTTTGAAGAGGTTTTATATTTGGCGCCCTAATTCTGATCGACACACCCCTTCTGTATGCACCCCTGCACTTGTAGGTTTCTATCTTTGATTCTTGACACAACTAACCCTTATACTATAACACAACTTCTAATCTAAACATTATCATACTTTAAACTAATTACACTTCTGACCCGTATCTTCTCTTTCAAACCTGATCAACAAGACTTACACAATTAAGTCCAACAATTCCCCCGAAATTGTTTAAGTCTTGTTCTTCCAATCTTCATGCTCCCTCCTGGGCAATCTCCAAACCCGGTGTCTGTAACCATATGCAACTTCGGGATCAACTTCTTGGGAGACTTGTAATTTGGTGATTTCCATGAACGAAGGATGGCTTCCCCTGCACGTACTGTTTATCTTTTCCGATGTCCTGGCCACTCTTTCCTCCATTCAGGCCCACACCAATATGCTCGGTTCGCCCGATGATTTCCTGTCTTCCCTCAGATGATTCTTCCGAACCGCAAAACCCTTGCCTTGATTGAGAATTGAACCCATGATCTTGATTCTTTGAGACTTGGCTCTGATACCAATATAGATCCCATGAAACCATGAATTCAACCCATCAATCAAGAATAAAATAACAATCGAACAAAGAACAAGAAAAGATGGATTAACCCTAATACACAATCGTATTAATAAACTGAACAATTGAATCTGATTGTTTCAAGGTACAAGATATAAACTGAAACCCTAATCCTATTTATACATACTAAACGGTTGCGTCTTGAACCATCGTCCCCTCGCGAACGATTGTGTCTCTTCACGAAACAACGTGCCTTTTGAAGAGGTCTGATGTTTGGTGCCCTAATTCTGATCGGCACACCCTTTCTGTACGCACCTCTTCACTTGTAGGTTTTTATCTTTGATTCTTGACACAACTAACCCTTATACTATAACACAACTTCTAATTTAAACATTATTATGCTTTAAACTAATTACACTTCTGGCCCGTATCTTCTCTTTCAAACCTAATCAACAAGACTTACACAATTAAAGTCCAACAAACATTATATGTGTGACAACCCAAACTTCCAAGGTTAGTCTCGTAATTCTGACTGTCATTATTCTTTTATTCAAAGTGTATGACTGTTGGGTTACGGTTGGGCCACGTACTCCTTTTTAGTTAGAGAATATTGTTTCCAAATCCCTCTGGCCCATACACACACATGCTATCCTAGACCGTATTACACAAACCCAATCAAGGTTTTGGGCCCCGGCTATTGTGAGTCTTGTGAGCCCATACACACACAATCACACCTGAAGCCAAACTGAGCACATGTATATACCCAGTTCAACCGGGTTTATGTTTGGGCCTAGTAGAGCCCAAGTGGGACATAGAATTGGGGCCGGCTATTAGTGTGGGTCTTAGAATTGGGGGCCGGCGATTAGAATTAGCATATATTCACACCCATGAAGTTCACGTAACCTATATCACAGTCATATTCAAACCCTATACTCCTTTGGAACGAATGACGTCTGTAATCCTTCGAAGACATCATCTCCTTCAACCGAGTTTCCCCAAGCATTATCTAGCACCATTCTAGTACACAACATCACCATTTTGAGGTTGGTAACTCTTGATTGACTGTTCTTTATTTTGTGTGAACTTGTTATGTAAATAGTTTAGGGTTGCATGTGTGTGAGTATACCTATCATGTAGTTAAGTCAAACCTTGGTGGCAGTGATGTTGGGGTTACGTAATATGTCACATGGGTGCATGGGGAATAAGCATGTAGTGGTAGGGTTTGTGTTATTAATCTTGAACATGGGTTGTATTAAAAGTTGTGCATCAGTGCATGACATGATCGATTAATTAATGTGGCATAGGTGATTCACATACTTTAATAACTTTGATTATAGAAAATCGGTGTAGATGGTGGTGATCGTGATTTTAATCAGATTATAGGATAATTGTTATTGGTAGTCTTATATTTCTCGATAACCTGATTGTTTGATTGTAGAGATGCATTGTGTTAATTGTTTCGAATCAAGTATTATTAACTGATGAGTGATTGTGCGAATCGGGATCTAAAAGTAATTTATGATGTTAACCAATGATTTTGACTTGTGTAGCAATGACTGTTTATAAGTCTCAACAAAGCTTAATATGGTTGAATAGAGATAGTGATGATATAATCACTAAGTGATAATTTGGGTTGGTTATTATAAAACAGGGATGGGTTATGTTATACAATCATGATACATGTTTAATTTAATAAATGGAACCTTTGAGTTATGCATGTTCACATTTCAATAAATATTACATAATGCTTCCTAAGGTATAAGTGGGATTGATATAAAGATACAGAAAACGAATATAAAATTTGGGGTTATGCTCGGGTGGGCTGCACATTTGATCCGCGGGCCATTTGTGTTGGGCCGCACACATTCTGATTTGTGCTGGGCCGCGCAGCGGATTGCACCATTGGCTGGGCTTGAAACCAACTGGGCCGCACATTACCACAAATACCGTAATGGGCTGCCAAGTCGTTGTTAGTCTAATATGTATGTGATACGAAATTGCTTGTGACCCAGATGCATGTTGTATATCATGTGAAGTTGCATGTTTACTAGAATGTAAACCGAACTACTTGAAATGTGCCATAGGGAAATACGAATGTGTGACGTGAGTATATTTATGGCTTGAACACTTGCTGTAACTTGGATGATGATTCGTGCCTTACTTGTTCACTACGTGTAGAATACGTACAAAGATTATGTGATTCCAATGGTTGCTATATGTTATGTGGTGATGAATATTATACACAACCTACTAGAGTGTGTGGTATAATTGTATGTAAAACCGATTGTTGCAATGGATGTTATGATATGTGTGTTGCGTGATTCCTTGTTACGATTTGTGTGACGTCATGTGCACTACTTGTACACTACTTGAGTTGTGAATGTGGAATACGTGGCTATGTGCATACAAACTAATTATCTTTGGTAACCACGGTAGGATTTGGTTGACCAATTCGGAACGGGTAATGTAACGTAACATACCGAGCAATCTAAGGTGAGTTCATCTCTCTTGAGCATGCGTCCCGGTGGTTGGGACAGTCAGTGGGTATCCCGGGGAGGGATAAGTCTTTCGGGTAAAACTGGGATGTTGGATAATAATCTCACCCTATCATTCTTAAGTCCCATCTTTTGTGTTACCGGGGAGGTAACGGGTATTAGTTGGTAGCGCTACTTAGGTTTGGCATCCTCACACCGTACTGGGGAGGACGGTTGTGAACTAATGACCCAGTCATGCCCAGTGTTGTGATAGGAGCACTGGGGAACGGGCAAAACATACATCAGGAGCCATCTTGTTCAGTATCGAGATATTATCAACATTACTTTCGGATTTATATTCAATGGACTAAACTAAACACTTGGTAATCAACGTTTTCGTAAAACTATGAACTCACCAGTGTTGTCTGATACACTTGTTGCATGCTCGCAGGTCGTTAGATTTCTTGGATTTGGAACTTGCTGTCTGGAGTGGCTGGAGTGGTCATGGGTCGAACTGGATGGATACATGCATTGGAATTATTGATATGAAACGTTGGTTTTGAAACAGTTAAACTATGATTTCTTGTATTTGCTTCCGCTGAACATGTTGGTTTAAAATTAAACTTATTGATGTTACTTTTAATTAATAATTGGCGTTTTCATTTACAAACTTATTATGAGTTCAACGTGATTGGTGGCTCGTTGTTGGTACGTCACACGCCTAGCAGGGGTATTCCCTAGGTGGTATTTTTAAGGTGTGACAGTTTGGTATCAGAGCCACCGGTTATTGTGAACTTGGTTTTAAAAACGTTTTTGTAAAACCAGACTATAACCGAACAGTTCTGAATACGTGAATACGACCATGACACTCAGCTCCAGATTGCAAGGTTCGTATTTCTCACTTGTTGCATACATTACATGACTAGTACACATTTGTTTATGACGTAACATACAAACACACACTAGTCGCTATAACATGATTTCCTGAACTACTTGCTTACATTATGATGCATTGATAGTTTGTCATAGTCCTTGGATTTCTATGGTTTTATCGTTTTGATAACCTCTGATTGGCATTCGAGTTTGAGGAACCATTTGACATGAGTTAAGAGGAACTGAGATGAGCATGCAAATCGCGATATTATTGTGGGTGCACACACAATAATAATGTGGGGTGCATGCGAGTCCCAGTGAGACTTGACAAGTGAAAAAGGGGTTCTGTTCTGTTATTCGAACAGTGTGAAACGTAACAAATCTTTAGGAGTCATAGCAGTGATTGTCTCCTACTTGAACGTGATCTTCTCACCCCTCTCTGAATTCTTACGAATCTTAAAGCTATCGAGTGTTACTTGAACACCCATCTGAACACCTAGCAAACTGTGTAGAATGTTAGGTGCTAGTACGAACGTCCCTGAGTTGGATGTCACAGCGTCGAATGATTAGTCGATACCTTTCTCACTTCTCTTCGTTTGCTGTAACTCAATGTATTGACGTCTTAGATCCCGAAGTGCGATCCCTTCTGCGACACTCTGGAAACGTACCGTGTATTACTCAGTCAACTTGCAACATCGATGGACAGGAGGATGAGCACAGTACTTTACCGACCTCAGTATTTGGACGACCCTGTTTACCGGCAGCAATCACCAGCAAATTGACTTCGATCGGACCCTTAACCCTAGTCAGCGACTTATGGGAGTCAACTCTTACGAATCAATCAGGACATAAGCGATGACAACTGATCATAGTGTGAAATGTGTAACTGCCAGCACAATGAGTAGCGCCTTAGGATGTGGCACGGAAGGTGAAAGGATGGACCCTGTTGGTGAAGGATCATAGGGCTCCGTTTCAAGCAACAACGTTAGAGGCAACGGTCCGGGCAACATCAAGGTATTCGTAAGTGTAGCCAGCAGTATGGAAACGAAGGTGACATCGGCAAGGGTTGACTGTGTTAAGTCAAGATTTCAACAACCAAGGGAACAATGACAGTATTGGGAATCCACGTGACCGTAACAACAACAGTAGGAATGATGCTCATGGAAGGGCATTTAGGATCGGCATGGACGACGCCATGCATTATAGCAACATGGTAGCTTGTATGGTAGCTAATCGCTTCGTCTCTGTTCTGTTTGACCCTGATGCTTCTTGAAACCAAACCTGTTGTGGAACCGACTGATGGCAAGTCAAAGGAAACCTCCTATGTTCACTGGGATGCAAACTCGACCTTGCGGGACAAGTAATCGACATCGACCTTCCTTCTGCCATTCTTGATTGTTTCGATGTAGTAGATAGTATGGATTGGTTATTCAGGTGTTGTACAGATATACCTTGTGAGGAGAAGATTTTGCGTATCTCTCTCCTTAGTGGAGAATCATTAACTGTTCTAAAGCATCAGTGGTGTAAAGGATAGTATCATTTCAGTAATGAAAGCCAGGAGCATCTACGGAGGGACTACTCCGCTATGTTAACAACCGTTACCGATGTTAAGGCTAGGAAAAAGGAGGATCGAGGATCCGCCAAATTGTTCGTGATCCCTCTCGGTGTGTTACACGAGGAACTTTCAGGTTTACTTCCACAACTGTTTGGTAGAATCTCAGTTTAATCCCGCGCCAGAGGCAGCCCGGATTGCTCGAACTCCTTACCGTCCTGCACCAGGAGGGTTGCAAGGACTGTCAAATCAATTACAGGAACTGTTGGACATGAGTTTTGTCGGACCTAGATTTTCGCGTTGGGGAGCCCCAGTTTTATCAGTGAAGATAAGCCTTTTCGTATGTGTACTGATTATCGAGAACGTAACAAGGTGGCAGTCAAAGAACAGTTTATCTGTAACACCCCAAAAACGGGTTTGGTAAATTAAAACCCGGTTGATATAAAGAAATGAGTTTTAATCTCTTATTTAACCAAAATGAAACTAGAGGGACCAAAACCGCTAAGTGGGAAACATGATTTTATAAAACAAAAAATTAAAACACCACACACACAGTGTGTGTGTGTGTGTGTCGATGATCAGGAAGGAGAAAGAGGGTTCAAACCCTAGTTTCTTCAAAATCTTCAAATTGAAAGGCAAGATGAAGCTTAAACTCATAACCGAGCATAGATTAATGATTACCTTCACAAGGGGATCGCAAGGTATGTCTTAAAAGTTAGATTGGTGATTATGCACGAAGTGGGTTATGTTGTAAATCATGAATTTGTATGAAATTGAGCATGAGTATGTGTTAGATTCATCATTTGGAACATGGATTATGCATGGTTTGGGTTAATTTGATGTTTTTAAGTGAAACCCGTTGATTATGGTGATGATGACGACTTGAAAGATCACCCATGTCCACCTTCTTGCTTAAGATTGATGTATTATGATGTGTATGATGGATTCTTGCTAGAGGAATTGAAAGAAATGTGATGCTAATACGTTTGATGTTCATGCATGGATGATTTATGTTGATTAGTAGAAGGATTTGGATGAATTATGTATGAGATTAGGAGATTGTGCATGAACTAGTTGTACTTTATGTTTAGAAGGTAGTACATACACCAAGGGTGTGATGATATTATGAAGAACTTAAGTAGATCACTAGTAAGTGATTAATAATGTAGTTATGAAGTGGGTTTTAGATAATGTGATGTAAATTGATGATTTACTTATGTTAATGATGTTTGGAATCAAACATGTGTGTGAATGTTTAAAGAAATCGGATAAGAAATGATAGATTAGCATGTTATAAGGTTGAATGATAAATTCCATATAAGATCCGTGTAATGAAAAGGTTGTGATGAATGATGAATAAGCTAACTATCTTGAGAATGATATATGATAGTTGATGCTTGATAAGCAACATGGAAGCTTGGGAAAGAAGCGGGTCAAATGGAACTTATGTGCACGGGAAGCGTACTCGGATGCAAGGTAAGTTAAGCTTACACCCTCCTTGTAGAATACCTCTTCATTGTATAGATTATGAATATGATAAGTTTATAAATGAGGTATGAAGTTCCGACAAGTTTTGATACGGGTCGGAACATGTGTTCATGACAAGAAACTAGGTTTGATGGTTAAAAAGGGATAAAAGGGTATTATGGTAATTTCGGTTGCGAATTAATGAAGGAATAAGTTACATGGATGGGATGATGGATAATTAAAATCCCACAAGGATAAAATGGATATTTAGATTTAACGGGTCAAATGGTGAAGATATCACCATTTGACGATATCGATTAATGAATTGTTTTGTCAAGCGTTGTGAATTCACAAAATGAATAGCGAAAGGAAATTCGTTGCTATTAACGAGCAATTTAGCGGATGAAGTATTAAAACGGGTCATGGCGTTGATCCGAGCCAGGTATGTGTAATTAGAGTTATAGTTAAGTAGTGAGATTGGCTAAATATGAAATGAAGTCCTTTGTTGTAAAGGATGGAGTGAAGTTGACAAAAATGCCCTTGATAGGTATATCGGGCGAATGACTTTAAAAGGTTGTTTAGAAACAAGCCATTAGATTAAATGATTACTTTGGACATGTATGAAAGCGAAAAGTATGATCTTTGCGAGTTAAAGTCCTTAAAAATGCGTAAATACCCTTAACGGGTCAAAATAACATTTAAGTGGAAATGGGTTGGGATGTTGTAAGAAACCCGTGTTTGGAACCTTATATGATAGACGACGTCGAAATTATAAGGTTCATGGGGAATTTAGGTCAAACAATCAAATTATGTTGATGAATGCATGAACGGGTCGACTAAGTGAAAGCGGGTATATAAAGCCGAGAGCTTTAAGTGAATATTTTCCTTAACCGGATGTTGGATTTCAAGTTCATATGATAGAATGTGAATTTACAAGCATGTAGGAAGAAACGGGAGGTTAAACGGGTAAACGGTTCAAAAGTTATGCGCGTTTTAGTGCGTACGGACGGCGAAAAGGAACTGCAGAAAACTGCAAATTCTAGAGGGCGTCGCCGACGGGTATGAGGGCGTCGCCGACGGGCTCCAGAAAGTGAATTTTTGGCTGACGGGTTATTTGACTGTCTACGGGGGTTTCTGGCTACGGGTAATTGCAAGGGCCGTCGCCGACGCCCTCCCCAAGTTCAAAAACCTAAAAATTTGTTATTTAAGTTGATTTATGTATCGTAGGCTTCGGTTTGTTATCCGTGGACTACGGCGGACTTTCCAAACATGATTTTGATGGTTCCTTAGATGTCTATGGGCTATAAACTAAGTCTAAGTCCCATGTAATTAATGTATGATTATGTAAGAAGTATGTGAGAGCTTGTATGTGTATATATGGGTATGTACATCTGTAGATGTGTATATATATGTATGTGTGAAGGTACGTCTGAGTGTATGTATGCACGTGAAGATATGGGAAGGTATGTATGCATGTGGATGTCTACGTATGTAAGCATAAAGGTATGTATGAGTATACAAGGGTTCGGTAAGATCTTGAATGTGTAAATGTGAGCATGCAAGTAAGTAGAGACGTAGTAATGTATGTACGTATGTAGATATGCATTTATGTATATGTGAAGATACGTATGTGTATATGTATATGTACGTATGTAGAGACATAGTAATGTATGTACGTATGTAGAGACGTAGTAATGTATGTGCGTATGTAGATGTGTGTTTGGTATATATGAAGGTACGTATGAGTTTATGCATGTTGGTAGAGATATAGGAAGGCATGTACGTATGCAGATGTGTATGTATGCATGTAAGAATGTATGTACGCGTGATTTAGGTACGTTGAGTAATACGTTATTAATAGTGTGCCTTGAGAATGAAAGGTAATGCAGGTACATTATTGAAGACTCACCAGGACATGGATATGCAGATGAAATGCTTAAAGTTAGAAAGATAACGAAATGGGAAGTGTACGAGATTGAATCTTGTTTATGTATTGTATACTAATGTTATGAATGCATGTGGTGAGTGCAGGTTGTACGAATCGCAGGCGGTTATCACGAGGAATAGAGATAGAAGATCGGGTCACAAAGTAGATTGTACGGGGATAATTGAGTATGTACTTTAGTAAATATGACTTATACCTTATTTATGTAAAAGATTCATATCAAAACAAACTTTCAAGTAAGTCAAGACGTTTGTAATGAAAGAAATTTTATGGCACGTATTTCCGCTGCGTCTTTTCAGTTAAAGCGTGTTAGGGTTTTACAAGTTGGTATCAGAGCCCTGGTTTGAGAGAATTAAGTACGAGAGGATAGGTACTTGAACTCAAACCTATGTGCTCTTGTGATAAGAAACCCGTACAATCCATGACTCGATCAAGATCTAAAGGTAGAAATGGAATGAAAACGTGCATGTATGCATTCATATGAAGAAACTAACGGTTATATTATGTGTAAGGTAAGCATAACTGCTTGGAAAGGATGATCCGTGAATGCGGTCTAGACCGGCATCAAGGCAAGTGATAAGACAAATGAACCCCAGGTACATAAATTCAACGCGTGGGCATATGAAGTGGTATAATTAAGCAAGCGAAAGAAAATTATAAATGAAATATAATAGTAACATGGCAATGAAGTTTTGAAAATGTTACAAGTGCCGAAACTTAATTCTTCGGACATAAGGTGGCGATTACAAGAAGGCACGAAACTAGTATGTGGATTGTGTACCTGGCCAGTACACAAGAAACGTATGACGTTCGTGAGACCGTGATAATTGTTACAGGTATGTCCGTTAGAATTAAGTAGTAGGTGGACGTGAGGGTGAAGATAAATGTAAGACTCTCAGGAATGAAAGTATGAATGCTATGTTAGAATCCGCGAGACGGATTCGAAACATGAAAGAAGTTAAAGTATGAATGCTATGTTAGAATCCGCGAGACGGATTCGAAACATGAAAGAAGTTAAAATATGAATGCTATGTTAGAATCCGCGAGACGGATTCGAAACATGAAAGAAGTTAAAGTATGAATGCTATGTTAGAATCCGCGAGACGGATTTGAAACATGAAAGAAGTTAAAATATGAATGCTATGTTAGAATCCGCGAGACGGATTCGAAACATGAAAGAAGTTAAAGTATGAATGATGTGTTAGAATCCGCGAGATGGATTCGAAGCATGAAAGGAATAAAGTATGAATTACCTGTTTGAATTCGCGAGGCGGATTCAACACATGTAAGGAAGAAAAGGTACGAATGATATGTTTGAAACCGCTAGATGGATTCAAACATAGAAGGAATGAAGGGTATGGATGTTACGTTTAAATCCGTGGGACGGATTTAAAACATAAAAAGGATGTAATGAATGCCTTTATAAGTAAGCATGAATGGAAGGAAGTACGAATGTGTACCTCAATGCATCTATGATAAGTAAGAAAAGTCAGTTTACCTTAAAAGGTCAAACGGCAATGATAGGCAAAATAAGTAACTAGAATAAAAGAATTGCATGTAAGGAATGAAACATGGAATGTGTAATAGCATGTACATAAGAAGTTGTGAAAGGATTATAGATGAGTAATCATCTAGTATAATGAATGTTTGAATGAAATATGCTAACTGCTAAATTGTTGATGATAATGTTAGAACTCTTGACGTGACTATTAAGTCAAACATAGATGTGTATGTGTAAGAGGAGATGAGAAAGGTTTCGGGGACGAAACCTCATTTAAGGGGGTAGACTTGTAACACCCCAAAAACGGGTTTGGTAAATTAAAACCCGGTTGATATAAAGAAATGAGTTTTAATCTCTTATTTAACCAAAATGAAACTAGAGGGACCAAAACCTCTAAGTGGGAAACATGATTTTATAAAACAAAAAATTAAGACACCACACACACATAGTGTGTGTGTGTGTGTGTGTCGATGATCAGGAAGGAGAAAGAGGGTTCAAACCCTAGTTTCTTCAAAATCTTCAAATTGAAAGGCAAGATGAAGCTTAAACTCATAACCGAGCATAGATTAATGATCACCTTCACAAGGGGATCGCAAGGTATGTCTTAAAAGTTAGATTGGTGATTATGCACGAAGTGGATTATGTTGTAAATCATGAATTTGTATGAAATTGAGCATGGGTATGTGTTAGATTCATCATTTGGAACATGGATTATGCATGGTTTGAGTTAATTTGATGTTTTTAAGTGAAACCCGTTGATTATGGTGATGATGACGACTTGAAAGATCACCCATGTCCAACTTCTTGCTTAAGATTGATGTATTATGATGTGTATGATGGATTCTTGCTAGAGGAATTGAAAGAAATGTGATGCTAATACGTTTGATGTTCATGCATGGATGATTTATGTTGATTAGTAGAAGGATTTGGATGAATTATGTATGAGATTAGGAGATTGTGCATGAACTAGTTGTACTTTATGTTTAGAAGGTAGTACATACACCAAGGGTGTGATGATATTATGAAGAACTTAAGTAGATCACTAGTAAGTGATTAATAATGTAGTTATGAAGTGGGTTTTAGATAATGTGATGTAAATTGATGATTTACTTATGTTAATGATGTTTGGAATCAAACATGTGTGTGAATGTTTAAAGAAATCGGATAAGAAATGATAGATTAGCATGTTATAAGGTTGAATGATAAATTCCATATAAGATCCGTGTAATGAAAAGGTTGTGATGAATGATGAATAAGCTAACTATCTTGAGAATGATATATGATAGTTGATGCTTGATAAGCAACATGGAAGCTTGGGAAAGAAGCGGGTCAAATGGAACTTATGTGCACGGGAAGCGTACTCGGATGCAAGGTAAGTTAAGCTTACACCCTCCTTGTAGAATACCTCTTCATTGTATAGATTATGAATATGATAAGTTTATAAATGAGGTATGAAGTTCCGACAAGTTTTGATACGGGTCGGAACATGTGTTCATGACAAGAAACTAGGTTTGATGGTTAAAAAGGGATAAAAGGGTATTATGGTAATTTCGGTTGCGAATTAATGAAGGAATAAGTTACATGGATGGGATGATGGATAATTAAAATCCCACAACGATAAAATGGATATTTAGATTTAACGGGTCAAATGGTGAAGATATCACCATTTGACGATATCGATTAATGAATTATTTTGTCAAGCGTTGTGAATTCACAAAATGAATAGCGAAAGGAAATTCGTTGCTATTAACGAGCAATTTAGCGGATGAAGTATTAAAACGGGTCATGGCGTTGATCCGAGCCAGGTATGTGTAATTAGAGTTATAGTTAAGTAGTGAGATTGGCTAAATATGAAATGAAGTCCTTTGTTGTAAAGGATGGAGTGAAGTTGACAAAAATGCCCTTGATAGGTATATCGGGCGAATGACTTTAAAAGGTTGTTTAGAAACAAGCCATTAGATTAAATGATTACTTTGGACATGTATGAAAGCGAAAAGTATGATCTTTGCGAGTTAAAGTCCTTAAAAATGCGTAAATACCCTTAACGGGTCAAAATAACATTTAAGTGGAAATGGGTTGGGATGTTGTAAGAAACCCGTGTTTGGAACCTTATATGATAGACGACGTCGAAATTATAAGGTTCATGGGGAATTTAGGTCAAACAATCAAATTATGTTGATGAATGCATGAACGGGTCAAATAAGTGAAAGCGGGTATATAAAGCCGAGAGCTTTAAGTGAATATTTTCCTTAACCGGATGTTGGATTTCAAGTTCATATGATTGAATGTGAATTTACAAGCATGTAGGAAGAAACGCGAGGTTAAACGGGTAAACGGTTCAAAAGTTATGCGCGTTTTAGTGCGTACGGACGGCGAAACGGAACTGCAGAAAACTGCAAATTCTAGAGGGCGTCGCCGACGGGTATGAGGGCGTCGCCGACGGGCTCCAGAAAGTGAATTTTTGGCTGATGGGTTATTTGACTGTCTACGGGGGTTTCTGGCTACGGGTAATTGCAAGGGCCGTCGCCGACGACCCTAGGGCTGTCGCCGACGCCCTCCCCAAGTTCAAAAACCTAAAAATTTGTTATTTAAGTTGATTTATGTATCGTAGGCTTCGGTTTGTTATCCGTGGACTACGGCGCACTTTCCAAACATGATTTTGATGGTTCCTTAGATGTCTATGGGCTATAAATCCAAGTCTAAGTCCCATGTAATTAATGTATGATTATGTAAGAAGTATGTGAGAGCTTGTATGTGTATATATGGGTATGTACATCTGTAGATGTGTATATATATGTATGTGTGAAGGTACGTCTGAGTGTATGTATGCACGTGAAGATATGGGAAGGTATGTATGCATGTGGATGTCTACGTATGTAAGAATAAAGGTATGTATGAGTATACAAGGGTTCGGTAAGATCTTGAATGTGTAAATGTGAGTATGCAAGTAAGTAGAGACGTAGTAATGTATGTACGTATGTAGATATGCATTTATGTATATGTGAAGATACGTATGTGTATATGTACGTATGTAGAGACGTAGTAATGTATGTACGTATGTAGATATGCATTTATGTATATGTGAAGATTCGTATGTGTATAAGTACGTATGTAGAGACGTAGTAATGTATGTGCGTATGTAGATGTGTGTTTGGTATATATGAAGGTACGTATGAGTTTATGCATGTTGGTAGAGATATAGGAAGGCATGTACGTATGCAGATGTGTATGTATGCATGTAAGAATGTACGTACGCATGATTTAGGTACGTTGAGTAATACGTTATTAATAGTGTGCCTTGAGAATGAAAGGTAATGCAGGTACATTATTGAAGACTCACCAGGACATGGATATGCAGATGAAATGCTTAAAGTTAGAAAGATAACGAAATGGGAAGTGTACGAGATTGAATCTTGTTTATGTATTGTATACTAATGTTATGAATGCATGTGGTGAGTGCAGGTTGTACGAATCGCAGGCGGTTATCACGAGGAATAGAGATAGAAGATCGGGTCACAAAGTAGATTGTACGGGGATAATTGAGTATGTACTTTAGTAAATATGACTTATACCTTATTTATGTAAAAGATTCATATCAAAACAAACTTTCAAGTAAGTTAAGACGTTTATAATGAAAGAAATTTTATGGCACGTATTTCCGCTGCGTCTTTTTAGTTAAAGCGTGTTAGGGTTTTACAAGTTGGTATCAGAGCCCTGGTTTGAGAGAATTAAGTACGAGAGGATAGGTACTTGAACTCAAACCTATGTGCTCTTGTGATAAGAAACTCGTACAATCCATGACTCGATCAAGATCTAAAGGTAGAAATGGAATGAAAACGTGCATGTATGCATTCATATGAAGAAACTAACGGTTATATTATGTGTAAGGTAAGCATAACTGCTTGGAAAGGATGATCCGTGAATGCGGTCTAGACCGGCATCAAGGCAAGTGATAAGACAAATGGACCCCAGGTACGTAAATTCAACGCGTGGGCGTATGAAGTGGTATAATTAAGCAAGCGAAAGAAAATTATAAATGAAATATAATAGTAACATGGCAATGAAGTTTTGAAAATGTTACACGTGCCGAAACTTAATTCTTCGGACATAAGGTGGCGATTACACGAAGGCACGAAACTAGTATGTGGATTGTGTACCTGGCCAGTACACAAGAAACGTATGACGTTCGTGAGACCGTGATAATTGTTACAGGTATGTCCATTAGAATTAAGTAGTAGGTGGACGTGAGGGTGAAGAGAAATGTAAGACTCTCATGAATGAAAGTATGAATGCTATGTTAGAATCCGCGAGACTGATTCGAAACATGAAAGAAGTTAAAGTATGAATGCTATGTTAGAATCCGCGAGACAGATTCGAAACATGAAAGAAGTTAAAATATGAATGCTATGTTAGAATCCGCGAGACGGATTCGAAACATGAAAGAAGTTAAAGTATGAATGCTATGTTAGAATCCGCGAGACGGATTCGAAACATGAAAGAAGTTAAAATATGAATGTTATGTTAGAATCTGCGAGACGGATTCGAAACATGAAAGAAGTTAAAGTATGAATGATGTGTTAGAATCCTCGAGATGGATTCGAAGCATGAAAGGAATAAAGTATGAATTACCTGTTTGAATTCGCGAGGCGGATTCAACACATGTAAGGAAGAAAAGGTACGAATGATATGTTTGAAACCGCTAGATGGATTCAAACATAGAAGGAATGAAGGGTATGGATGTTACGTTTAAATCCGTGGGATGGATTTAAAACATAAAAAGGATGTAATGAATGCCTTTATAAGTAAGCATGAATGGAAGGAAGTACGAATGTGTACCTCAATGCATCTATGATAAGTAAGAAAAGTCAGTTTACCTTAAAAGGTCAAACGGCAAGGATAGGCAAAATAAGTAACCAGAATAAAAGAATTGCATGTAAGGAATGAAACATGGAATGTGTAATAGCATGTACATAAGAAGTTGTGAAAGGATTATAGATGAGTAATCATCTAGTATAATGAATGTTTGAATGAAATATGCTAACTGCTAAATTGTTGATGATAATGTTAGAACTCTTGATGTGACTATTAAGTCAAACATAGATGTGTATGTGTAAGAGGAGATGAGAAAGGTTTCGGGGACGAAACCTCATTTAAGGGGGTAGACTTGTAACACCCCAAAAACGGGTTTGGTAAATTAAAACTCGGTTGATATAAAGAAATGAGTTTTAATCTCTTATTTAACCAAAATGAAACTAGAGGGACCAAAACCGCTAAGTGGGAAACATGATTTTATAAAACAAAAAATTAAGACACCACACACACATAGTGTGTGTGTATGTGTGTCGATGATCAGGAAGGAGAAAGAGGGTTCAAACCCTAGTTTCTCCAAATTCTTCAAATTGAAAGGCAAGATGAAGCTTAAACTCATAACCGAGCATAGATTAATGATCACCTTCACAAGGGGATCGCAAGGTATGTCTTAAAAGTTAGATTGGTGATTATGCACGAAGTGGGTTATGTTGTAAATCAAGAATTTGTATGAAATTGAGCATGGGTATGTGTTAGATTCATCATTTGGAACATGGATTATGCATGGTTTGGGTTAATTTGATGTTTTTAAGTGAAACCCGTTGATTATGGTGATGATGACGACTTGAAAGATCACCCATGTCCAACTTCTTGCTTAAGATTGATGTATTATGATGTGTATGATGGATTCTTGCTAGAGGAATTGAAAGAAATGTGATGCTAATACGTTTGATGTTCATGCATGGATGATTTATGTTGATTAGTAGAAGGATTTGGATGAATTATGTATGAGATTAGGAGATTGTGCATGAACTAGTTGTACTTTATGTTTAGAAGGTAGTACATACACCAAGGGTGTGATGATATTATGAAGAACTTAAGTAGATCACTAGTAAGTGATTAATAATGTAGTTATGAAGTGGGTTTTAGATAATGTGATGTAAATTGATGATTTACTTATGTTAATGATGTTTGGAATCAAACATGTGTGTGAATGTTTAAAGAAATCGGATAAGAAATGATAGATTAGCATGTTATAAGGTTGAATGATAAATTCCATATAAGATCCGTGTAATGAAAAGGTTGTGATGAATGATGAATAAGCTAACTATCTTGAAAATGATATATGATAGTTGATGCTTGATAAGCAACATGGAAGCTTGGGAAAGAAGCGGGTCAAATGGAACTTATGTGCACGGGAAGCGTACTCGGATGCAAGGTAAGTTAAGCTTACACCCTCCTTGTAGAATACCTCTTCATTGTATAGATTATGAATATGATAAGTTTATAAATGAGGTATGAAGTTCCGACAAGTTTTGATACGGGTCGGAACATGTGTTCATGACAAGAAACTAGGTTTGATGGTTAAAAAGGGATAAAAGGGTATTATGGTAATTTCGGTTGCGAATTAATGAAGGAATAAGTTACATGGATGGGATGATGGATAATTAAAATCCCACAAGGATAAAATGGATATTTAGATTTAACGGGTCAAATGGTGAAGATATCACCATTTGACGATATCGATTAATGAATTGTTTTGTCAAGCGTTGTGAATTCACAAAATGAATAGCGAAAGGAATTTCGTTGCTATTAACGAGCAATTTAGCGGATGAAGTATTAAAACGGGTCATGGCGTTGATCCGAGCCAGGTATGTGTAATTAGAGTTATAGTTAAGTAGTGAGATTGGCTAAATATGAAATGAAGTCCTTTCTTGTAAAGGATGGAGTGAAGTTGACAAAAATGCCCTTGATAGGTATATCGGGCGAATGACTTTAAAAGGTTGTTTAGAAACAAGCCATTAGATTAAATGATTACTTTGGACATGTATGAAAGCGAAAAGTATGATCTTTGCGAGTCAAAGTCCTTAAAAATGCGTAAATACCCTTAACGGGTCAAAATAACATTTAAGTGGAAATGGGTTGGGATGTTGTAAGAAACCCGTGTTTGGAACCTTATATGATAGACGACGTCGAAATTATAAGGTTCATGGGGAATTTAGGTCAAACAATCAAATTATGTTGATGAATGCATGAACGGGTCGAATAAGTAAAAGCGGGTATATAAAGCCGAGAGCTTTAAGTGAATATTTTCCTTAACCGGATGTTGGATTTCAAGTTCATATGATAGAATGTGAATTTACAAGCATGTAGGAAGAAACGCGAGGTTAAACGGGTAAACGGTTCAAAAGTTATGCGCGTTTTAGTGCGTACGGACGGCGAAACGGAACTGCAGAAAACTGCAAATTCTAGAGGGCGTCGCCGACGGGTATGAGGGCGTCGCCGACGGGCTCCAGAAAGTGAATTTTTGGCTGACGGGTTATTTGACTGTCTACGGGGGTTTCTGGCTACGGGTAATTGCAAGGGCCGTCGCCGACGACCCTAGGGCTGTCGCCGACGCCCTCCCCAAGTTCAAAAACCTAAAAATTTGTTATTTAAGTTGATTTATGTATCGTAGGCTTCGGTTTGTTATCCGTGGACTACGGCGCACTTTCCAAACATGATTTTGATGGTTCCTTAGATGTCTATGGGCTATATATCTAAGTCTAAGTCCCATGTAATTAATGTATGATTATGTAAGAAGTATGTGAGAGCTTGTATGTGTATATATGGGTATGTACATCTGTAGATGTGTATATATATGTATGTGTGAAGGTACGTCTGAGTGTATGTATGCACGTGAAGATATGGGAAGGTATGTATGCATGTGGATGTCTACGTATGTAAGCATAAAGGTATGTATGAGTATACAAGGATTCGGTAAGATCTTGAATGTGTAAATGTGAGTATGCAAGTAAGTAGAGACGTAGTAATGTATGTACGTATGTAGATATGCATTTATGTATATGTGAAGATACGTATGTGTATATGTACGTATGTAGAGACGTAGTAATGTATGTACGTATGTAGATATGCATTTATGTATATGTGAAGATTCGTATGTGTATAAGTACGTATGTAGAGACGTAGTAATGTATGTGCGTATGTAGATGTGTGTTTGGTATATATGAAGGTACGTATGAGTTTATGCATGTTGGTAGAGATATAGGAAGGCATGTACGTATGCAGATGTGTATGTATGCATGTAAGAATGTATGTACGCGTGATTTAGGTACGTTGAGTAATACGTTATTAATAGTGTGCCTTGAGAATGAAAGGTAATGCAGGTACATTATTGAAGACTCACCAGGACATGGATATGCAGATGAAATGCTTAAAGTTAGAAAGATAACGAAATGGGAAGTGTACGAGATTGAATCTTGTTTATGTATTGTATACTAATGTTATGAATGCATGTGGTGAGTGCAGGTTGTACGAATCCCAGGCGGTTATCACGAGGAATAGAGATAGAAGATCGGGTCACAAAGTAGATTGTACGGGGATAATTGAGTATGTACTTTAGTAAATATGACTTATACCTTATTTATGTAAAAGATTCATATCAAAACAAACTTTCAAGTAAGTCAAGACGTTTGTAATGAAAGAAATTTTATGGCACGTATTTCCGCTGCGTCTTTTCAGTTAAAGCGTGTTAGGGTTTTACATTTTCTCGGCCATTGCGACTTTGTATTCCCTGACCTTTGGGTTAATCAACACACCAGTAGCCTTATGGACCACATGAATAGACCATGTTTAGTGATAGCGTTTCCAATCGTTCCCAGGAGAAAGGAACATCATGGGCGGCGTGTGTAACTTATCTTAGGACTTCTACGGGAGGAGCAACTCTACACGAAGTCTACCAATGTGTGACATCGGGAGTACACTTTCTTGGTCACATAGTCAACAAATTGGGAATACACGTGGATCTCGCTAAATATCCATTTTATTAGATATTGATCAGCACCAAAGAATCCATCGGGGATACCATAACTTCTTGGTCTAGTTAGATACTATCGCAGATACATCATGGAATTTTCGAAGATTGCGCAGCTTTAACCTCTTTAGCACAGCAGGGTGCTGTGTACTTGTGAGTGACAGAACAGACGGGCATCTTTTCGACTTTTGGAAACCCAACTCTGCAATGCACTGAACATCGCTTCTACCCGAGAGTACTGATGATTTAGTGGTGTACCATTATGGTATGAATCAGAGTTCCAGTTACCCGCCGATGCAACATGAGATGGTGATGGTTTACATAGTGAAGTCACAAGAAGAATGGTATGAGTCACAACCTGCGGCGAAAACCGTGGTCCTTGGAATTTAAAATTGGAGGCATTGCTTGGACGGTACCAATGCACTACCTAGACCGATCACAAGAGCCTCCCGTGTATCGTTGTTTCGAAGGAGCTAAAGCATGCAATGACATTGCTGGATGGAGCTTTTGAATGATTACGACTGTAAAACCTGAACGTGCACGAGCTTTGCAGCTCACTATCGACTCTAACTTACCTGATCAGACTCGCTCTGCCCAAACTGGAGAACTGAAGGAAGAGAATTTTCAAGTTCAACCCATGCGGGGCATGGAGAAATACCCGTTGGCTGGTCGGACAATATTCGCTACCTCATGGAACAAATGTGGGCCTCATTATATGGCAACTGTTGGGAACTCGTGCTGAGCAAAGCACACCGGACTCAATATTCTAGTCGTCTGGGTTTTGATGAGGGTTAGTAGGATCTATAAATCTTGCACTGGTGATCGGGCATGAAGGCCCACCTAGCTATGTATGTGAATGATGTTTGACTTGCGGGAAAGTCAACGTGAAGTATCAGCAACCAGAAACACCCATGTGAAAATGAGAACAGACTGCCACGGATTCTGTCACTAGTCTACTTACAACTTGAAACGGAAACCATATCACCTGGGTGATCGTTGATTGCCTCATGCAACCAGCACACTCTCTTGCAATCAAGGAAACTGACGAGTCTTCACAGCTTGTGCATATCCCTCTGAGGGAGGCGGCTTTTTAGGCACGAGGTGCCAACTTCTGTTACCTTTGATTTTGAGCTATACCTGATTTATGGCAGGCAATACACAACACCCTTAGCTCACATCTAGACGTGAGCATTACTCATCACCTAACACACGAAGACATGCTGCGAGCATGTGCGTGATTGACGTTAGTAAACATTTGGGAAGGACACTTATCTTTGGGTGAGCTCTACTGCAGCCGCTACCGTTTTAGTATGCATACAGCTCTGTTTGAGGCATTGCGTGGATGATAATGCCAACCTCCTTGCGGATTGAGGTGGATGACAACCTAATCACGGGTCTAGGACTTGCACAGGGTATTGGAAATTGTGTGGCGACAACGCGTGATCGCCCGGAACCCTGATAACTTAGGAAACACCGGGAGTTCGCTGCAGGCGAACGTGTCATATTGGAAGTCTCACCCTGGGAGGGTGTGATACGCTTGGGAAGCGTGGCAAGCCTAATTTATGTTACACCGTGTTATTCAGAATTTTGGAAAGAATCGGTCATGTCGCCTACAAACTCGAGTTACCCGACGAATTGGTTAACGTACATGATATCATTCATGCCTCGAATCTAAGGCAGTGTTTGTTTGACGAAACGCTTGGGATACCTTTGTTAGCGTATGAGGTTAAAGACAAGTTGCAGATGTTGAGGAATCTATCGAAAACATGGACCAGGAAGTCAAGGTTCGTTAGCATAGTTGTACGACAATCGAGAGAGTTCGTTGGAACACAAGACGTGGACTGGAGTTCACGTGTGAGCGCGAGGATCAGATGAATCTTAAGTATCCTCAATTTTTTTTCCTGATGACCAATCTAATTCTGGTACTACTGGTGAATTTCGGGACGAAATTCCTTTTCAAGTTGGGGATGATGTGGCACCTGGGGAAAATCTACAGCAATCTTGATTTATCACTTCACCTCTCTGTGCTTACTTGTCAAATTTCGGGACGAAATTTCTTTCAAGTTGGGGATGATGTGACAACCCGAACTTCCAAGGTTAGTCTCGTAATTCTGACTGTCATTATTCTTTTATTCGAAGTGTATGAATGTTGGGTTGGGCCGCGCTTACGGTTGGGCCACGTACTCCTTTTTAGTTAGAGAATATTGTTTCCAAATCCCTCCGGCCCATACACACACATGCTATCAAGGTTTTGGGCCCCGACTATTGTGAGTCTTGTGAGCCCATACACACACAATCACACCTGAAGCCAAACCGAGCACATGTATATACCCAGTTCAACCGGGTTTATGTTTGGGCCTAGTAGAGCCCAAGTGGGACATAGAATTGGGGCCGGCTATTAGTGTGGGTCTTAGAATTGGGGGCCGGCGATTAGAATTAGCATATATTCACACCCATGAAGTTCACGTAACCTATATCACAATCATATTCAAACCCTATACTCCTTTGGAACGAATGACGGCTGTAATCCTTCGAATACATCATCTCCTTCAACCGAGTTTCCCCAAGCATTATCTAGCACCATTCTAGTACACGACATCACCATTTTGAGGTTGGTAACTCTTGATTGACTGTTCTTTATTTTGTGTGAACTTGTTATGTAAATAGTTTAGGGTTGCATGTGTGTGAGTATACCTATCATGTAGTTAACTCAAACCTTGGTGGCAGTGATGTTGGGGTTACGTAATATGTCACATGGGTGCATGGGGAATAAGCATGTAGTGGTAGGGTTTGTGTTATTAATCTTGAACATGGGTTGTATTAAAAGTTGTGCATCAGTGCATGACATGATCGATTAATTAATGTGGCATAGGTGATTCACATACTTTAATAACTTTGATTATTGAAAATCGGTGTAGATGGTGGTGATCGTGATTTTAATCAGATTATAGGATAATTGTTATTGGTAGTCTTATATTTCTCGATAACCTGATTGTTTGATTGTAGAGATGCATTGTGTTAATTGTTTCGAATCAAGTATTATTAACTGATGAGTGATTGTGCGAATCGGGATCTAAAAGTAATTTATGATGTTAACCAATGATTTTGACTTGTGTAGCAATGACTGTTTATAAGTCTCAACAAAGCTTAATATGGTTGAATAGAGATAGTGATGATATAATCACTAAGTGATAATTTGGGTTGGTTATTATAAAACAGGGATGGGTTATGTTATACAATCATGATACATGTTTAATTTAATAAATGGAACCTTTGAGTTATGCATGTTCACATTTCAATAAATATTACATAATGCTTCCTAAGGTATAAGTGGGATTGATATAAAGATACAGAAAACGGATATACAATTTGGGGTTATGCTCGGGTGGGCTGCACATTTGATCCGCGGGCCATTTGTGTTGGGCCGCACACATTCTGATTTATGCTGGGCCGCACAGCGGATTGCACCATTGGCTGGGATTGAAACCAACTGGGCCGCACATTACCACAAATACCGTAATGGGCTGCCAAGTCGTTGTTAGTCTAATATGTATGTGATACGAAATTGCTTGTGACCCAGATGCATGTTGTATATCATGTGAAGTTGCATGTTTACTAGAATGTAAACCGAACTGCTTGAAATGTGCCATAGGGAAATACGAATGTGTGACGTGAGTATATTTATGGCTTGAACACTTGCTGTAACTTGGATGATGATATGTGCCTTACTTGTTCACTACGTGTAGAATACGTACAAAGATTATGTGATTCCAATGGTTGCTATATGTTATGTGGTGATGAATATTATACACAACCTACTAGAGTGTGTGGTATAATTGTATGTAAAACCGATTGTTGCAATGGATGTTATGATCTGTGTGTTGCGTGATTCCTTGTTACGATTTGTGTGACGTTATGTGCACTACTTGTACGCTACTTGAGTTGTGAATGTGGAATACGTGGCTATGTGCATACAAACTAATTATCTTTGGTAACCACGGTAGGATTTGGTTGACCAATTCGGAACGGGTAATGTAACGTAACATACCGAGCAATCTAAGGTGAGTTCATCTCTCTTGAGCATGCGTCCCGGTGGTTGGGACAGTCAGTGGGTATCCCGAGGAGGGATAAGTCTTTCGGGTAAAACTGGGATGTTGGATAATAATCTCACCCTATCATTCTTAAGTCCCATCTTTTGTGTTAACGGGTATTAGTTGGTAGCGCTACTTAGGTTTGGCATCCTCACACCGTACCGGGGAGGACAGTTGTGAACTAATGACCCAGTCATGCCCAGTGTTGTGATAGGAGCACTGGGGAACGGGCAAAACATACATCAGGAGCCGTCTTGTTCAGTATCGAGATATTATCAACATTACTTTCGGATTTATATTCAATGGACTAAACTAAACACTTGGTAATCAACGTTTTCGTAAAACTATGAACTCACCAGCGTTGTCTGATACACTTGTTGCATGCTCGCAGGTCGTTAGATTTCTTGGATTTGGAACTTGCTGTCTGGAGTGGCTGGAGTGGTCATGGGTCGAACTGGATGGATACATGCATTGGAATTATTGATATGAAACGTTGGTTTTAAAACAGTTAAACTATGATTTCTTGTATTTGCTTCCGCTGAACATGTTGGTTTAAAATTAAACTTATTGATGTTACTTTTCATTAATAATTGGGGTTTTCATTTACAAACTTATTATGAGTTCAACGTGATTGGTGGCTTGTTGTTGGTACGTCACACGCCTAGCAGGGGTATTCCCTAGGTGGTATTTTGGGGGTGTGACAATATGTGAATAATATAAAAGTTTCATACAAAGATAGTCTAAACTCTATATGGTATCAACGTCTCAATTTTGCTCTTTTGAGTCACCAATCCTAAAGAAATACTTCCTCTTTATTCTTCTCCTATGGCTGCCAACCCACTTTCCTTTAAATAAGGGGTGTTTATCGAATCGAATATCGAATTTTCAAATTGCTCGAACCGAATTGTTCGAATAATTTATATTTTTCTTGAATTCGTATTCGACTCGAATTTGTATTCGAATTAAAATCCCAATTCGAATTCAATTCTAATTCAATTAAAAGTTCGAATTCGAATGAATTCGTTTTGATTCAAATTCAGTTAAAATATGTAATATATTCTTTTAAGTTATGGGCTTTGCAATGGGTTTGGTAATACGTAAAATAAATTTAGAGATTACTTTATACTATAGCCCAATAAAATTTATATATCTTCTATCTCCTATACTAAAGCAAAACCACTTAGCCACATATCATGATTTTAGGCCATTGTTTTGATGATGTGGCATTGCTTTGAATTGAGATCATTGTTTTTGGGCGGTAAAACACACAAGCGGACTCCGCTCTTTTTCTCACTCTGATTTCATTCACAAAATACTTTCCATAATTTCTCCTATCTCACACAATGCTTCTTCCTTCCACAATGCGATTCACAAACCCAAATTCTCATCTAAACTCTTCAGCCGCTTCTCTCTATGTTCTGATCCTAGATGTGTGCTCTGTTTCATCCACGTTTTTTCACATCACAATCCCTAAATCTTCCACTTTTGAGATTACTCTGAACCACAATCCTCTGCTGTATCTTGGTGAATCTAAGAATTTGTAAATCGGTAAGCTTTTAGCCACAGATACAATCCATCTTTTTGTCTAATTCATCCGTCTTTGTATATGTTATAGTTAGATTAGATTTAGGTTTATATTAATGTTTTTGTTGAATCGTACTGTTGATTTTGGGGTTTTTTAAATTCGGAAACCCTAATGTTGAAGACCGATTATATTGTATATTGATTTTTGTTTGATCGGATTTTTTTTTTTTTTTTTTTTGTATTTGATTCATGCATTTTGATTTCGATTGGATTTTGACCTAATAAGCTGCTTTGGTTTTTTTTTTTTTTTTGTATTTCTAAAATGAAAGTACTATGTTTTTTTTGGTATTTAATGATGTTGGATTAATATATAGCTATATTATATTTGTTGACTTCTACTTCAAATACATTTGGTTGTATCTTATGAAACGTAATCTGATATATTTGGTTGTATCCATCTTATTTCCTCAATTTAAAATGCTAGTGGAAACTTTTTCAAACATAAAAATTTGTAATGATTCTTTATGAATTAAATCTTCGGCAAGTTTTGGGAATTTGGAATGGGTCGCTAAATCTTATTGAGTCACTTGAAGAGGCGAAGTGAAATAGAATTTTTACTCGCGTGATTTTTGTTAGTTATGCTATTTCTATATGAATATCAAAAAAGCTGTTGAGGGATTGTTCACCCTCGTGTTAGTGTGTTGCTTTGTACCGATTGTCTTCCAACATAAGGAATGATCTACTAAGTGGCAAGCGATAAACTCCATAATAACAAACTATTTTTATTATGTAATATAATATAAAAAATAGCAGTTCTTATTTCTAGCTAGCTACTTGCTAATTCTTTATAAAAATTCATACTAGTTAAAAGAAGATGTTGCAGCACACTTTTATATCTATTTTCTTAACATAAAGTATAACAATTTATTACATAATATATAAATAAAAAGCAACAATTTCTTCTTAACAAACTCTTGCAACAATTAATTATTCGCAAGGAGTTGGTATGACAAGTATAGGAAACTTCCTATGAATGTTGATACCATCAGATTCAGTCATATCCAAACCATCTTCACTTGGCAATGTAAATTCAAACTTATATACTAAATTTGCCAAAGCAAGCTCTATAATAGTCTCTGCGAAACTAATACCAGGACACATGCGTCGTCCAGCACCAAATGGTATCAACTCGAAATCAAAACCTTTATAATCGGTACGGATGTTTAAGAACCTCTCTGGTCTAAACTCTTCGGGTTCTTCCCATATTGAAGGATCTCTTGCTATCGCCCATGCATTAATCATTACTTGTGTATGTGCTGGGATGTCATAGCCGAGTAGTTTGACTTCTTTTGTTGATTCACGGGGAACGAGTAGTGGAGCTGGAGCATGTAGTCGTAGCGCTTCTTTGAGGACGGCTTTTAGGTAGGGCATTTTTGCTATGTCGTCTTCGGGGATCGCTAATCTTCCTTGTCCTATTTTGTGTGCCTCTTGTTGCAATTCTTTCATCGTATGCGGGTTTCGTAACAATTCGCTAATTGCCCACTCTAAGCTGATGAATATAGTATCAGTGCCAGCACCAAATACGTCCTAGGAATCATCAATAAAATTACAAGCATGTATAGTTGGAGTAAAAATCAAATACAAATAATTTTAACGTACAAAACGTACGAACCGAAGGTTTTGTTGAAAAAAAACGCCGTGGCATTTTCGTAATTATTAGTAATTATAAAAAATACTCTACAAATGATCCTGTAGAGTAATTTTGATCTTTGTAGAGTAGTTTTGTAAAATGTTCTTGTGGAGTAATTATCAAAATTACTCTACAAGTGTATCAAAATTACTCCGCATTAAAATTATTTTACAAGTGAATCAAAATTACTCTGCAAGTTTATCAAACAATATACAATTCAAAATTACTCTACAAATGATCCTGTAGAGTAATTGTGATCTTGTAGATTAATTTTCTAGAATGATCCTATAGAATAATTTTGATTTTGTAGAGTACTTTTGTAAAAAAATTTTAGCATTTAGTTTTTTTTAGGTGTTTGGTGGGTGGGGGTAGGGGGTTAGGTTTTTTTAGGTTTTTGGGGGTGGGGGTTAGGTTTTTTTGGGGGGTATAGTTTTTTTGATCAAAATTACTCTACAAGAACATTTTACAAAACTACTCTACAAGATCAAAATTACTCTACAAGAACATTTTACAAAATTACTCTACAGAATCAATTGTAGAGTAATTTTGATAATTTCCCTACGAACAAATAATTACAAAAATGTCACCGCATATTTTTTTTTTTTGTCTTTTTCACTGTATTCGTACGTTTAGTAAGTTAAAGTTATTTGTACGTTAACTTTATCCTATATAGTTGATGGCTGAAAAGAGAACAATGCATGCGTGCGTATATGATGTTTTCACACCATATTATATATATATATATATATATATATATATTTTTAAAAACTAATTTTTTTAATCAAATCACCTAGACTAATTCTCCTATATATTAAAAGCCCAACGATTTGAACAGTAGAAGGGGTTTTTTTGTAAATTACATACATGCCTACCATATAAAACCAAGCCCTGCCCTAAACCCACCATTGAAAGAGAGATGCCGGGAGGTGGTTACCGCCGGCCACACGTGTCGCCGCCCTAGGTATAGAAAGAGGAAGCCGACCATAGAAAAGGGAACTCCGGGGAAGTTCCGCAGCTCATGGCAACGATCGTTTTTCTGATTACAAGGCGGTGGTGGTTCAATTGAGACCTCAGACAGTCAGCGGCTAGGGTTCATGAAAGCCGGCAAGCCACTGGTAGATTCCGGCCCGTTTTGAGTCTCAAACCACTAAACCGACACTAAGGAATCCGATGACGGTGACGGATCGTTCAACGCAACGGCGGTGGTGATGTTCTTAGTTGGCTTAGTCGTAGCTCCGACGAACTTTGGGCTGCTATGAACCATGATGACAACGGTGATGTCTTACGGCGGCGGTGATGGTGTTTGAGTAACCAACAGCGATGTTGAAGAGATTCAAGGGAGATGAAGACGGCGGCCATACGAATTAGTTCCGGCATGTTTTCTGGCAAGTCTTTGGTTAGCTTCCTTTCTTTTGCACGTCACTCTTTTAACCAGGTCGGTGTTTTTTAGGAGTTTAAGTGGCGGAGACAAGAAGCTAGGGTTACGGCGAGGTTCCGGTTGCCTGATTTAGGTGTGCATGTTATTGTTAAGAGTGAATGTGGGATGCATGAGGAACAGGTGATGGGTTGGTTGATCGGAGAAGAGAGGAAAAAGAAATCATGAATGTGGGATGTTTGGTGGAGATCTTTGTTGTTGGCATGAGTGAAGGTCAAAACCTTACACCATTACAGATCACATTACACATCTATTTCATCACCCACAACCTTAATCTTGACGTGATTGTTCATATTTGGTGTTTTTTTTTCAGGTGTCATCTTTGAAGCTGCAATCCATTGTGTTTGTTGTTGTAGCCGTTAATGGGAAATCTTCATCTTTAGAGTTGGGTTTTGTTTCTGTTTTTGAGTTTTTAATCGATGATAATATTATTGTTCAGGAAATGATTTGGTTGGTTTGTTGATTATGTAGGAAGTCTCATGTATGTAGCGTTCAACCCATCAAAGCTACTGCCACACAGACACCCTATAGTGTTTCAAGTAAGTGTTTCTAACTTGCCTTCTATGTGTTTGATGAAATGCCAAAGCCAATTTTTTTTAAATTAAATTTTTATACTTGGGTTTTTTGTTTTATACATGTAAATGGGTGTTTGGTAACTTTATAGATTTACTTTCGAATAGTTAGTGCATTGTTTACTCGCTGATAATTATACTATTCTACTATTAAAAATTGAACGTTTTACTATTAATTATTAATTCTACTATTAAAAATTGAACGTTGTGTACAGTAAATACAATAGTGGCCTATACCTGCTTGGCACTACGGTAGGGCTGGCAATTGGGTACCTGTTAAGACACGATTAGACCTGTTTGACTGAAAAATACACCCTTTGACTTTTTAATTTTTAAAATAATTAAAATTACAATGTTAGGATCTATCATTTATTCATCTTTGTACATAAAACATAAAACTGTTTTATAAACATGAGGTAGAAAGTAGTTAAACGAGTCGTAATCATGTTTGAAACTTATGTTGTGCGCGCCGTCAGAAACCTGTTAAGACACGATTTGCCAGCCTTACACTACGGTTGTCACGTTCACATCCTCTTGATAGCTTATACACCTTGCGGATGCATAACCAAAATTGCCTCGTTGATCTTCTAAAACGTCATCTCAAATCTTTTTTTGCAACCGATGAGCCTTTGGATTAGTCTGTGGGTGCCAATTAAAAGGAACAACCCCAAATTCTTCTTCAAATCCTTAGATCAACTGTTAAACCGGAGACTTGGCCCTAAAGTAACAACCATTGGGGCGGCGATGGTGATGAAACCGATGTTGTTTCAGAAACCACCATCAACCACCCCTGTTCCTCTCACCACTATATCCATTGCCTATCTTCATGCAACCACCGCTACCAACATCACCATAAGATAGGATTTGTGACTGTTCTTCTTTGATTATAGGTGCGTTCCATACTATTTATCTCACTTTTTTAAAATTGTTTACGTATATTTAATTATAATGGTTGTGGCATTGTAGGAAAAAATATTACTTACTGGGTAGGTGATGGTGAGGAGGAAAACCCAAAACTTGATATTGAGAGTTTCAGTTCCGAAAGTTTTCTTTATTTGGGCAGCAACTTGATATCAACCGAACAGCCCTGTCGTTGATGAACTCTCAGCCCATTGATCAATTGAAAGTAGGTAACAGTTAGTCGCTTAATTTGTTTCTCTATTCGTTTTATTGAGTGGTTAAATAGTGCGTAAAATGAAGTGTTAGTGGAGGTGATAACGTATTTGAAATTTGCAGGTCCTGGTTGTTCGTCGGTTGAAGAAGGGTCGTTTGTGGAACATGGCCCGTGTAAACTGATTGGTATTCTGTTGTTAACAGGTCAGTAGCAACTTCGATTTTGTTGGTCACAGTCGATATTGCAGGTCACATTTTCTTGGTAGTGGGGTGGATTGCATATGGTAGGGTAATGGGTCAGATTTTTCATTTTTTAAGGTTTTTATAATCAGATTTTCTCAAGGTTTTAAATTACCATGGAATGTACATTGAAATTGCAGTGGTCAAAAAATGGTTAACTGAAGCTTATAGATTACAAATTGCTAGAGAGACTAGCTGTAAGCAGAGCAAGTGTTTGATATGCAACTATGCTGTTTTTCTATTTAGAAATTAGAATGAGTATTATATTTATGTTGGTAATATTTTGTTATTTTTAGAGGGTGTTGAGATCTTTTTTGACGAAAATGGTAATTTCCAGCAACCAAATGAAAGTTGATTGGTAATTTCTAGCAACCAAATGAAAGTTGATATTTTTTTTTTATCTTACACATTGAAATGTGTATATTTTCAACGATAACTCATTTATCTCCTTTCTTTGATTGTTAACAGATGTGAGCCTTGAAAGTTTGTTTCGGGTTAAAAGGCTCATGAAAGTTGTCCAATCCTGTGTATATGGAAAATTCATGTCGGGCCACATCGTCGGCAAGTTTTGATGATGTGGGTTATATTAATTGAAATTGTATTAGCAATAAAGAATTTATAGAACAAGAAAAAGACGTACGTTAGTAATGTTCCTTTGTAGTTGCTTTTAGTAATTAGTAGCATTATAATAATATATTGCTCCATGTATTAGAACATTCATGTAAGAATGTAGTTTTGACTACCTGCAAGCTATTGAAAACACATGGTTTTTTGGTTTTAAATTTTTAATCCATCTTTGTTAATAGTCCCTATCCCTTGCTTGACTGTTTATTCAAATGTCTTTAGACAAAAAGTTATTGTAGCGACGTTTGAACCAGCATCTAAACACATCTTCACATTGAACCAACAACTAGACACCACTTCATATAAAACGTGGAATCCCGTTGCGTGGCGCAACGCGCGCGGGAATAAACTAGTTTCTTTAGTTTACACAAACACGCGTAAATGAGTGATGTAGAAAATTGTTGAACGAAACCTCCTTAGATTAAATTTCAAGTTAATTGAAATTTCTTATTTCCTATACACCTCATATTAGTTGGCTTTATATTTATAGAGTAAATTGCGATTTTAGTCCCTGTGGTTTGGGCCATTTTGCCAGTTTAGTCCAAAGGTTTCATTTTTAACATCTGGATCCAAAAAGGTTTCATCGTTGTCATTTTGGTCTAACTGACTTAACTCTATCCATATCTATTAAAGCTGCCAAGGGCATTTTTGTCATTTCATTTTGGTCCAACTAACTTAACTCCATCCATATCTGACAAAAATGCCCTTGGCAGCTTTAACAGATATGGATGGAGTTAAGTCAGTTGGACCAAAATGGCAACGATGAAACCTTTTTGGATCCAGATGTTAAAAATGAATCCTTTGGACTAAACTGGCAAAATGATCCAAACTACAGGGACTAAAATGGCAATTAACTCATATTTATATATTTATGGAAAAAGTTTTTGTTAGCTCTTCTAAGCATTACAGTAAAAAAAAAATCTATAACTTTATTTTTATGCGTATACTATTCATAATTTCATATGTTGAATTTGATAGATGTAAGGTTATATACTTAGTTTGAAAGATAAATGACCATCTATTTACATAATTGTCATCATTATTCACTTACAGCCGATATTACTAATGTAGGATGTAGATTAGGTTCAATCCTTAGGAGGTGCAAGTATTTGGGGGAAAAATTAGTGGATGTAGATTAGGTTCAATACTTGGGAGGTGTAAGTATTTGAGGAAAAAATTAGCTGTTAAAAAAAAGAATGTAGATTAATTATTTTTCTTCTTACCAAATGAAGTCTTTCTAAATCCTTTACATGTGTATGTATCTTCAATACACATCTATGAATATAAGACCATACTCAAAAAAAAAATGTAGATTAATTATTTTTCTTCTTACCAAATGAAGTCTTTCTAAAAGATCCCTTATGTGTATGTATCTTTAATACACATCTATGAATAGAAGACCATACTAAAAGATCCCTTACATGCAGGGCCGGCTCTGGGCCTGGCAAACCCGTGCCGACGCCTGAGGCCCAAAATTTCAAAGGGCTCGAAAAGTCTTTATAAACTTGTATATATTTATTAAATTATATATTTAGTATATTCATCCGTTTATTACGAAAAAAAATATTGGTGGTGTAGTGGCAAAAATCATCTTAAAATAATGTGAAAGTCTCAAGTTCGAGTTTTTTGCTTCTTCACTTAGTTTTTATTTTTGTAATTCATTTGCCCTTAACCATAATTTTGGGCCCAATTCTTTTCGTCGTCCGAGGCCTAAATTTTTTTAAGAGTTTTCAGGGACGACTCTGGGAGGGAGGGATGGAGGGAGAGATGTTAGAAATATTTAAGAATCTAAAAGAAAGACATGTTACCAAGATGATAGCCTTAACCATATATCTTTCAAGAAGAAAACTCGTTGAGTTATCTCTTTGAAGTTCTAATAAGATATCAACAAGATCTTGGCCTTCCACATCAACCACTTTCTTGTTCACATGCTCCTCAATGACACCCTCAAAAAACTAATCAATTTCTTTAGCAAGTTGATCAGCTTCTCGATGTAACCCAGTGAGTCGATCTACCCACGCTAGCCACGGAATATAACTACCAATAGAAATGCGTCCTAACATCGCCCCAATCCGGACCGGGATGTTTTTGTAATTAACCCCCATCCCTTCATATGTCCTTCCTAGAGCCACCCTACTAATTACGTTATTTGTAAGTGAAATAAGCAACTCACTCAAATTAACAACCGATTCATTAGCTCCTTGGATCTTTTTGATCATATGAGCTACCTCGTCTTCTCACACTTGTCGATATGACTTAACCCTTTTGTTACTTAGAAGTTGGAGTACGGAAATGCTTTTCACTTGCCTCCAATACTCTCCATATTCGGCAAAAGCTATATCTTTGGAATTATAAAAAAGTCTATTAGCGATGTTTATAAATGGCCTATTTGAAAATATTATATCATGGGTTTTCATAATATCTCTAGCTGCATCAACAGAAGAAGCTACAACTACCGGCACAGTACCAAAGTGAAGCAACATGAGTGGACCATAGGTTTGAGCCATGGATTGAAGGACGCGGTGCGTGCCCGAGCCTAATTGGTGGAGGTTTCCTATTAGTGGTAACTTTGGTGGAGATGGTGGTAGGTTTATGTGGGATTTCGAGGAAGAGAAATATAATTTCAAAAGAAGTATAGCAAGAAGTAATGGAAGAGAAGAAAAGAGAAAAACTTGGAAGTCCAAAGACATTTTTTTCGTGACATTTATTCTAACTTCATTATAAGTTTGCTTATATTCCGTCTGGCATACTTGTATTATATGAAAATTAATGTCACCTAAAAACTTTAATGGTTCTAGAAATCTCAAAAAAAAAAAGTCATATTGAGAACCTTCTCATATTAAATTTTGTAGACATTGAGACATCCTATCCTCTCATCTATTTTTGTAACAGCTACATACCCTTTTAATTTTAACAAATAATATCTAGATTTTGCGATGCAGGGCAAAGTTCTATAACATCTTAGGGTCTGTTTGGTTCGAATAATCCTTTGGAATTGTGATGGAATTGGAATTAACTACCTGAAATTTGATGTTTGGTTGACACATGATGGAATTGGAATTTGAATATATTTCATCATTCGTTGGAATTTAAGAATCCTTCTACTTTCCAATGGAATGTTAATTAATTACCAAAAAAACAGTATTTTTTTATCTATTTCCGTTTATAAAGTTACCAACCAAACACAATACAAAATTTGAGTGGAATTAATTTCAATTCCATCATATTCCAATTCCTTTCAAAAAAATTACACGAACCAAACGGCCCCTCAAAGGTTTGTGGTTCAACCTGAATCCTAGAGGGATATACTTATAGCTAGGTTATAAAGAAGTTGTCATTTGTAGTTTCCCTGGCCTCTTTGGTCTCTGTCCAACTCACTTCTTAAAGTTTCCTCTCTTAGTTTGGATGGGAGAGTTTTATACAAATTTGTGGTTATGTATGTAAACTTTAAGTATATAATACAGAAAATAAATAAAATAAACAATCTAGGTTAAACATGTCGTTTTTGTGTCAACCCACAAATGTGCGCGCCATGTTTGGTTTTCGGGTTATTGTCATGTACAAGTTCATGTCGAGATCAATCCGTTTATCACATCTTTTCTTTGACCTCCTATTTTCCATTCCCTTAGTAGTTAATCTTTTTAATATTTTTCTTTAGGTGTATTATTACCCTATTGGTTCAAGTTGCCTTGAAGGTTTGTGAGATTGATTCTTGGTAGTTCATTGTTGTTTCTTATTAGTGGGGGCAATAATCAGGAGATGGGGATATTCTGGTGCAGGCCGTGCAGCCAAGGAGACTGCGTCTACAAATCACATATAAGGCCAAGCTACCGATATCAAGAATAAACCGTACAATGATTTGGAGACTAACCCGTCTCTGTGTACTCTGTGATTAATATTAAAACTCAGACACACCTAAAATCTTTACAATAACCTTATATTTATACAAAACCTAATACTAATCATTTTTTGTGTGTGAACCTAACAAACACTCAATTATAGGGGTGAGAAAAAACCGAAATAACTGGAAAATCCAAACCGAAAAAACCGAACCAAAACAAAAACCAACGGTTCGCTTTTCAGATTTTTAAAAACCGAAAATTTCGGTTTGGTTTTTGGATAACCATTTCAATAACCGAAAATAACCAAACCGATAACTTAAAATAGTAGGCCCAATCCATATAATTTTATGTTTAAGTTTAAGCTATTTAAGTTTAACTCATGCTAGTAAGAATTATTCATTTTATTCTTGAGTGTTAAGTATTTATAATAAAAACATTAACATGTGTATTTATAATTGAAATGACTATTTATTGCCTAGAAGAAATAACAAAATTTAATATAAGAATTAAATGATACTTAATGTATTATAAAGAAAATGTCTAAATAAAAACTTTGAAAAAAATTTAAAATAGATTAGAATGTTAGGTTTATATGAACAATATTAATTAAAAAATGTTAATATAATAACTTACATGTAAACATCTAAGAAAATTTCTTAAATTTTGGATCATACTTTTTATTTTTGAATCTTACGTAATTTTGTTCCAAAAATACAAAAAAAAAAACCGAAAAAACAGAAACCAAATGGTTTTAAAAAAACGAAAACCGAACCGTACACACCCCTAAATTATATACATAAAATAAAACTAGTTTAATCAATAAACCAAAACAGATTCAGATAATAAACTACACTACTAAGTTTAAAATCCATCTTTATCTGCTTCTATCTTTCATCATTATCTTCTTCAAATCGTTCCATACTTTTTCCATAGAGACAAATATGAATTATCCAACAATTATACTCTTCTATATTAATTTCTGTTCAGTTATTAAGTTAATAATTCAAGTAAAACTACATAGGTTTAGTGGTTCTTGGTGGCTCTGTGTTGATTTAGGAATGTCACACAATGAAGGTTCGGTTTATGTTTTTGAACAGATGAATGACTATATTTTTCGCCATGCTTGTAGTGAAAACGCATCTCAACTTTTGATGTCAAGTTGAACGATTTTCAGTTAAAATATTTGATATAAATTTGTCAAGTGTTGCTAATGTTTTTCTTTACAAGTTAATAAGATGGTTGATATACAGTGGCGAAGCTTGAAAATTTTCACGGGGGGTCGAAAGTCACCGGACCTAAAAATTCTATATAAGTAATTTTTTTTCTTATAAAACCGGGGGGGGGGAGGGGGTCAAAACGTATATACCTAAAAAATTCTATACGAAACGTACATACATAACACTACTGAGCGAAAAGTTCGGAGGGTCGGGCGCTCCTCCTGGCCCCTTGAAAGCTACGCCCCTGTTGATATAAGTAATGGAATGGTTACATAGGCGATAACCTATATTGATTGATTAACTCTATATACAAATCACATCAAACGACACGACAGAGACATCTACTATACATCTAGAGTTCCTCTATAGTGAAGACACGAATGTGACATCTACTACACATCTAGAGTTCCTCTATAGTGAAAAGTCATCAATACGAAATTTAACAATAATTGTCCAACAATTAACATAACTAAACAATATTAGAAGAATATATATGAACCCAACTATCATTCATAAATATTGAAGTGTCAAACATAAATACATTGCAATAAAGTTAAAACAATGATAACAACCAAACCGTAATCCTGAAAAGAAACTAGGCACTTATAAAGAAGAAAGAGATAAATATTTGAAAAAAAAATACACAAATCAACCTTTATAATATGTCTAAATTGCATTTTATACATTTCACTATGAAATTGGCCAAACTCAACCTTTAACTTGATATTTTGATACGAGAATTAACACTACAAGAAAAAGGGGGCAATAGAGGCGACACCAATAGCAGCGACAATCAAAATGTCGCCTCTATTGGTCGATCCGGAGCACGGTGTCCCAAATTAAACCACAGCCATCCATTTCGTATCTTCATCCAGCGGCTGGGGTTTACCCTAGTCAATAGAGGCGACACTAAAGGTAATAGCAGCGACGGGCGTCGCCCCTATTACCTTTTCGCAGTACACTAGCCTTAAAGCGGGATTTCTTCCCTCTTTCCCCATTTTCCCCCATTCCTTTCCTCTTTCCCACCGAAAATTTCGGTGTGTTTGCAAAAAAAATCCGGCCACTCACCTCGTATCCAACGTCACCACCACCTTATAGGAGCTTCAAATAAGGTTAGTTTTCTTTTAATTTTGTTTCTCATACCTTTTGAGTTCTTATCTGTTTGATGAGCTCTTTGTTTGCAATGACATTGGATATAGCATAAGCCTCATTAGTCAATCTTAGCTATGTTCTTTACCTTTTAGTATTTTAGTAATTTAGGTGAGGGCTTTCTTGTTTTGTCTTGTTTTCTCAAGTAGATAATTTAATATGTAGGATTGAACTTTATTTTATGGGGTTTTTGACATAGATTTTTGTATTATATAGTTTACTTTATTTTGATTTTGAAGCTAATTTTCCCCATGAAGAACAAAGAGATGGATAATTTGTTAACAGTGTGTGTTTAGTGAGGAACTGAGGCATAGATAGACAAAATGAGTTATAGCGAATAGACCAGGCAAATGGGTCGGTTCGGGTCGGGCTGGGTCATGGGTCAAAATGGGTTCGGGTTAAAACGGTTCAGGTCAAAACGTGTTGTTCTTATTCTACTAGGAATGGATTAAACTTTTGTATAATTTACTTATAAAACTTTGAGTTAAAGGGTGTAGGTCCGGCTAGGAGGATCTAGTCGCCTAATCCTTGTTATCGAACACACCCGGTTGTGCGGAATCCAACCGGAGATGCAAACCGAGATCGAGAAAGTGAACAATACGTAAAGATATCAACGATTAACAGTTACGTGTATTGATTTCGACAAAGTTTCGGTACAATATTTGACAAATACAAAGCTCACCGGAACTTTCTCTCACTACACTCTCTCTCTAGTTTTCTGCCTACGGTTCTCACACACTACATGGATATTTATATCCATCACAGCACGTCGTGTCGAAGGATCAGAATTACCGATCGAAACATCATCTTTCGATCATGCATCCATCGAAGGATCCACATATGCTTCGAAGGATGGCATATCCTTCGAAGTCCATCAGTATCCTTCGTGGGATATCTTTCGAGCTCATCGAAGGATAGAAACAATCTTTCGATGGCCCAACCTTCGACACAGACAATTACACCAATGTTCCAACTGTTTGGCCTGTGCGATTGGCTTGGAGTTCGGCCCAATGTTGGAGAGGCCCAAACAATCTGATTGGACCATAATAATATGCCATGCACGTACAGTCTTCAACAATTTCGTAAATTGTAAGCCTTAGTTCATGAAATTGTATTTAGTCAACATGGTGACATCATCATGACATCATCATGATGATGTCATGATGATGTGGCAGCGGGAACCGGCTCGCGGCGCTTCGTGCCTCACGTGTCGAACTCTGGGGCGCACGACGGAGGAATGTCGTGACGTCGGGCTTGAGCCGAACCTAACCGGGTCGAACCGAACCAAGTCGCGTCGAGTCGAGTCGCGTCCACATATATGTATCAACAAACTCCCCCTTGGACGCTACTCGCGAGTTTCGCCTTTCTTGTCTTCTATGTCGGAGGATCTTCAAAGTCTTCACGTCTTGAAAGCAGAAAGTGTATCAACAAACTCCCTTTTCATTTAGGAAGTGTGTTGACAAACTCCCCCTTAACATAAGCTCCCCCTTGAGTTATGCTCGTGAATGTCTTGATCTTTACAACTTGAGATCCTTGTGGTGTTGATGATGGCCAGCGGCAACTCGATCATCTTCATCATTTGAGTGCCTTCACGTTGTGTCTTCATTCCGAAGCTTGTCATCGACCATGTTCTCCTTGCCTTTAGAATCTGCACATGCAAGAAATCTAAACGCGTAATGAGAACAACTGCTTGGAGTATAGTTTAACATAAACAAACGACACACGAGTGACCATTGTTTAAACAAACACCGTCCGACAGTTTGAAAGTTTAAAGTATTTTATCAACTTCAATTTTAACTTTCAACACTTGCAAATTTCGACCGTTTATGAAGATTTAGTCGTTTGCGGTTTTCGTTCAGGTTTCAGGTAACGAAGACTCGAGCTCCAACATCGTACGATCGAAAATAAGATAGAAATAAAATCTTTTTGGCTTTTATAAAGTTTATATTAAAACACGCCTAAAATCTTTTTGGTATTTTTGAATATTTCAAATGTAAAGACTGAAAGCAGTAAATAAATATATACAAACATTCTTTTTGCGAGTTTCGAGGGTAAGAGAATCATATCAGTGTACGGTCATGCCAAAACGCTCTTGTTGTTCAGTTAATTAACTTTAAGATAAGCATCCTATAACAATTATCGGTATTGTTGTCCACATAAGCTCAACTTATCAGATGTAATCATGGCGAGGGGATACGTTAAGGTATGATTTATACTTACCGACCGGTGTTCATCCACATCACGACACATTCCCGTATCAAGGTATGCACGAGGGTTCATCTTACCGGTGAGTATACCGATTATCATCTGTTTGACCGTATATGATGTGAGATTCTCACTTATTTTGATTTGAAAACAAGCCCTATGTGATATAATCACTTATTGATGAGGAACTTGATTTTCGATGCATGAGGGCACAGGAGCAAGTCCGTGAACAGGTCAGTACTTTCGTACAGCAGAGAGACGAACTTGACTCCCGGAAAGAATTTGTGATATTTTATCACTTATTTTGTTTGGACATGTGATTGTTGATCACTTATTGAGGTCGAATGCAATATGTACACGTATGTATGGTATCATGGAAGATCTAGACTTGCGTCCCCGTTATTTTTCGGTAAAAGATACAACCATGATACCCAGATGATAAGCAGCATAAAGACCGAATATCTCAGAACCTCGGCAATCTATCAAACGAGATTTCGGTACCAAGACCATATGCCAATGAATGGTTCCCACCCAGTCTTCAGTCGAATTAAGTTTATATCACCTTGCACACTTTAAAATGATTGTGAGCCTACCGATACATCTTATATAGAGCTGCTTACCGTTTTTCAGTTTAGGTTTAAAGAGGTTTGGATAGACCACTGATGTACTATCATTTTCTCTTTTGCTCGCCAGGAAACTCATTTTTGTTTTTCTATTGTTTTTGTGTTTTTGAAATTTTTCGATGTTTTTGGATTTTCAAATTTTGGAGGATTTTCAAATTTTGGATTTACTCCCCCTAAAATCAATAAACTAAGGCAAATTTAAAAACACAAAGGTATTTACAAAAAAGATTTTCCGATGTTGGTTTTACTCTTGCTTGACCTTAATGCCGTTTACCAATAATAAATAGTCAAATCTTGATTTGTCAAATGCTTTGGTAAAAAGGTCGGCACGTTGGTCATCGGTGCGGACCATGACAACATTGACGAGTTTCATAATGAAACAATCACGTGTGAGGTGATATTCGAGATCAATGTGTCAGGTCAAAGAGTGCTGTATGAGATGATAATAATTCATAAAGCAGCTAAAATATCGACAAGTATAGGAGAGATTAGAAATTCAAAACCGTATCCTGCAACTGCTTCGTGCATTGCAAGGAATTTGAGTGTTCTCCCAAACTAGATATCCACCAGGTGTGGATTTCAAAGTCGATTTTGTAGCTACTGAGAAATCTCTTGACAGCAACAAGATCATAAACCTCTGGGTCCGGCTGGTCTTCCACATTGTACCAGCGAAGGTCTTTATCTTTCTCTTGAGAAGTAGTGTGCGGTTGTTCAATCCACGCCAAGGCATCCGCACACCCGGTGTAGTTTATCAACCAACACATTTTCTTCAATCACACCGTAGAGAAAAGTACCCTACACGTTCATCTTGTGGACTTTGAACTTCTTGTGGAAGAAAAATCCATGAATCTTCGAAAAGCTTCAGACGTGCTACAGGCTCGTACTTTTCATTGGAATCTTTCATGTTGACCCGATCAAAAACCATAACAACCAAACTTTGGAACATATCTCATCATGTCGAATTTTTCAACTTCATTCCTTTTTCCTTCATCAGACATTTTTGTCTTCTTTTCTTCTCTCTCCATCAATGGCAACAATTTCTTCTGTCGCCTATCTTGTGTAAGGACGCTCCACTATCAACAATCTTACGACTATCGAAAGTTCCTCCTGGAACATCCTACACACTCACTCAGAGATTAGTTGGAGAGGGAGACCCAAGCCTTCACAGACTTGGGTCGTCCGTCATCATCGAGGATTGTAACATCCATTTCCCGATGATTCGGAATTGATGTAGCTCCCCCTGAAACAGTTACTGGTTTTGGTTTCCAAATCTGTTTTTGTTTTTCATTTTTAATTTCTAACTTAACAGACTGTGTTTGGACAACCTCCGGTTTTAAAACCTTTTCAATTTCTTTTCTTTGTTTCCTTTTCTGTTTCATTTCCCGTTGTTTAACAAGACGGGGGTCCTGTCTTGGTGAAACAGATCTTTTATGGTAACTGTTACCATGGGGGGCATCGACTTTTGCTTTCAACTTATGAAGATACGGACAGTTTCGAACTATGTGTCCAATTGTACCACATTCAAAACATGATCTTCGTTCAACAAACCCCGAAGTATCATGTGATCGTCTTGCCGATGATGATGAACTTTGTGATCCCGAGGTACTAGGTTTTGAACAACTTGGTTCATTCCTTTTCATCACTGTTACTTTCTGGACAAAATCTAAGTTAGATTGATTTGCAAACTTTTCAATTTTGTCCGTTCCCTTCGATTTCACAAAGTTCACATTCTTCTTCTTCTTCTGATTCGGCTTCTTTTGACTCTGAGTCGGTGTCTTACCTTTCAATTTGGTATGATTTTGCTGGGTTTGCACTGTTGGTAATTTCTTATTTCCAAATTGTTTTCTAACTTCAGCCTTTGGGATAGGAGGACACTGTGTGACTGTAACATGTGGTCCTGTCTTTCCCAAAAACTTACTTGTAGAATTTTCAAAGATTTTACTGATTAAAGATTGATTTACATTCTTAATAGGAAAATCTTTGTCTGAGTAAATTTTATCATCACCAACAAGAGTGTACAGCAACTCCACACTCTCCGACTCTTTCTCAGACGAGGACTCAATTGCAACAGTCTTAGCGGGTTTTGCAGGAGGATCACACAGAATGTGATTCTCAAGAGGTATGTCCTCTTCTTTGATTACCGCATCAGACTTTGCTGAATCAGTATCATCAGACTCATCATCAGAAGAATCAGTATCCTCAATCACAACTGGAGGATCCTGATTCGGTTCAGCAGTTACAAAGGTATCTGCTGACACATCTGAATCTGACGATACTTCTTTCTTATATCCGAGCCCTGTAGCAAATTCATTAACATCTAGAGGAACAGATGGCTCAAAGTGAGTTCTATATTCCTCATCAGGCAGTGCATCGTAGTTGTGTCTAACCGGTGGTGGACATTGCTTATATCCAATGCATGTGACATCCTTTTTCTCTTTCTGAACATCAATGATGTGATCTAACACATAGCTAGAGCTTAAATAGCTGTCTAACTTAAGTCGGATCGCCTCACTTTCAGTTTTAACACAAGCCATCTCTTTTTGCATTATCTCAAGACGAGTTATATACAAATTGATGTCAGTTTGTTTTCTTGAAACCATTTTTGTTAACTCAGTTTTATCTTTCCTTAAAGTTTCAATCATCGTTTTAAATTCCTTTTCATGGTTTTCATAAAACATGTTGGCTTCTGTGCACTTAGAAAGATCCACGGTTAATTTCTGATTGTGGATGAATGTCACATCATATTTCTCTTGCAAAGCCTCGTGTTTGCTCTGCAACTCACACCACTTATCATTCAATGAAACATGTTTGTCTTGCAAGTCAAACAAACTAGCTTGTAAAGCATCATGTTTGGCTTGCAACTCAGACATGTTTGCCTCTAAATCAGCACATTTAACACGCAAACTATCACAGTTACCACAACTAACAGCAGTGGGTTCATCGACACATACCTGACTGGAATCACTCTTAGATGTTGACCTTTCTGCATCAGAATCAACAACCTCCCTTGATGATTCATATTCAGATCCATCCTCGCTTGAACTTGAAGGTGTATCATCCTCAACTGAAGTTGAAACATCTTCATCTGAACTACTGTCATGTTTAGAACTGTCATTATTTCCCGAGGATTCACCATTGCTAGCATCTTTGACAATTTCAGCATACAACGCCGTTTTTGTCTGACTACAGTTCCTTGTATCAAGAGAAGATGGGGCTACCGTAGAAGGATGGCACTGTGAGGCAACTGTTGGAGGAACTGGTTGAAGCGGATTTCCGTACATATCTGTTGTTCTGATAAGTCGTTGGCTTTGCTGTTGTGGTACTTGTTGAGGAACTGGTTCAAGCGGATTTCCATACATGTCTGTTTTTCGAGGGACTGGAACTTGTATTGGAGTGCCAAAACAATTTGTGATTGTGACAAACGCCGTTGGTCTTGAGGAAGCTGTATCCGGAGACGGAGTACCAAAATAAATCTCTGTAAATAAATCCTCACTGCTTCTATACTTGTTTTCTGTATTTGACGGAGTACCCCAGGCCGGATTCATTTTTGATCAAGAAAAAGAATACCTCTGTAAATCACACCTCAAACAAATAGTTAAATCACAAATGCAAACCTTCTGGTTTAAAATTACAAGTGTCTCGACGAAACACAGTCCCACGAAACAGACTTTGGCTTTGTTGACGAAACTGAATCCAAACTACTTGTGTGATTATCCAATACTTGTGTGAGTGGATGACCTTGTACGATCCACTTGTGTGGTTATCCAATTGACTTTCTAACCTTCTGACATAAAGTACACCTTTCGGCTCACTCTTTCCCAAATCACCTACCAAATGATGATGTCCTTAACCACTTTCCAAGACACCAACATCTTTCGAACATATCAGTTTAAGGATATGGCATATCTTTCGAACCTATCTTTCGAACATCTTTCGAACATATCAGTTGAAGGATATGGCATATCTTTCGAACATATCTTTCGAACATATCAGTTGCTATCTTTCGAGCATATCAGATGAAGGATATGGCATATCTTTCGAACATATCTTTCGAATTTGATATGGTTGACTTCCTATGCTCTGACACAAACAGGTACCTTTCGGCTCAAGACATACTCATTTCACCAACTTACCACCATGTGATGATTTGCAATATCTTAATCAAACCCAATTACCAATGCACCAATATGCAGATTTTCAAAGATCAAAAAGTAAACACACCAAGAACACTTTGAATAATTGATGAAGATATCAAGAACAAACCCAGAAATATAAGTTTTCTGGTGAACCGAAGATTTTCCGAACACGAATTTGGCCGAAACTTCACTAAAAACCAATGTTTAGCATGTGAAAATGAAGAATAAAAAGGTTTTTATAACACCTTTCAGCAAAATACAATGATTTTCGAAGCTTTAAACAGAATTTTTCAAGAAAAATATAAACTTCAAAAACTCGAAACACACCCGAAAACAACTCGGTTTTAACAAGGAGAAGAGCCAAGGCTCTGATACCACTTGTAGGTCCGGCTAGGAGGATCTAGTCGCCTAATCCTTGTTATCGAACACACCCGGTTGTGCGGAATCCAACCGGAGATGCAAACCGAGATCGAGAAAGTGAACAATACGTAAAGATATCAACGATTAACAGTTACGTGTATTGATTTCGACAAAGTTTCGGTACAATATTTGACAAATACAAAGCTCACCGGAACTTTCTCTCACTACACTCTCTCTCTAGTTTTCTGCCTACGGTTCTCACACACTACATGGATATTTATATCCATCACAGCACGTCGTGTCGAAGGATCAGAATTACCGATCGAAACATCATCTTTCGATCATGCATCCATCGAAGGATCCACATATGCTTCGAAGGATGGCATATCCTTCGAAGTCCATCAGTATCCTTCGTGGGATATCTTTCGAGCTCATCGAATGATAGAAACAATCTTTCGATGGCCCAACCTTCGACACAGACAATTACACCAATGTTCCAACTGTTTGGCCTGTGCGATTGGCTTGGAGTTCGGCCCAATGTTGGAGAGGCCCAAACAATCTGATTGGACCATAATAATATGCCATGCACGTACAGTCTTCAACAATTTCGTAAATTGTAAGCCTTAGTTCATGAAATTGTATTTAGTCAACATGGTGACATCATCATGATGATGTCATGATGATGTGGCAGCGGGAACCGGCTCGCGGCGCTTCGTGCCTCGCGTGTCGAACTCTGGGGCGCACGACGGAGGAATGTCGTGACGTCGGGCTTGAGCCGAACCTAACCGGGTCGAACCGAACCAAGTCGCGTCGAGTCGAGTCGCGTCCACATATATGTATCAACAAAGGGTTTATATCTTGATGCGGGTCTTGATGCTAAATAAATTAACTAATCAAGATGATATTTAATATACCCACAACATTTGTTCTTAATGAATTTGAAGTTTAGTTAATATACATATCTAATATTCAAAAGAAACGCATCTTAAAAATTAAGAAGATATAAGGGGCAGAGTGTAAATTTGTTGATTTTAATGTAAGTTTTTGGATTGTAGATGAGGTTTAGGAATTGTGAAAGTTCTTGCAAGTGATTCTCGAGTTTGGTTTGTTTCGGAAAACGTAAAATCAAGGTAAGAACCTCGTTACATTGTAGATTAAATTTTTGTTATAGTCCTAAGTTAAATACTAGTCGATTGGTTGAGTTTCGAGTGTGGTAAACGCGTCGCCCAGCTGCTTCATGCTTTTAGCTTTCTTGCAAACATGTAGATATGTGTCTCCTAATATAATATGGTTTCTGTAAAAGGGTTTTATAATGTTGATCCGGTTTACTAGTTACTACGTCAAACATGTATTAAAAGAACTATATATAAGCATTATTGTTTCGAATATGCTATACATAATGTTTCCACGTCACACAGACCCCACAGCCACTACTAGAAAAATGAACATACACACATAAATTTCTGTGTGCTTAAGAGTGTGTTGAGTATATATACTTATAGAATGTTGTTGGTTTCTCATGTTTACTGATCCACTGCCAAGGTAAGGTAAGCTGAGGGCCTAAAACATTTGAAGCCAACATATGAATTAAGTCCAAAATTTGGATATTTGTGTTCTCTTAGAACAAATATATGTTTTGATCAATTTTGTAGTCGGACCGTTCGCAGCCGTTAAACCGCTGCGTTTACGGACCGTTCGCAGCGGTTTTACGGCCGTAAACTCAGCCGTTTAACGGTTGTGAACGGGCCGTAAATTTTTACAACAAATGTTTTTAACTTTTCTCTTTCAATTTCTAGGAAAACTTCAATTTTGATGAGGTGGAACGCGAATATGAAGCCCAGAACTTGAAAGACGGCATTGAGCATGTGCTAATGAAGCGATACTCTGGCCGCAAGAATTTGGTTAAAAGAGAATTTCTTAAAAGTGGAGGGTACAATGATGTTGAAAGAGCAAGGGCACACCCCCGAGGATATGCCTAATAAAAATTGGCAAAGAACTATTGATCATTTCTTGGACCCAAAATATATAGCAAGATGTGAGGCTAACGCAGCCGTTCGCCACCGCCAACAATTCCCATACCGCGGGGGGACATCGTCATGCAGTAGCACTGCCTACAAAACCGTAATGCTTTATATATATGCGTGTGTGTATGTGTGAGTTTATTTAATGTCTAATCTAATTTTTAATGTTAAATAGGGTTTGAAACGACTCGATACGTACCGGAAAACGCACACGGATAAAGATGGGAATTGGCTTGACACGGTAGCTGAGCAGAATTATGTAAGTATTTAAAGTATAATATTCATAATATATATATATATATGTATATTTAATCGTCTTTGTAAAATACAGCTAGCTTTGGAACAAGAGATTATGTGTCAAAATGAACGTGCCGAAGAAGACGGTAGTCAACCGCCGAGTGAGTTTGCCTCGTTTCAAAAGGTCTTGGGTGATCGGCGGGGATGGTTCCGAGGGATTGGGCATAAACCTTCCAATACGCCCTCCAATGTTGGTGCGCAATCTCAAAGTCAACAACAATATTCCGAGGTATAAATTATCATATTTTACTTTGGTAAATGTTGGGTTATATTAGTAGTTTTGTTAGGAAATTCGTAACTTTGGTATATATTTGTTAGTAGAATGTTAATATGCAATCTAAACAAAACTTCTGTGTTAAGTGAATCCTCTCAGATCTGAGTAAAATTCTTAATATGATTAGGTATAAATTAACTTTAAATTTAAGTGCAATTGTATGTGTTATTTTGAACTTATTCTTAATATGTGTACATGATTAGCCATAAATTAATTTCAAATTTAAGTGAAATTGTCAGTTTACTAGTGAGTAAAATTTGTTGTATCATTGTTTCGGACTGTTGTATTGAATTTCAGTTCAAGTTTATACATTTCAGATCATTTACGGACTCTTAAAGATTTAGACATGCTGACAAAACTTGTGTTTTTATCGTAGGAATTTGTTTCGGGGTTGTTCCAAAACCCGTCGTTTTTGAGACGCCTTGAAGACTATCTCGGTTCGAGGGGAAAGCAACCCACGGACGATGATGATGACATTTTCGATATCGAAGAAGACGACGATGACATGATGTAGTTTTTCATGTTTTATGAAATTTTAGGATGTTTTGTCCGAATTAAACTTAAACGACTAACTTTTAAGTAATGAATGTTAGTATTGTATGAACATATAATTATTGTGTTTATGTAGGTTGTTGTGTTTATGTAGTTTGTTTGTGTGTTTTTGAAAACGTGAAATCAGCAGGTTTTGTATACTCGCGGGAAATATTGTAAAAGCAGAAAAATATTGAAAAAAAAAAGACTTTTAGCAGCGACATGTCGCTGCTAATACTCATCAGGTAATAGCGACGAAGGTCATTAGCGACGTCTTATTAGCGACAAAGTATCGCTGCTAATGGTCTACGACCAATAGCAGCGACACGGACCAATAGCAGCGACATGTTCTCAATAGCGTCCCATCAATAGAGGCGCTAAAATAGCGACGATTTGTCGCCGCTATTACCAATAGCGGCGACGATCTGGATCATTAGAGGCGACAGCCGCTATTGCCCCGTTTTCTTGTAGTGTAACCTTTTGCAGTTTTGCACAAACTCTCTTAAATTTTTTGCTTAAGTCACCTCACATGCAATGCATGTTAGGGTATTATAGTCTTTTTCAAGCATATTAATTTAATATAATTATTTTTTGAATAAACCCACGCCTTCATTCTTCTTCTACAAATTTGTTTGAGATTGTTGTTCATAACTGATAATTGATGTTAGTGAATAAATTTCAAAATTAGAAATTAGATTTGAAAAAAAAATATTTAAATTTGAATGACCTCTAACCTTAACAAAACAACTCAAATAACTATTGTACGCTTTTGTTCTATACAACTGGTCCCAAAGTCATCGCCAGCGTAATCCGTACACAGGCGAATCTCGTCATCGCCAGCAACTTGTGTAGTTTCCACACTGAGTTGGTGGTGGTACGAGTTGATCGTCGGAGGTGTATAATTGTTTTAATCCGTAAATCGAGATCTATCATAATCTGTACACCTTCGAATCTCATCATCTCCAGCAAATTGTTCTACCCTCATAAATGTATTTAGTTTTGAAGATGATTTTTTTTGCAGTAGTATAAATATTTTAGCACATGTTTTTTGTTTCAAAGTTTTCTTAATGGAATCTAACTCGTTTTGTGGGTTTTCTTTTAATCCCCAAAGTGTATAATTCATGAACTTGATTAAGTTGTGTAAGCGCAGTATCCGGTGACTGAAGATTATCGATGCCAGACAGAACTGATGACAAAAGTTAAGGGGGAGTTTATAAGTGCGGCTCTCGTCAGGTAACTGTGCTTTATTAGTTCTGGTCAAAGTTCAAAGTCAAGAGAAGTCAATATTCAACAAATTCGGACATATATGGTGTTCTATCTAACAAATTCGGATATATGTATGGTTAAGGGGTCCGAGTTTGTGGTATAAGCTTTGTCAGAACTTATAAGTTCATGGGGATGTCCGAATTTTTAGGTTATGTTCATAGCTTTCCGAATTTGTGATTGTTGTTTTGTCAGTACTTAACAAGTACTGACTAGGTTATGTGGGTGTCAGGACTTATGCCCTAGTCGATATATATGGGTGTATAGGTTAGCATTAGGGGATCTATTCATCTGTGTGGTGATCTGCTGTGTGCAACTCTCACAAACCCTAAGAAATTCCTCAAGAGTGTGTGCACATTCTAGAGAGAGAGTGACTATGTGTTAGTGAGAGAAAGCTTAGTTTAGATCTTTGTGATCTAAACCAGCTTGTAGATGATGTATACTCTTTCGGTTTGTAATCTGTGATGACTGATTCAATAATAAAGAGTTTCATCCTCTACATCTTTCTATCTTTTATGTTTTTTATATCTTCTACGTCTTGAATCAAGTGCAATGTTGATGTTCGTCATCGATCTGGTGCTCTAAAAAGTCGTTCATAAATCATGATAAATTAGTGTTAATACTTCAATTATAAGTGTTCATGATATGATCTTAGTGGCGTCTGAGGTGTGGTGTGTGTCAGTGGCGGCTTTGATGGTGTGCGGGGAGGACATCCGCACAAGGCCCGTGATTTCGAGGGGTACGCGATTTTAAAAAAATCCAATATGTATATGTTATTTTTTAAATAATAAACACATACCATGTAACACCCCAAAAATGCGTAATTTAATTATTTTACCTTAATGTTCTAAGTATGTAATGTCATGACCTTAGTTGACTAACTAAGTTTAAAAAAAAGAGAAAGAAAGAAAGAAAATGTGAATGTTAGTATAGAAATAATGAAAGATTTTGTGCATTAATAAATAACAACTAGAACTTGAAGGGCTAAAGTTGCATATTTGAATGATAAGTTTATTTATAACAAATAAAAAAATAAAAACACACAATGTGTGTGTTCTGGAGTCGACCAGAAGAAAGGAAGAACAAGGAAACCCTAGTTTTCATAAATCATCAAGATTAGAAGGAGAATCAAAGTCAAAACATATGCATGAACCCTAATCTCTAACCATCTAAGCTTGTTCTTCAAAGTGGTAAGTCAAATTTCATAAATTGATGAATTTTAGAGAGTGGGTTTCGACCCAATCATGAATCCAAGTAGAAATTCATGTAATTGTGAGTTAGGATTTCACAATAGAATAAGAATTTTGTTTGAATTTGCTATTTGAATGATTTGAAGCATATACCCATTTGATGTAAAAAGTATGATGAACATGATGATCATGAAGGCAAAATTTTGATGTAATGTTGATGTATGTAGTTACATGTATTGAGTATTTGTTGAATGAATTAGATGTAGAATGAAAGACATGTGAGTTTAGTTGAATTTTTAGGATCCATGACATGAACTAGTAGGAATAGGCATATGATACTTGTACTATGTGCTTAGTATGTTGTAGGCACACCAAGTGTTTGATGAAATGTCTAGGTGAAGTTAGAATGTAAGATTATTAGAAAAGATTTGATGAAACTAAATATGTCCAGAAAGTTACAGCCGACGTTAATCGGCTGTAACCGGGTCAAATCTTGTAAGAAACTGATGTTTATTGAGTTTGTGATGAACTTCCAGTAAAAACCTTTCAAACCCAACTGGAATTTCATTTTTTCAACGAGAAATGAACGTTTTATGAATTTTCCCGTATCGAATGTTCAGACTGAGTTTTCTAGCATAATTTGCAGCCCATTACGAATGTCATAACTCAACTTAGGAATTGAGTTTTGATCTCAAATTTTTACTGTAGGTAGCTTCAGGAGGTTACGAAATTCTCCAATCGGAATTATGTCAATCGGATAATCAAGGATTTTTAAATGAATTTTTCCGTGGGCTGCAGTCAGAAAGTGACGAATCTGAATGCTGCTTAGTAAATGATTTTTTATAAATTTTTGGTAGAGAGTTAGACTCTAAAAATTTAACACAATGATAAACCCTCCGAGGGGCATGTCACATAAAAAGATCGTAATTTTTACAAGCTCGTAAGTACAGTAAACAGACGTCCCAAAATAGCCTAATTTCAGTGAATTGAGCTATGCATGCTAGTGAATGAATTGACTAATGAAAGTCAAATGTGGAATATGAATTTGATATGATCGTTAATATATACAACATGTATACTAAAAATAATGTGAATGCGATGACACGAAAGTATAGGGATCATGTCAAGATGGATGGATGCATGGAAGGCTAAAAGGGTAAAAACGAAGCAATGAAACGGATACGAATGCGGGCGTCTATGGTAAGTGATTTCTGGAATCACTTCGTATTTAGTTACATGAATATACATATATTTGAATATTGGAGATCAAGGTGGAACGTACAAATAAATGAGAATTGCTAATGTAAGATTCGTTCAAATGGTTGGTATGATGTAAAACCGGTAAAACCTCATTATAGGGGTTAATGGGTCAAAACTTTTAATCGAAAGATTTTATGATGGTGAGTATAGGGATGTGGTAATGTTAAGAGAGGGTTTGGATAGAAGGAAAATCAACTAAGATACTAGTTAAATGCGTGTTGGGACGTATCGGGGCCGGTTTAATCGAAAAATATGTGAAACGGGTCAAAAGAAATTGCAAATGATAAAACCCATAGGTAAGAATGAATGGTATGAGTATGAATGTAGGTTGTATGTATAAGACCTATACATATATATTTATGGATGTTCGTGTTTAAGATTTTGTAGTATGTTCATATGGGATATGAAAGGTATATGAGAGTTTGGATATGTATGTATGTGTATAAAAATATGTATGTATGTATGTATGTATGTATGTATGTATGTATGTATGTATGTATGTATGTATGTGTGTATGTATACGAAAGAATAGAACATGTATATATATATATATATATACTTAGTTTTAATACGCTTGAAAGTTACTAATCATGTGTCTTGAGAATGAAATGAAAGTGCAGGTACGCTAATGTTGACCTTACGAAGATTTTACGTTGGGATGTAAGATTTTACTTAGGAAGTTAATTCGAAAGGATTAGTATGAATAGAATGAATCCGTTTTGGTCATCTAATTACATATGTTTAGATTATGAATGATGTCACCAAATATTAATGATGCGCATGTATGTAGTGATTGCAGGTTGAACGGTTTTAACATCATTATGAAGTCTAAGAGGTTTAAGATCGAGTCAATGAGCGCGGATTGTACGGGAGGAGTAGTCACATAGCTTGTATTTGTATGATGTTTTCGATACGTCAATTAATAACGAATGATGTCCCTCTTTTATAAGAGTCATTTTAAATGATGTTCAAGAATGTTAGAGCATTGTTGGGAAAGAAATTTTATGGTTCGTATTTCCGCTGTGTCTTTTTGGTTAAAACGTGTTAGGGTCTTACATACCAATTCCAATATAGGCACATTTACAAATAATTTTTTATGGTTTAGAATTTAGCCCACTTGGCATTAGGTTTATTGAGCCCAATACTAATTTGATTATTATTTTTAAATAATAATAAAAAATTATGGAAGGGCATATTTTTTTTAAGCTCGAACATGGTATGTGAATTCTCGGAGATGCCTCTGGTGTGTGTGATGGTGTATTGGTTGTAGACGGTGGTAGTGGTACGAGCTGGTGGTAGAGGTTGTTTGATGTTGTTGGTGACGGGGTGGTGTTGTGGTTCATGGTTAAACTGGTGGAATGGTGTGGTGTTAGTTATGGTAGTAGTGAACAACGAGGAGTGGTGGTGGCCGAAGGTTGAACGGTGGGAAGATCGGTGGTGCAGGTGGAGGATGGTGGATGCAGGTGGATGATGGTGGGCATAGAAAATAATACTAAATGGATAAGTAAAAAGAAAAAAATACCCTCACATGCTTTGCATGTGAGGTGACTTAACCAAGAAATTAAACAAATTTTGTGCAAAAGGTTGATCCCGATAACAAAATACCAAGTTAAAGGTTGGATTTGGCCGATTTAATAGTGAAAAGTATAAAGTGCAAATTAGGTATAACATAAAGGTTGAATTGTACAATTTCGTCTAATTATTTTTATCGTATAAATCTCCATCTGAATATATATTCATATCAATTCTAGCAAGAAAAGGCGACAATTCGGGTTTTCTTTCATACTAGGTTTAGGGTATGGAAGCGGACCCATGTATCAGGAGAAACCACGTCGGATTCAGGTTCAGACCCTTTGTAACCAAGTAGGGTACAAAACTGGGCCAGGTATAACCAGGTATTGATACTCTATTTTAATTTTTTTACTTTACATCCACAGTATAAATCCATTTTAAATTACAACGTAGATTTATTTAAAATGCAAACATGTTATATATTTTTAAATATTACTAACTTTATTTTATATAATTTTAAATTTTAAAGGTAAACTAAGACATAAAATTTTACTTTTAAAATTCGGGTATTGTAAAACCTGGCTTGAATATTGACAACCCTGGGTTTGGGTATAGATAGGAACTAGTTTCGGGTTCTGTACCCAGTATATATAAGTATATATATATATGGGACCGCTAAAATGAAAACCAACTCCAGTTGTAAGAACCGCGAGAACCAGTTCCTAGCCATTAGATCTTCAAGATCAATGGATGAGATTAAAAGTAACTAAAAATAATATTAAATATTTTTTGTCTTATTATGTTTTTAATATTTTAATTCAAAAGTGTAATTTAGTAAAATGACTTTATTTTGTCCTTTTGTCTTTATTGTTTTTTATTAGTTTTTTGTATAATTATATTAGTTTTTATTTTTTAAACATATTTTTTTTATTAAAAGCATTTTTAAATTCAGAATTTTTTTAAAAGATTTTTTATATTTTTTACATTTTACGTTTTACGTTAAACTTTTTACGTTTTACGCACCAGTTTTTGCACGCCTTTTTCAATGGTCGTTTTTTTAACGCGCCGTTTTTACGTCGGGGCTTTTTCAAGCGTCGTTTTTTTAACGAGCCGTTTTTTACACGCCGTTTTTCAATCGTCGTAATTTTAACGCGCCGTTTTTTACACTTTTTACGTTTTAAGTTTTTTACGTTAAAATTTTTACGTTTTATGTAAAACTTTTTACGTTTTTACGTTTTACGTAAAACTTTTTACGTTTTACATTAAATTTTACGTTTTACGTTTTACCTAAAACTTTTTACGTTTTACGTAAAACTTTTTACGTTTTACGTTTTTACGTTTTATGTTAAAAAGTTTACGGTTTAACTTTTTTTTTTTTACAAAAAACTTTTTTACACAAAAAACGAACGCACCCAGAAATCGCACACTCGGGAGGGGTCTCAGATATATCGTTATCATCATCGACTAGGGGGGAAAATAAAAAAACAACAACATCAAAACAAAAGTGTATCTCGAAAAAAAAACGGGGTTTGGCTCAGATTATCCGATAATCAAAAGGCTGCAAAAGTGGGGTTGCAGGTTCAAAAAACCTACCCTCCGCCGTCCTTGCCGCGCCATCGTCATCAAAATCTACGTTTTTTTTTTTGCATCATCGCCCCCCCAAATCCAAACCGATCAAAACCCACATAATCAAAGAATACAAATGGATCATTCAAGAAACCTGTATCCAGATCCAAAAAACATTCAAACATCAAACAACCCACCAAAACAGAGACACCCCTCCTCACCCCACCCCACCCCACCCCTCCACCCATCATTTACCTCCGTCGCTGCAGCCGACACACCGCCCCCTAACCCACCACAATAATCCCCCTTCACCGGCCACCGCCGCCAAAAAACGTCAAGATCAAAACCAAAAAACATCAAACAACATCAAAAATAACAGAACCAAAAAACATCTAACAAAACCCCCAAAACAGAGACACAAAGAAAAAATCGCTACATTTGTCTCTCTCTTCGTGTTCCACCACCACTGAAGAACTGAACCAACGGCATCACGCGCCGCCTCGACAGTTGGGTGGCCGGAGATTACTGTGGATACGGAGGGGGGTGGGTGGGTTGCAGTTAACTATCGCCGGAGAGCCCACCGACATAAACAGGATGAAAGAGATGAGCGGTTTTGGAGCCACCGACATCATGCGCCGCCACCACAGTTGGGTGGCCGCCGATTACTGTTGAGACGGGGGGGGGGTTGTTTTGGCTGGTGGTTGTCGACGGAAACAAGGTGGATGAAAGGAGTGGATGAGAGGTTTTGGGAGGGTTGCAAGTTTTGTATGCTTCTCCGATGATGACAGAGATGAAAATGGAGAAGAGTGATTTTGAATTTAAAAGACAAATGAAAGAGAAGAGTGAAGAGAGAGGAGAGATAAAAAACAATACAAAATACCTGCTATAATTAATGAAGAGAGAGAGAGATTAGACATATGGGGTAAATGACCAAACTACCCTTTTGGTTGGCATAATCTGATTGGTGGAGAGTGGTTCTCACGGTTCTTACAACTGGAGGTGGTTTTCATTTTAGTGGCTCCCTATATATATATATAAGAGGAGGAGTTGGGTAGATAGTGGATTTTTCCTAGAAAGTCTAGGAAGCAATAAGAATTGGACATGTGGCATTGAAGGATTTTAACTAGAAGGGCAATTATGTAGTTTCACATTCTAATTTTATATTTGGAATTTATCTTTATCAACTAACATTGCATGTATTCGAATGTAACTGATTGTGTCCATGATTTTCATAATTTTGGTTTTTTCGAATTAAAATCATATGTAAATATAAATCGTTCGATCATTAACTTGTTCACAAGCTTCACCGTATTCAATATTTTTTTTCGGAGAGAAAAATCATGGCTTCAAACACACTTGTTGATTGTGGAGATGGTAATTGCAGTTATTTTTTTCTTTACTATTGTAGTTTTGTGTATAGATTATTAACACTTATCTGGAAAACCATCAGCATGTTCTTGGTGATGTGTTTTAACAGTCAGAGAGGTTGAAGTCAATGTGTTTATTGATCCCATAATGTGACTGATGGTTTTAATATGCAGATCACTATTTTTCTTTTAGATATTGGATGGTGTGTTTTAACTTCCATATTGTAGTTTTGTGTGTTGTTTATTAACCTTTTTCTGGAAAACCATCAGCATGTTTCTTGGTAATGTGTTTTAATAGTTAGGGAGGTTGAAGTCAATGTTTTTATAGATCCCATAATGTGAATGATGGTTTGTAATATACATATCACTCTTTTTTTTTTGGATATTGGATGGTCTGTTTTAACTTCCATTATGATGTTTTTTATTCAAGGTTGACTAGTTATTAGTTTTTTAGCACGTAGTTTAGAATTTTGTGTTATGGTGTGTTTTATAAGTTCATTAGTAGATAGCATGATCAGTATGTTTTGTACTATGGCTTGTTTTAGTTTTTACATGTGAGAATTTTTTATTGTTGGTTTTTGTTTTGTTTTCATTACATTGTGTTTTATAATGTGTTTTATGCTCATTAAATCAGTTGTGTGTTAAGTGTTTAAAAATCTACTAGGCTTTTTATGGTAGTTTGTGTTATGGTGTTATTTATATAAAACCCCATTTAGGCAAGGTCAGTGTGTTTTAGTGTTTTGAAATCAGTTTTGTCTTTATGTTTTATGCACGTGTTTAAAACAGTTGTGGTTTTTCTATCCTGTTACCTCAAATGTGTTTTAAGATTCAAATCTGTGTAGGTTTCTTTTTTGTGCGTGGTAAACCCTTTTAGTATATGTTAATGATGTGTATGCGTTTTTTGTCATGTTTTGTAGATGCTCCCAATTACCAATTACGTGGCTTGGAACAAGTTTCTCTTAACTCGGGAACAAAGAGATATATTCCAGATTCACCATCTTCGTTGACTCCAGCAGAGGGCATGTTATTTGACACAGTTGATGCTGCGTATAACTTTTATAAAGCTTATGCAGAAGCTAGAGGTTGGACAGTTAGGAAGGGCACACAGCATGAAAATCATGGTATTGTAATAAATAAGTATTTTTTTTGTTCAAAAGAGGGTCACAAAGAGTTTCGACCGGTCGATACTTTAGCCGAACAGCCTTCTGATAGGTGGGTACGTAGGGTACCATCCAAAAGGACTGGATGCCAAGCGATGATCAGAATAAAGCTGAACGATGCCAAGAAGTATGAGCTATATCATTTCATAGAGGCGAACAACCATGATTTTGTGCACGAAGAAGATTTACATTTCTTAAGGAAAACAGAGGTGTTAATCGTGCGCACGAAGAGACGATAAATAAGATGTCAAATCTTAACATTGGTCCTGTTCGAGCATTTAATATTATGAAGGAAGTGTATGGCGGGTTCGACAAAGTCGGTGCGACCAAAGTTGATTTCAAAAATTTCAAAAAAGAATTAAATCTGTTCATCGGAGAGTTTGATGCTGAAATGTTTGTCAAGCGACTAATGAGGAAAAAAGAGTTTTTACCGAACTTTTCTTGCGCATATCAAACGACAGATGAAGGTGTGTTGAAGTGCATTTTTTGGGCTGACGAGGATATGAAGAGGAATTTTTATATGTTTGGAGACGTTATATCATTTGATGCTACCTACAAGCGGAACAAGTAACGACGAGATTAATTTTTCTCTATATGCATTGTGTTTTAGCCCTGCTGTGTTATAAATACATTATCATATTTTGTCATTCGCTGATTTTTTATCTGTAGGTATAACATGATGTTTTTCCCTTTCACTGGGAATGATAGTCACAATAGGAACGTCACACTTGGTGCTGCAATTCTTGGTTCTGAAACGGCAGAGACGTATAGCTGGTTACTTAAGGTGATCAAGGATGCATATGGGTACGCGCCTCCCGTAATCGTTACTGACCAAGACCCTGCGATGAAAAGGGCTATAGCAGATGTTTGGCCTGAGTCGAGGCATCGGTTATGTATGTGGCACATCATGGATAAAACCACTACAAAAGTCTGTTTTTTTTAGATGTGTATTTTTACTGTGTTTTAATTTTTCTTTTTTAACATACATGCTAAAATGTTGCTTAGGTCGGGGCTGCCCTATGTTCAAATATCGATTTCAGGAAAAGATTGTCTGCAGTTGTTTGGACCGATTCTCTATTGCCCGAAGCGTACGAGACTGAATGGGGAGCTATCTTAAATGATTTCGGTTTAACCGACCATGAATGGCTGACGTATATATACGGGCTCCGTGAATCATGGATTCCAGCTTACTATCGCGAAGAAGAAATGTCTGGACTTATGCGGACGTCATCTAGATCCGAAAGCGAGAATCACTTTTTTTGGCAAGATTAGCAATCCAAAGTGCACTTTGGTTGAATTTCTTAGCCACTTTGACACAGCTATCGAAGTGTAGAGACACGAGCATCGAAAAAATGATCATGACACTCGATACATCAACCCTGCGCCGTGGAGTGATTTTGTTATCGAGAAGCAAGCAGTTCAGATATATACCAGAACTACATTTTTTGACGTTCAACTTGAGATTCAACATGCTATTCATTGTTGTACTAGTGTCAGATTAGATCATGTTGGTGATTTCATTAAGTTTTTTATTAAGGATCTCGATCAACCATGTTCTGCGTTCTTTGAGGTGATATTATGTTTTACGTTATTTACACATTATTTTGCCTTTTTTAAGTATCCATCTAATTTATGCACTGTGTTTTATGGATATTCAATGTTACAGGTTATGATACGTGAGGAGGATGTTACTGTTAAATGTGACTGCAACAGGTTTGAGCAGTTTGGATTGTTGTGCAGACACATTTTTTGTGTGTTAAGGATTCTTGCTGTAAGGGAGTTTCCGAAACAATATATATTGAGGCGATGGACGCGTGAAGCTGTTCCAAATAGTTCCCCCGGGTCCATTCTTACGGATGGCGGTGATCCAGATCGTAGCGAGGAGGTTAACCATTGTGTTCATGAGATTAGTCACGCAACTGAGTATGTCATAAACAAGTTGATTTCAAAATTTGATCAGTTGTGTAATTTTCGTGATTATATCAAGCAGTTTATGTCAGTCGCTGACGAGGCTCAAATAAATGCACCTCCCAAACACGACGTAATTGATTTGCTGAACTGCTGGGAGTTGCTCCAGTGAGCATGGCCACTGTCCATGTTCCCATTGGTACCAGGTTCAAGGGTTGTGGTTCTCATAAACGCCTCAAATCTCAAGGAGCAAGCTATAAGTCGTCTGGAAGTAAACGTCAGCAATGTTCAATATGTAAAAAATATGGTCATAATAATCGAACGTGTTGGAAATACACCGTCGTTGTGCCTGAGGCAGGCACTTCGTGAAATGCTGAAGGTATTGCTGCTACAATCGGTGAAGGTGACGCTGCTATAGTTGTTGAAGGTGATGGTCCTGGATCAAACGATGTTGATGATGTGTTTTACACATCGAGAAACGATGCAGATCTGGATGACGAAGACATGGCAGAGTAGTTCCTTTTTTATTAAAAATTAAGTGTTTTGTTGAACTTTTCACTTTTGTGTTTTAATTTTCTCGTGTGTTTGTTTGGATTTTAATTTGTTGATTTTAAAACTGGTTGGGTTGGACATTTGTGTTTTAGGCGTAACTTTGTTTTTTAAATAGCCCCTTATGTTTTATCTGATGCATTCATTGTTCGTGGTTTGGTGGGTTGAAGGATGTGATAATGTGTTTTACTTATCACACACATTATAATACCACCCTTTTTAATGTAATTGTCATGCCATGTAAACTTGGTCTTATACTCCTTAGGATTCCTATTGTGTTTTAATATCTATTACATGTTTTACATATCCCTTGTACTAGTTAGTTTTGGTATACAGTTTACCTTTTACAACCATTAAAATGTGTTTTAACTTGGTTTACAGTTTATAGATTCCATGAAAAAGATAGTTTGGTTTCCAGATCACATTATTTCATAATGTCTATCAGGTGTGTTTTAAGAGGTTATACATTAATACAAGCTGTATTTCCTTTGTCGGTCCAAACAAACTAACATTATCGACATAAATTCACATTGTTAAAGAGGTACAAACTGTTCTAGATGACATTTTTATCGACAAGAAACTCAAAAAATATAACCGAACATATTTTAAGATATACAATTCAAAATAACACCACCAACGAAATGTTAAAATTGTTTTTGAAACACATCCCATATTACTTCAAGAAACCACCACCAATGAAATGTTATTATTGTTTTTTGAAAACATTTCATTTTAATTCAGTTGTCCAATCTTTCCTTGATTGCGTCAAAGCCTACCGCTTTTAGCCTATTTTTTTCATCGGCCGACAACTTTTTATATTTAGCAACGTCAGCTTCAACAAAACTTTTGTACGTGTTTGCGTCACTGAGAAGCATCTTCGCAATGTACTTATGCCTAAGATCATCAATTTCTTTGCGCTGCTTGTATGTAATCTCACCGGCATCAGTGCACTCGTTTGAGAATCCGCATTCCCAAGCTTTTCCAGTCACGCCCTTGTACGTTTCCATATTGCACATCAGGAAAACGCCACAGTCGATTACATTATGCTTTGTACGCCATGGCATCTCCAATCGTACCAGCTCAACTTGACTGATCACCCCGCCCGCTGGATGCCCAATATTTTCCAAGTAAACTGACAAAGCATCACACTGCATGATAAACATTTTAATCAGATTGTGTTTTAAATTCATGTACCTGCATAGATTATGCATTTGTGTTGTAGGTTTTGTTTACGAACACCCGTTATTAACAGAGGGAATAATTTATAATTCTGATGAAGTGTGTTTTAAGTACACAATAGTGGTATTATGTAGTGTCACATTAAACTGTGTTTAAATTATTAATAGTGTTGATAAGGTATCATTCAGTGTCCATTGTGTTTTAATCTCAAACTTTATACATAGAGAACTTCATGCAGTATCACATCAATTTGAGTTTTATATTACTAATAGAGGTCATAAGATATGTGGTCGGTATGAATTGTGTTTTAAGTGATTAAGAGAGAACATAAGATACTAACATGTTCATGCAGTTTGTTAATTGTGTTTTATAACCATGGACATCAGATATCATGCATATGTGTAACAAAGGACGTTTCTAGTTTATATACAGAGGGGCGTACCAATTTTTCCGGCCATTGTATTTCTCTTTCATCGACACATCCTTAGCGCTGTTGTCCAAAACCTCTACCTTCATGTCCCTCAAATTGGAACATACACAATAGAAATGATCGTCGTGTAAGAGTGGTACAAAGATGAGCAACTTGTCAGGTATCTTTTTCACATCAGCAGATTTTAAGACCGGTTCCATGTTTTCTGCGAAGGTTTTTGACCTTGTTTTCGCACTTTTCGTGTAGTCTATTTCATTCTGCATTTAAAGTGATTGTGTGAAACAATATTAGAAAAGTAGTAAACTTTCATTACAATGCCATTATGATCATACTTACCAACATATTCACTGAACAGAACAGGAGTGCGGTGCTTCCCTTTTGCCTGAATTTTTCTTCATAGTTCTGCAAAACTGCCCATGTGCTTATTACCAATATATGCAATTCCATTCCCGGCAATAACGATTCGAGCGGAGATCTCATCACCGGCACACCTCTGGTAGTTTTAAACACAGTATCCCTAACGAATACAAACATGTTTTAAACAATGTGTTATAATAATTTCAAACCAATCAGTTACAATCATTGTGTTTTAACATATGTTTAGAAACATTGGTATTATATATTACAAAATTTTTACATACCACATTGAACCCCAGGCCGAAAACATGTATGAGCTGACCGAGGCCTCAGCGTTGTCAAGCTTCGTCCTAATCTCTACTGCCCGCTTCATGTATGGAGACCTTAGAGCGTCGGTCAACTCTGTTTGTCTTTGCAGCCTTACTTTCCACTTTCCAAGGTCCAACTCATGTATAACCTGCCCCCTTCTAATCGAAAATTCATATTCCTCGGCTGTTTTTTGGGAGATCGGTTTGACGAGGAGTGCGGGCTCCTCCACTACTTCAACAAGCTGAGTCGTCGGTGTGGTTGTCTTGTCAACGGTCTTACATATCTCTTCGACAAATGAAGATGTCCACTGTGACAACTGCGACAGATCCACATTCTCCTTATTTGCCTCCTTTTCTAGTGTTTTATCGGTAGGAGTTTGTGGTTGTCCAGTTGTCGTACATGTGGACCCAACCTTTTTCAGCATTTCAGTCCACATTGTGTGTTTCTCTTTTATTTTCTCACTTTCGTGGTACAATTGGAAACCTTTCATAAAATGGTCGTTTATCTTTTTCACACATTCGTCAAACTGATTCAAGAACACTTCCAACATTCCTGCATGCACCTGAATTACATCATTAAAACTCAACACATTAGCATTAAGCAACAACATGAGATTTGTGCCACATTACATCACATTGTGTTCTAGTGTTGAGTTTAACAAATCCTTTGCATTTTATAACATTCTGATTATGTTTTAAGGTGTTGTTTGTGTCACATTTCATAATAATGTGTTTTAAGGGTTACATTGTGTTTTACAGTGTTTTACCTTGTGTTTTACGACATATTGTGTTTTACCATACATAATCCTAAGTTGTGTATCAAGCATATGTTTTAAACGTTCTGAATGTGTTTTAAACATTCTAGTTTAGAATTTAACAAATCCTTTTCATTTTAAACACTCTGAAATGTCTTTTATAACAGATTGTGTTTTAACATACATAGGTCCATGTTTTAACTTGTAATAAAAAACTCTGAAAGTAGCTCGTCACTCTGGCTCGCTTGTGGTGTCGACCCATATTGAGATACCATAGGTATCCTAATCTCTCCATCAAAGCCTATGTTAATGCCTGGCTGACTTTGTTGTGTTTGCCCGTACTCGCCGGTTTCAATGTAGCAGTTGTGTTTACCGGCTACATCGTAATCAGAAGCAGTTGTGACACCTTCTACGTTCATGTATTCTCCAAACTCAGCATATTTTCACACATTAACTGGAATTTCATCGACAACAAGCGCAGTTTCTGGCCCAACTTTAACATCATTTTTCTTGTTCCCATCATGAGCAGTTTTCGCCCCAACTTTTTCAATTTGTTTTTTTTTTCGGTACACCTGACTCTGTAGGTTTACCATGCGTTTTATCGGTCGCCTTCACAACAGTCTTTTTCCTTTTCACCATTTTAGTTTTGGTATTATGTTTTATTTTTTGGATACATCTTTCTCATCTGCCTCCACTTCATTTACTTGAACCTTTTCTTCAGCCATTTTTTTAGCGTTTGTGCCAGCTGATTCTCCATCACTTTCATTTTTTTACAAACGGATATCTTTGATCCGGATGCAGGCCCTTTTCATTCTCTAACAATTGCTCAAGCCTGACCGTGTCCAATTTTATGCTAAGTGACTCGATATCGTCCTGTGTGATATCTTTGATGAGATGAGCTGCTCTTGGCTCATCTTCCTTGAATTTCTTTTGGTCACCTATCAACGCCGCCTATAAAGACGACGAACAACTGAAGTCAGATGTGTTTTAAGGATTTTTATATAAATCAGGTTGTGTTTTAACAGTTCTTTTGCAATTTAACACTCTGAATGTGTTTTATGTTTTTTGTCTGTCACATTACATCACATTGGGTTTTTTGATGATCACATTACATCATAATGTGTTTTACAACAGGTTGTTTTTTATACTGGAGTTTACCAAATACTTTGCAATCTAAAATTCTCTGAATGTGTTTTACATCAAACTATGTTTTTAACATGCACAAGCCTAAGTTGTGTGTTAAGATGTGTTTTAATGCACAATCCAAGTGTGTGTTTAGAAAATTATATACACTAGCAAAGGCATTGGACCAAGAAAGCAGTCCTTTGGTGTCCATGCTTCCACTGTTCGATCCAGACACCTGATCATGTATTCACACCGGTTAAAACTTCTGATATCCATCCCTCGACGCAAGGCTGGTAGAAACCTCATATTGATTGACGAATTGGTAGTTGTCTCTCCTAGCAGTGTGTTGTAGAATAGCAAAAAGTTTAACACAAAGATTCTCCCACTTGCTTTTTGGGCCTGCATGTATGTCTTGAATTGAACAGGTGTCAAACGTGCAGGAGCATTTTTGAATTGTCCTTTCCGTTCCGCCACAACCTCATACAAATCTGCCCTTGCTCTCTCAACCTCCTTTATTTCTTCCTTCCCTCTCGGTACGCCAAAGATATCGTTCACCAATTCCTCCGTGATTTGAATGTGGTGGCTACCGCAATTCAAGACCCGTGTTTTAGGGTCGTAGTTATTTACCAACCACCAACCCAGAGCTGATGAAATCGGACCCATTTTAAACCCAAGTATTGACCCGAAACCTATGTTTCTGACAGCCTCCCGTTGATTTTCGTTCAAAGATTCCATCAGCTCCCCCATGTGTTTAAGAGCTAATCGCAATGTTAGTTTCCAATCTGAAAGTGGGAGGTAATTTTTTATCGTTTTTGACCTCTTGCATGTTTTTGAGTGATCGCTTGACTTAGCAACCGAGGGTCGTTGTGGTTTTTCAATTACTGGTTTGCTAGCATCCGACTTCGTTTTTTTTCCAAGGTGGGTTGTCAAAATCATCATCAAAATATTCTATCGTGGCACCTGACAACACACCAACATATAAAGCCGATCAACAAGTCAAACTTTATTATTAAATAAAATTAGTGTATAATTTCTGTAGGAACGGTTTTCAACTCCGAACGATTGCGAACCGACTCGTGCGATGTGTGGAATCCGTACACGAATGTGATCGAACACAAGATCGTACAATAAACTTGATTCTATTGATCGATACGACATGTACAAAGCACCACGAATCACCTTGAGCAATAGTTTCTCTCTCTAAGCACCAAGCTCTAAATCTTCCAAATGGACAAAAATTGTAAATCTAAGGCATAAGCCTTCTATTTATAGGCAAAGGATATAAGGGATTTCCCCTTATTTACAATAATACCACCTTGCCCTTTTTCCTAAATATTACACTATAAAATCACGTTTTCTTCTATTCTTTGCTACGAACTGGATTGACGGAGGCGATAGACATTACTGCACTAACAGACTCCCCCTTGGATATTGCCGCAGTCAATCTCGTAGCGTCTTGTCTTTCTCTCTTTCTTAGTCTTCTTGAAGGTTTGACGTCTTCAGCAACCATAGACTCCCTCTTTCTCGAACAGAATCCCCGTGGATCTCTCTTCGGCTTCAGTTGCTCTCCCTCTCGTTAGACTCTTTCTCTTCAGGCTTCCCCTTTCGTCAAGCTTCCGTGCTTTTGGGATCGACACCTGGCTTTCCGGATATAAGCTCCCCCTTGCGTTGAGCTCTTATTCAGACTCCCCCTTAGACTCGGCTATCGGGATCGTAGTCTGGAACTTTCATCTGCAAATCTCAATCATTTATAAGTGAAAATATCTTGAGCATCCAGGAATGATTACCTGGCTCTTAAAAACTTTTTGAATCAAGAACCTGGCTCTAAAATATAATAATATGAATATATCCAGGATTACCTTGACTTTCTCCCACTATCGAATTGTTTTAAAGATTTGGCAGTATTAAGCAACCAAGATCGAAACTTTGCTCTTTACAACAGATTTTAACAATTTAAGCATCCAAAATCTTCATGATTTATCATCCAAGTCCAACTTAATGACCTTGGAGATACAACAAACTATTTTGATTTTTGATTTTAAAACTTCAAGTTTCAACTTAATGAACTTGTTTATTTTCAGAAACACGATCAGCATACTTAGATTTTGAAACTCAGCTCTCGGACATTGGTTGTCGAAAATAAAGTAGAAATCAAAATCTTTTTGTATTTTTCTGAAACATAAAGCAGTAAAGAAATATTTAGAAACATATTCACAGACAATATTTTTGTTTGAGTTTGCGTCAAAGGATCATATCAGATTTTGACAAATCACTAGTACCGTTGAGCTTTAAACACTTTAAGTTCTAAACGATTCACTTAGATTGTCAGTATACTGATCCTCTTAAATTTTCACACAAAGTTCAACTGATTCGAGATACGGAATTAGTGTTTTAAGGACTTAAACTTATTCGCGTGTCACACCTCAGAATATACTCCCGTATCAAAATTCCCTAGATTCAGTCTTACAGGTGAGTATACCAATTTGATATCTGTTCTCTGGATTAGTGCGAGACCTTGAGAGCTCAGGTATGAACTTCCGTTCAGGCTCGACTTTCGGTGTGTTCCTTTTAGAGAATCTTTTCTTCAACTGCAATTGATTCATATCTTTCGATATTTTTCAATTTTTGTGCAGAGGGTAAGCTATCAAGGTGCGTAAAGTATTATACGAGGTGTAGGCCATTGCTTCTGCAATATCAGAAGACCTGGTATAACACCCTAGATATCAAACAGTATAAAGACCTAGTATCTCAGAATCAGGCAATCTCTCAAACAAGATTTCGGGGGTTACCCATATATCCGAGAGATGTTCCCCACGAGATAAGTAAGTGTTTGATATTTAGGTTTATATCTCGAAAACAATCTACTAAGCGTGTAAAAACCTACTGACATATCATCACTGAGACCATTTATCACATTTGAATTTCCATTTCTTTAGCGTACTGTGATTGTCTGCTGATGTACTATCATTTCCTCTTTTTACACAAAAACTCAATTTTGAATTTTATCATGTTTTTGGCTATTTCAAATTTTCAAATGTTTTTGGATTTTCTAAAATTTTCTTACTCCCCCTAAAATTCAAAACATTAAAAGACAATTTGACAACCTGATACTGATAGCTTTGTCTCGCTATCCATTTTCTAGTTCACATGCTCTTTTTTTTTTTTGCAGAAAATATACCCCCATGATTTACAACACATTGATATTTGACATTTTGAAAACCGTTTTTCAATCTTGTGAAATTAATCATGTTTGTTCCGTCGTGAGGGTTTCGGTATATTCAATCAACATATTTTTGGATTTTTGATTTTTGACAAAAATTAAAAACAAACATATCTAACATGAGCAGACAAGCAATGGACGTTCAAGCATGTGTATTCATGTGTGTGCACTGGATCGGATGGTCCACCGATCGGATTGCCATCCGATCTGATGAACCATTTGAGCAATGAATAATCAAATCAACTGCATATGGATCGGATGGTCATCCGATAGGATTGTCATCCGATCAGATAGCCACTCGATCCTTGTGACAAACATATAAGCCTTTGACTAGTCAACTTTTGAGAGTGAACGCCATGGATCGGATGACCACCCGATCGGATTGCCACCCGATCGGATTGCCACTCGATCCTTGGCAAATTGAAAAAAATGAGAATTTTGCCATTTTGTGATAAGGATCGAATGGCTGTCCGATCGGATTGCCACCCGATCGGATTGCCACTCGATCAGCTTGTCAAAATCAAATTGAAAAACATATATTTATATATTATTATTATTATTTTCGTTTTTTTTATTTTTCAATTTTTAGGGTTTTTAAAATATGGTTTATTTATGTACACAAACTAACTCCCTGTTTCTCAGTGGCAGGGACCAGCAGCCTTCTCCTCTAGTGCCAGGATGCTCCGATACTCCTTTGGTTGACATTCAGTTTTCTTCGGGAGCACCTGCACATATACACAACTCAATTACTTGAATAATTCAGCCCAGGTCTGTTTGACCTTAGGCATTTCAACACAAAATTCATTCAATGATGGAAAATTTTTGTCATTTTGTACAAAAACTTTTTCATCTTTGACTTCAACTTTTTCGTCATTCACAGAAGTCACTTGTTTCTTAACCACCCAGTTTTGTCCTTTTGACGCACTTCTTTTGTAAAATCGTGACTCGTTTTGATTATTTTGATTTTGATCAACAACTTTTGGTTTCCAAAACTGGTTTGATTTTGTCATATCAACCGATGTTTGCCAACTTTGTGTTGTTCTGAATCTGGGTGTGTGACAATTCCAGGTTTGTCTTGAATCAAACCTAGTCTGGTTTGATTTCCAAGTTTGATTCGAAGCAAACTTGTTTGTGTTGTACCTCCAAGTTTGTTTTGAATCAAATCTGGTAGACCTTTGTTTCGCATCCTAAGATTTCTGTTTTTCAACATCAACATGCTTTGGGTTTGGACACTTGCATGCAAGATGTCCCGTTTGATCACATTTAAAACAAGTTTTCCTCGAAACATCTTTAGCCTGTTGTTGTTGCTTTTTCTGAGCATAGAACTCTTCATTAGACTGTCGTCTAAATTGGAGTTCTTTCTCTTATTCGGAACTTTTCCCGTGAACGGAATTCATTTTCTTTTAAAAATTTTGCTTTTCAAACTTTTTATCTTGATTCTGTTTCTTTTTATAACCCAACTCTGCCTTCATATTTTTCTTTCTGTAACCAGGTTTGTTATAAAAAGCTTTCTTGCTCTTCCCAGTGAATTTTGAAATTTCTGACTTTTCGATCTCAACCAGTTTAAACACTTTGTCAATTTTATCCGAAATCACATTCTGAATCAGGAACTCATTATCTGAGAATAATTTGTCCAATCCAATCATGGTATAAGCCACTCCTTTTGAATCATTATTCACAACTTTCTCATATTAAGATAGCCATCATGAAAATTTCCCTCATTTTCATCCTGTGATTCAGACTTACCTTTGGTAGACTCATCTTTCAAAACGCTTTCAACAACCTTACTTACCACCTCTGAATCATCAGCTTCATCAGATTTGGCATAAGTCACATCGATACTTTCAGGTAATTTGTCAACTAAATTCAGACCTTTTGCCACCTTTTCCTCATCATAAAAAGTATAATTATCTCTCAACGGTTGTGTTACCTGATGATATTCTGAACCAATACCCTTTTTATTCTTGTCAGAATCTTTGTCATCTGATGTGATGTTGAAGATGCGTTCGAGAATGTACGAAGAATTATGATAACTTTGAAGTTTTGTAACAACTTTTTCTTTTTCAACCAAAACTTGTTTGAGTTTAGCAACTTCATCAATATATTTGTTTAATTCTTGTTGCATTTCTTTAAACTTTCTCTCATAAATTCTTTTGGTTGTTAAAGTTTCAGACAATCTTTCATCAAAACATTTGACTTGTTTCTTCAAATTATCATAAGCTTCTTGTACCCTCTGACTTGACCATTTCAAATTATCATACTCCTTTTGAAAATCTTGAAACTTATTATCTTTTTCAACACAACCTTCACATTTTGCTGTACACATTTGTCTTAAAATTTTATTTTCCATCTCAAAATCTTGACATTTCATTGTCAGCTTTTCAATCTTTTGTTTCAAAATTTCTTCATTTTCCATCATATCTTTACATTTTATTTTAAAAGCAATTTCAATTTTATTTATTTCGATTTCTTTTATTTTGATCTTTTCATCTTTTTAGGTACAGACTTTGCACATTTCTATGCAATTCCTGCACTTGTTTTCATTTTTATTAGCATTTTCAACATTCAATAATTCAGAAGATTCATTTACCTCAGTTTCATTCGGCACCTGTGATTCTTCTGTTTTCTCCTTCTGATCTTCTTCTTTCTTCTGTTCTTCCTCATCAGCATCCTCTGCCGTTCTCTTCATCTCCTCTATCAGCTTTTCCAGCTCTTCTTCTTTCCTCTTTTTCATTTCCACCACCCTTGGTAGACTTGCTTCAAAAATTTCTTTCAATTTGTTCATTAGATCAGCTTCATAACCTTTTTCAGATAACCTTCTTGTATGATAAGTGTCCTGATCTGGAAAAAGATTTGTTACTGCATCAAAATCCACCTTAGAAGGATCGACCACTGGATTACCATGTTAATCCATATAGCATTCCAATTCATCATTCCATATTTTGGCTTTCTGAGCTTCTTTGAATGAAGCATTCAATTTTCTAATCTCATATCTCGTACTATCTCTTTGCCATCGTTTATCTTGAACCACTTCGGCTACAAATGAAGATCCGACATAATGTTCCTCTGGAAGAATTTGACTCCAATCATAACCTTTGTCTTCTTTAAATAACCACCATCGCCCTTGATCTTTCCTTTGATGACCCTTCACCGATCTGTTTTTGATTCGCATTTGATGATCCACTGTTGCGATGATAAATTGCTTTCTGATAATAATCATCTTTGAATGGATTCACAACTTCATCAGTTTGCTTGTTGGTACACTCTCTCTTGAAGTGCCCTTTCTGTTTGCACCTGAAACAGGTAACTTTCGTCTTGTCAAATCCCAGTTTTGTATCAGCAGTTCCCAAACATGATCTCCCGGTGATTTCCATAAACCTTTGTGCTCTCCTCATTGCGCTAGCCATGCACCATTTTATGTCTATCAGCTCCATCTCCTCTGGATCGATCTGGTCATAATCTTCCTTTCTCATATTTGGGTTTCCAACTTTTCCCGCGATCAGACTTTCGTACGATTCCAGGACAGATGCTAAAAACACCATTTGTTGCTTGACAGCTTCTGCATTTAGACTTTGAGAGCTTTTCAAATCTATGGCGATATTGCACTGGACTATGTTCGGATTTGATGAATTTGAACCAATTGAATGATAACCCGAATCTCTTGAAAAACTTTGCTGAGGTGAATCCTTTGAGCTCCCAGCACTAAATGCCGTTTTTGACTTTTGATCAATCATGTTTCCTCTGTAGTATAGATCGACATTTTGTTTATACAGCTGGCTTCCTATTTTGTTTTGTTTCTTGATTTCTAAATCATGCCCCTCAAGCTTCTCAATCAGCCAGTCCAGGGTCACCTTGCTCATATCATTGCTGTTTTTGAGAATCATGACATAATGTAACCAATCGTCTTCATTCGGAACAGCTTCTATCAACCTATCAAGGATCTTTTCATTATCTTTTGACACACCAATTCTCTCCATTTCAAGTTTAAGGTGACAGAATCTTTCAATCATCTGTGGTACAGTTTCACCTTTCATACATGTAAATAAATCAAATTCTTTTTTCAATAACGAACGTTTGTTTTTGATAATCTCCTCACCACTAGTACATTTTCTTTCTAACGCCTCCCACAAACCTTTTGATGTGTTCTCATGTTCAAGTAGTGAAATAATATCTTCTCTAACTGATTGATACAATAATGTAATCATTCTTTATTCAGCAACAATATGTTTTATTTCTTTATCTATGAGCTCTTCATCAGTTAATAAAACTCCTCCTTCTTTCGTTGGTTCATTATATCCGTATTTTAATTTTGACCAACTTTCATGTGCAAAAGCTTTTACCCAACCCTTAAACCGATTCTTCCACTAGTTATAATCTTCAATACTCATTAATTTGGGTGGTTTCTGTTGGTTTCCGTACATATTGTCGTACTTCAAACTGTCTGAAATCTCTTTTGAAAAATTTCTTGTTTCTGTTCTTCTTTCGGAGGATTCTGAAGTAAATGCATTATAAAATGTGTTGTAAAATTCTTCACCACCTCCCGACATTTTCAATCTACTTCTTGATATTCGCACCTTGTAAATCACCTGCAAACGAATCACACAAACAATCAGATAAGAACAAGGAATTAGATAATACTGAGTCGGATCAGTATATCATTCGATCGGATCAGATAATATGACTCGATCGGATGGGTAATGTCACCCGATCGGATGGGCTAAAGTGACTCGATCGGATGGGCCAAAGTGACTCGATCGGATGGGCCTAAGTGACTCGATCGGATGGGCCTAAGTGACTCGATCGGATGGGACTAAGTGACTCGATCGGATGGGCCAAAGTGACTCGATCAGATGGGCCTAAGTGACTTGATCGGATGGGCCTAAGTGACTTGATCGGATGGGCTTTTGTAACTCGATCGGATGGGCTTTTATGACTCGATCGGATGGGCTTTTGTGACTCGATCGGATAGGAATGTCACCCGATCGGATAGCCATCCGATCGGTGACCATCAAGAACAATCTTGACGAACATTTCAGCGTTTTCGGTCACAAAAACTCAGATTTCTCACAAACGGTTTGGAATTTTGATCTGAAATTTTGAAGCATTATTCGTTTATGATTTTTGCACGTTATACTAAAAAATCAGCCAATTTGGACCGTTAAATCTGGTTATTTTTGGATCTGATTCTGATCAATTCTTGAACGATTCTGTGCGTTTGATCTGTGTAATCGAGCTCCTGCTCTGATACCACTTGTAGGAACAGTTTTGAACTCCGAACGATTGTGAACCGACTCGTGCGACATGCGGAATCCATACACGAACGTGATCGAACACAAGATCGTACAATAAACGTGATTCTATTGATCGATACGACAAGTACAAAGCACCACGAATCACCTTGATCAATAGTTTCTCTCTCTAGTTTCTCTCTCTAAGCACCAAGCTCTAAATCTTCCAAATGGCCAAAAATTGTAAATCTAAGGCATAAGCCTTCTATTTATAGGCAAAGGATATAAGGGATTTCCCCTTATTTACAATAATGCCACCTTGCCCTTTTTCCTAAATATTACACTATAAAATCACGTTTTCTTCTATTCTTTGCTACGAACTGGATTGACGGAGGCGATAGACATTACTGCAGTAACAATTTCAATTTACCGTGTGCTACTTCATCAGGTTTATTAACTGTTGGTATAACCGCAGCCTTCTTTCGGTTCGGTTCGATTCCAGCTTTCTTGTACGTCCGCTTCTTACCAGTAGTTATTTTTTAAAAATGTTAAAAATTTCATGTTACATAACATATATGTCCAAAAAAATGTAACATACAAATTTTGAACATTTTAAAAAAAAACTAGTAGGCACTTTTTATATTTTTTTTATAAAAATGTTAAAGTATATTTATGTTACATTCCCTATTTTTTTAGAAAAAACTAAAAATGTTACATAGGGTTTTCTTGAGTTTTATCAATTATTAATCTGGCGCACTTCATTAAGGGTAAAAGGGTCTTTTGACTTCTCTACACAAAATGCCAAACTCACGCAATTAAAATCCCGCCTTAACACACATAGCACACTTCATCATAATATAAACGCCATAGATATAAAACGCCAAACTTTGTTTTTAACCGATAAAGATAAAGCTGAACAAACAGTACTGAAACAACGAAACTTAATTACTAGCATTTACTGTAATAAAAATCGGGCCTAAAATACGCGCCAAAAACTTCATAAATAAACAAACTCTCAGAACTACTAAAATCCACACCAAAACCCCAAAACCTATATTTTCCTCTATACCATTCATCTTAGAAACGCCAAAAAACCCAAATATCAAAGATTTCAATCCATGTTTCTTTGATATTCACTATTTTCTCAATAAACTTTCGCTCTATGTAATGAGCAAGATCCTCAATATAAACGCCAAAACATACATAAACCACAAAACTTAAAAAACGCCATTTCATGGAGATTCAGTTTTTGTTCTCAATAAAGTTTAGCTAAACGGGATGGATAACATTGTTAGACATCTTTCTTGACTGAGGATTAACAATGTTATCCATCTCGTTCAGCACAACATTATTGAGTTTAGCATGACCAAAATTAGAAGTTTATGGTAGTTTTATTTAGTGGCATTATTGTTTTTTTTTTGGCGTTTGCTTTCCTTGTCCGATCTTATATTTTTTGTTATGTAACTTCGAAGTAGCATGTTATGAACAAATATGTAGAAAAAAAAGATGCAAAAAAATGATGTATAAAAATTATGTAAAACACCAAACTGAGATATGTCTGTGTTCTATAGGATTGAAATATACAAAACGCCAAACTACTCTACACTGGATCTTAAAGACCATCTGTGTGTGTTCTGTAAGAATGAAAAATACAAAACGCCAAACTACTATTCACTGGCTCTTGAAGACCTTGTCGATCTTCTTTTAATTACGGCATGTTTGCATGTCGATGCGTAGTGTCCATAGCCTTTGCAGTTCTGACACTGTCTTTCTTTGGCCTCGGGTTTCGACTTTGATTTCTTTTTGTCGATTGCTATCTCCTGTTTAGATTTCAGGCGCTTCCGAGAAGCAGAACCTTTGGATTTATACCCAACAGGGAATCTTATCGGATTCTTGTCATTTTTATATTGACCGGTTATCTCGGCAAATCTATCCCTAGTACTAGCAGGAGGAGCAACAATCTGCATATCTTGTACCTTCTTCATATAAGATTGAACATGATCCTTGTATAAGGATAGCTCCTCTTTATTACCAGATAAACGGTTCAAAGTATATTCCGTTGAAAAAAAAATAATATCTCGCATCATACTTTGCACATCAGGATCAAGCTCGGTCATATATTCACGACTAATTAAGTATTTAGGAGAGCAGTTTAGGGAAGCCTCTTTGCACCGTCTATTCAGAATGTATTGTTTTGGAAATTCCCTAATGTCCATAATTCTCAAAACATGGAATATATGTCTACATAGCAAACCAAACTGTTCAAAACGCCTGCATGAGCAACTGCATGTGCAATCAGACTTACGGAACATTACCTAAAAAACGCCAAAAACAATATCTCTATAACGCCATGCATAGAATGTTTGTGTAAAAAAAATTAAAAAAACACATTGCATATGATAAAACGCCATTAACAGAAAACGCCATAAAAACCAAAACGCCATTATTTACCTCAAATAAGGATGTACAATGCTGGTGGAAGTCATTTACATAAAACTTAACAAACCCATCAGGCTGATCTTCGTAACGTTGATTTATGCAATCCGCAACTCCAATAAGCTCAGCTTGAACGTCACAAAAAATACTTTTTGTGTATATGTCAACAGTTTGCCCTTCCAACAATTGGTAACTACTCTTCAACTGGGGTCTTTTGTATCAAGATTCATGATCATTTTTCCGGTGTGTGTGACGCTGTGCTTCTATTGCAGTCTCGTAATGCTCATGAACTCAACAAGAGTAGCTTTCGAATTGCACACTTGACCAAAAAAATGATTCTCACTCTCCGACCTCGATGTCATTCGCATAAGACCAGACATCTCCTCCATTCTATAGTATGCAGGGATCCAAGATTCCCTAAGTGCAAAAATATCGGATAGCCAGTCATTATCCGCTAAATTGAACTCTGCGATAACCGCTTCCCATTCTTATTCAAACTCTTCAGGTGTGAGAATATCCGTCCACACAACACCACAAATACGTTCTTTAAAATTGTTGGAATTGCATAGCCTAACGCCAACCTATGTATAACATGAAAACGCCATGCATAAAAAAAACACAAAGACAAAACTTAATTAAAAAAACATTAACAAGGTAAAGAATGCCATGTATTTTAAAACGCAATGCATCCTAAAACGCCAAAGGTAAAAAAAACATAACAACCTTCAAAGAAAGTTTATGCATCACATGCCACATGCATAACCGATGCCTCGTGTCAACAAATACAACAGAAATAGCCTTCTTCATTGCTGGATCTTGGTCAGTGACAACAACTTTTGGTTGAGAACCAACAGCTTTTTGAAAAACTCTCAACAACCAAATATACGTATCAGCAGTTTCCGACGCCAATAATGCTACACCAAATGTAACATTGCAGTGAACGGTACAAACACCATAGAGTATCTGCATATGAAAACGCCATGAGAACTGAAACAATAATAAAATGTCATTGCGTGTAAACTAAAAAACGCCATTGCATGTAAACTAATAAAACGCCATAGTATGTAAACTAATAAAACGCCATTGCTTGTAAACTAATAAAACGCCAAAAACAGAAGAAGTTGAATTATAAAATATTACTTGTTGGAACAATACGTGGCGTCAAACGAAATCACATCACCAAACACGTGGTAATTACGTTTGGCTTGATCGTTACACCAAAAAAGTCCCTTCAAACGATTATCTCCGTCTGTGAAGTAATCATACGAGAAATTAGGCTGGGAATGTTTTTTTTCATTCAAATGTCTCACAACCATATCGGCGTCATATTCCCCTATAAACAAGTTAATTTGCCTCTTATTGTTCTTAAATTCAACTTTACTTGCACCCACGTTATAACAACCCTCCTGAATTTTTCTAACACCCTAATATATATTAAAATATTCCAATATGTCCTAAAATATACCCCGTATGTGAAAACCGAGCCCGAATACCTTTATTTTTATAAAAATTAATAAGAATCAAGTTTTTATGGGCGCTCGCGGGCCGCGTAGCCTTTGGCTACTGCTTATGCGGGCCGTGATAGCTAGAAGATCAGGCGACACCCGGTGCTGCCATGTGTCATCATCGTGGTGGAGCTAGTGTGATGACTGGGCCAGGCTAGGGCCTACCAGCCTACTACGCGGGCCGCGTAGACCATGGCCTGTGTTTACGCAGGGTGCGACAAGACCAAAATCAGGCCCTATAAGTAGAGGGCTTCGGCTTTCATTTTCCGTCGTTCATTTCTCGACTTTCTCTCTCGAATTTCTTATAGTAGGCACTATACTCGGGTATAATATCCGCCTAATTAACGAAGTTCTGCCCCAATGTAAGTATTATAACCCCGGTTACATATTAGATACGCTGCCCGATTGATCCAGGGTTCCGTAACGGCTCTCGAGGTTTTGCCTGACGTAGTCGTTGGAATGCCGTCTCGGGGAGGGTATTACTAATGTAAATATAAAGGGTTATTTTACTAACATATGTGCATTTGTGTAAATTATAGATAATCACCAGGAAACCCTTACAGAAAACCTAAGACAGCAATGTGAGTAATCCTCTTTTTGTGTAAACCTTTTTGCGAGTAATCTCCTTTTTGTAAATTATTTTTTACAAAACCTTAAATGTTTTACAATGCAATTAAGCAGTGATTGAGTCTTTGTAGTTCTTCGATTACTGCCGGTATGTTGGGGTTTTGTATACAAAATGTGGAACACGTTACCATTGGACAAAGAGTTAGCCAATGTGTAATATGACCCACCAGTCGGGATTGACAGTACTGAATGAGTAATTGTGTAGAAATAAATAATGTGATAGCTCTCAATACTGTTATAGGATAAAACTCTTCTTGATTAAACTGGGATTCACTCACCAATATTTCCCACTAACAAAATGTTTTTAAACGTGTTTCAGGTAACAAAATGTGAAAGCCAACTAGAAGCCAGCTGGACAGCACTGAAGGCTTGGAAAAGTGGCTATAAAAGTTACCTAAATAAAAGAAGATGTTTTATTCAATAATATAGGGATTTTCCCTATGAAAATGTTTGTAATGAAAACTTGGGTTTTATCCCAATATGTTTATTATTATAAAAGTGTGGTATTTACTCTGATAAACATTTCCTAACTACGGTCCTAATGAAATTTTCGCTGCCAAAATGATAAACGAATAATACCACCAAAACTGGTCTCGCGGCCGCCCGTTCCCGGGACAGATAGGGGGCGGGGGTTGCGACAGAAGGTGGTATCAGAGCTAAGCCACTGATTCAGCCACAGAAGTGTTCTACTGACACCGAAATATTATTTAAATTGTTAGGAAATTAATTATGAAAATACGTGCATAGTTGTATTTATTTGTTGTGTGTTATTTGACTATTTGTTAGTTTACAGTATGAGTGATCAAGGACCCTCAGACGTTTATCGTCAGTTGTCCGATTCACCTAGGAGTGAAGGTGCTTCTTCACAGCCTGCCCTCTCTGGGTATGCAGCTGACCAAGAAGAAGTGATATTTATCTTTAAGGCTCAGTCTGAAGAGCCATTCCCTCAGAAAAAGAGAGGATGGTTCAGTAAGGGAGCATCCGAGCGTAGGAAAAAATACGAAAGTTTCAACAGCAGAGAGTCCTAACAGCCGCTAAGCGAGAGTCAGATGCCCATACACAGGATATGCTTAATAGAAGCCTAGCCAATTTTCATATCCAAGCAACAACAGTTGCTGACCCAAACCTGGAGCAACTAGTAGCCCCACAACCCTTACCTTTGTTCCTCACTCAGCCGATGGAGATAGAAAACAACCCCGAAAACCAAGTCCAAATGCATGACTTCAACCCTGAGGAGATACCTAGGATACCAGCCCCTAATCCCTTAAACCCAGATTATGATCCATGGTTTGATGATCATAGGGATTATGTGCCACGCTACCACTTAAACGACGAACCCATGCCAAATCTAGCAGCCTATCGAGGTCTGGACCCTCTAGATCCCTACTATGATAACGATGAATACATTAGGGAGATCTTAGAGAATCCGTACCCTCAGGAGGAGCCCATGCCCCAGTAACCGGACCCAGTACCAGCACCTGCACCCCCAATGTGTGCAGAAAATGTGCACGAGCTCCGAACTTTCAGAGAAGAGATTTTAGAAAGTAGCGAGAGGATGAGGCAGGTAGAAGAGCGACTCATCTGGAAATACGACGAGCGCAATATGGATTACTGGATGAATCCAGATCAGTGAAGGTGATGGTGGAGTTGGTAATAATAATAATAGTATATGTTGTAGTATAGACCACTTCGTGGTTAGCGATGCATAGTAGTATTGTAATTTTAATTCCAGCTTTAGTATGTATTAGACACATACTATATAAGAAAGAGTAAAGTCGCAATGCTCGACGCTTTTGGCCAATATGTAGGTTGTGTGGTTGTTGCCTAAATTATTAATTATTTTGTGATATTAATAATTGGCAATTGTTTAAAATCCAGATGGACGACGAAGTAAACCAGGAAAACCAGAATAATGATAACCAGAGTAACAATAACTTGGATAATGAGAACCCGAACAACAACAATAATGGAGACCAAGTGGATAACAGTGCCATGCAACATATAGTGGCACAAGGGATAATAGATGCGATGCCATATATTATCAAAACGGTTAGGGAAGCCGAAAATAAAAGTAAACATGATAGCAAACGACCTTCTGAACCTGAAAACAGCGTAAACAATGGACCCGTACTTCAAGTGCCCATTCCCAAAAGAAGAAGAACCGTATCTTACGGTTGTTCTTATAAAGAATTCTGGTCTTGTAAACCAATGGAATTCTCGGGCAATGAAGGGGCCGTTGCGTCTCTACGCTGGATAGAAAAGACTGAGGCAGTCTTAAGAATAAGTAAATGTGCTGAAGAGGATAAGATAATGTTTGCTTCCAATCTGTTTAAAAATTCAGCACTAGAATGGTGGAACACTGTCCTCTAGTCTAGGGGAAGTGATAGAACTTACAATATGGAATGGGAGGAATTTAAAAACATGGTAGAAAGGAAATTCTGCCCTCCCAATGAAAAAGAACAGATAGCAAACAAATTCCTAAATTTTAGGATGACTGGAATAGATAGTAAGGGTTATACTACTTTATTCTTTGAATATGCTAGAATAGTACCAACCCTTGCTTCACCAGAACCAGTATTAATCTCCCTTACATCTGGGGATTAATTGGGGAAATAAGGCATGTAGTCAAGGCAGATAGACCTCAAACCATAGAAGAAGCTGTAGAACTAGCAAATACCTTGACAGATGAATTAGTCCGTATACGAGAAGAGGATCAGAGGAGGAACTTAACCCAGAAGTTTACCCAGGAATTCCGTTCTGGAAATTATAACCGTGGGAAAAATATAGGCTCTACCTCTGCACCCTACTGTAAGTATTGCAAAATGAAGCATTCAGGAAGATGCTCCGTATATTGTAATTTCTACAAAATGTCGGGGCACAAGGAGGAAGATTGCAGGAAGAAGCCTAACAACATGATATGCTACAACTGCGGAGAGCAAGGTCATATCAAGCCAATCTGTCCAAAGCTAGCTCCAGCTACTAACACCAAGAATATTAAAAATGCTAGAGCATTTGTTCTGACTGCAGAAGAAGCAAAGATGATCTAGGATGTGATCACTGGTACGTTTTTAGTTAATGATGTTTTTGCTAAAGTATTATTTGACTCTGGTGCGAACCAAAGTTTTATTAATACTTCATTTTGCAAACTCCTTAATCAATCATTAACTAAACTTCCACAAGAATGTCTAGTAGAGATAGCAAATGGGGAAACCATTAAGATTTCTGAAATCTTGCAGGGAGCAAGAATAGAAATTTTAAATCAGAAATTTATTGCAAATCTTTACCCAATGAATCTGGCAGGATTTGATGTTGTGTTAGGAATGAATTGGTTAATAGCCAACAAAGCCAGTATTTTATATGATCAAAAGTCAATTCAAGTAAATTCACCAAGGGGTGAAAAGATCACAATTAAAGGAAATAAAACCTTTAGATCCACAAAATTCATCTCTGTGATGAAAACTGCAAGTTATATAAGAAAAGGATCATTAGTGTATTTGATTTCCGTAATCACAAACACTAAAGGTAAAGAATTAAAGGATATTCCAGTAGTATCCTAGTTTTCAGATGTATTTCCAGAAGAATTGCCAGGGCAACCTCCAGATAGAGAAGTGGAATTCAGAATCCATTTGATACTAGGAACCACACCAATTGCCAAAGCACCTTACCGTTTGGCACCCGCAGAAATGTAGGAACTGAAGAAACAATTAGACGAATTGTTGGAGAAAGGATTCATACAGCCAAGCTCATCACCATGGGGAGCACCGATTTTATTCGTTAAGAAGAAGGACGGATCAATGCGTATGTGCATTGACTACCGTGAATTGAACAAAGTCCCGATTAAGAATCGGTATCCATTACCAAGAATCGACGATTTGTTCGATCAATTGCAAGGAGCACGATTTTTCTCTAAAATCGATTTAAGGTCAGGATATCATCAATTAAAGGTACAGGAAGAGGAAATTCCTAAGACCGCTTTCAGAACAAGGTATGACCATTATGAATTTACTGTCATGTCATTTGGTTTAACCAATGCCCCAGCTGCATTCATGGACATGATGAACCGAATATGTAAGCCATATTTGGATAAATTCATAATTGTCTTTATAGATGATATTCTTATTTATTCTAAAAGTAAAAAGGAACATGCAGCGCATCTGCACGCACTTCTAAGTTTATTGAGAAAAGAAAAGCTTTATGCTAAGTTTTCGAAGTGTGAGTTTTGGTTAGAACAGGTACAATTTCTTGGATATTTAGTCAATCATGAAGGAATTCATGTAGATCCCACCAAGATCGAGGCAAGTATCAAATGGAAAACCCCTGAGTCACCAACCGAGGTTAGAAGTTTCTTAGGATTGGCCGGTTATTATAGAAGGTTTATTCGAGATTTTTCTAGAATAGTCATTCCCTTAACTAAGTTAACCTGTAAATCTGTTAAGTTTGAATGGGGACCAAAACAAGAAGAGGCCTTTAGAATTCTTAAGCAAAGATTAACCCATGCACCCATACTAGCGTTACCAGAAGGAACTGAAGATTTTATAATCTATTGTGATGCTTCTAAGTTAGGTTATGGATGTGTGTTAATGCAACATCAAAAGGTTATAGCTTACGCTTCTAGACAGCTTAAGAATCATGAAGAGAATTATTCAACCCATGATCTAGAGTTAGGAGCTATAATTTTTGCCCTTAAAATTTGGAGACATTACCTATACGGTAGTAAGTTTCCCATATTCACCGATCATAAGAGTTTAAGGTATGTTTTTGGAAAAAAAGAGTTGAATATGAGACAAGGATGCTGGATGGAGATACTTAGTGATTATGATTGTAATATCCAGTATCATGCAGGAAAAGAAAATGTAGTAGCTGATGCTTTAAGTCAAAAGTATCATGGAAAGCCAAAACGAGTACGATCTCTTAAGTTAAATCTGCAAGTAGATTTAAATGAACAGATTAGAAAGGCACAAGAATCAGTAATCAAGGATGATACTGAAAAGTTAAAAGGAATGATTAAGGAATTAGAACAAGGAACAGATGGAATTTGGAGATTCCATAAGAAAAGAATGTGGATACCTAAATTAGGAAACCTACGTCACCGTATATTAGAAGAAGCCCATAAGTCTAAGTATACGATGCATCCTGGAAGTGATAAGATGTATCAGGACTTAAGGAGGAATTTTTGGTGGTTAGGAATGAAAAAGGATATAGCAGCATATGTTGCAAAATGTTTAACCTGTTCACAAGTCAAAGCTGAACATCAGAAACCCTCAGGTTTATTGCAACAGTTAGAAATGCCTGTTTGGAAATGGGAATTAATAACAATGGATTTTGTTACCAAATTACCCAAAACAAGAAAAGGTAATGATACAATCTTGGTGATTGTAGACAGGCTAACCAAGTCAGCTCATTTCCTACCAATGAAAGAAACTTTCAGTATGGAACAATTAGCTAAATTATATGTAAATGAAATAGTTTCATTACATGGAATTCCTCTATCAATTATTTCTGACAGAGATAGTCGTTTTACCTCTCATTTTTGGATAAGTTTCCAAAAAGCAATGGGAACCAAGTTGAATCTAAGCACCGCTTATCATCCTCAAACAGACGGACAAAACGAAAGGACAATTTAGACAATGGAAGACATGCTTAGAGCTTGTGTAATTGATTTCGGAGGTAATTGGGACGATCATTTACCATTGATAGAATTTTCTTATAATAACAGTTATCATACAAGTATCAATGCTGCACCATTCGAAGCACTTTATGGATGAAAGTGCCGAACTCCAGTCTGTTGGGCAGAAATTGGAGAAAAACAATTATCTGGACCTGAGATAGTACAAGAAACAACAGACAAAATCATTCAAGTCAAGGAACGACTGAAAGCAGCACGTGATAGACAAAAGAGTTATACTGATAACAGACGAAAACCATTGGAATTTCAAGTAGGAGATAAGGTGTTATTGAAAGTCTCTCCCTGGAAAGCTAAGGGGAAAGCTAAGTCCCAGATATGTTGGACCTTGTGAGATTATTAGAAGAATAGGACCTGTAGCCTATCAGCTACAACTGCCAGAGGAAATGGCAGGAATACATGATGTATTTCATGTATCTAATCTCAAGAAGTGTTTAGCTGATGAATCACTTGTAGTACCTCTTAAGGATATTGAGGTAAATGAACAGTTAAAGTTTGTACAAAAGCCTCTACAGATTGAAGACAGGAAAGTTAAGAACCTCAAGCACAAGAGACTAGTTTTAGTCAAAGTGAAGTGGGACTAAAAGAGGACCAGAATACACATGGGAACTTGAATCAGAAATGCAAAGGAAATATCCATACTTGTTCCAGTAGATCTCGAGGACGAGCTCTAAAACAAGGTAGGGAGGATATAACAACCCTCCTGAATTTTTCTGACACCCTAATATATATTAAAATATTCCAATATGTCCTAAAATATACCCCGTATGTGAAAACCGAGCCCGAATACCTTTATTTTTATCAAAAAATTAATAAAAATCAAGTTTTTATGGGCGCTCACGGGCCGCGTAGCCTTTGGCTACTGCTTACGCGGGCCGCGATAGCTATAAGATCAGGCGACACCCGGTGCTGCCACGTGTCATCATCGTGGCGGAGCTAGTGTGATGACTGGGCCAGGCTAGGGCCTACCAGCCTACTACTTGGCCTGAGTTTACGCGGGGCGCGACAAGACCAAAATCAGGCCCTATAAGTAGAGGGCTTCGGCTTTCGTTTTCCGTCATTCATTTCTCGACTTTCTCTCTCGAATTTCTTATAGTAGGCACTATACTCGGGTATAATATCCCCCTAATTAATGAAGTTCTGCCTCAATGTAAGTATTATAACCCCGGTTACGTATTAGATACGCTGTCTGATTGATCCAGGGTTCCGTAACGGCTGTCGAGGTTTTGCCCGACGTAGTCGTTGGAATGCCATCTCGGGGAGGGTATTACTAATGTAAATATAAAGGGTTATTTTACTAACATATGTGCATTTGTGTAAATTATAGATAATCACCAGGAAACCCTTACAGAAAACCTAAGACAGCAATGTGAGTAATCCTCTTTTTGTGTAAACCTTTTTGTGAGTAATCTCCTTTTTGTAAATTGTTTTAACAAAACCTTAAATGTTTTACAATGCAATTAAGCAGTGATTGAGTCTTTGTAGTTCTTCAATTACTACCGGTATGTTGGGGTTTTGTATACAAAATGTGGAACACGTTACCATTGGACAAAGAGTTAGCCAATGTGTAATATGACCCACCAGTCAGGATTGACAATACTGAATGAGTAATTATGTAGAAATAAACAATGTGATAGCTCTCAATACTGTTAAAGGATAAAACTCTTCTTGATTAAACTGGGATTCACTCACTAGTATTTCCCACTGACAAAATGTTTTTAAACGCGTTTCAGGTAACAAAATGTGAAAGCCAACTAGAAGCCAGCTAGACAGCACTGAAGGCTTGGAAAAGTGGCTATAAAAGTTACCTAAATAAAAGAAGATGTTTTATTCAATAAAATAGTGATTTTCCCTATGAAAATGCTTGTAATGAAAACTTGGGTTTTATCCCAATATGTTTAATATTATAAAAGTGAGGTATTTACTCTGATAAACATTTCCTAACTACGGTCCTAATGAAATTTCCGCTGCCAAAATGATAAACGAATGATACCACCAAAACTTGTCTCGCTGCCGCCCGTTCCCGGGACAGATAGGGGGCGGGGGTTGCTACACACGTCTTCAAAACCGCCAAAACAAGTCTTCATAACATTAAACACCTTGACGGGACCCAAATTCAGCTTAGACATGCTGTGTAAAACATGCTTCTGGAGCTGAGTGAGGTGTCGTTCAGTTGGAAGAAAATGCTTATCAGGACGTTCAACAAGATCATCATTGTGCTCCTCGATAAACTTATACACCTTCCATGATCCAGCCTCGAAAGGTACACATAACAGTGCACCACAATCAGTCCTCTTTGAAAAGTTGGATCGCACTACTCGCTCCTTTTGATTGGGGTCCAACGTATCCACCTTCTTGTCCTTGTATAACCCAGATCTCGTACACAAGTAATACTTAATATGTAAGACACCTTTAGAGTTTGTCTTTGTAGTCCCTTTCAGGACTGAAAACCCACACTCCTTGGCATACTTTACATACATTGAATAACAATCATCGAGGCTTGAGAATACCATGTCTATTGTGGGCTTTATTTATTCATTGACGTCAGGAATGATAAATGGTAATCCAATTTTGGGGCAAAGCCTTTGACTTGAGAAAGAAACTTCGTCTAAGAAAACACAGTGAGGAACAGAAAAATCAGAAAAACACAATGATGTCTCATAATAACATTATATATTAAAACGCTATTAATTGAATAATAAACAAGACATAATAAACACATAATTTAAAAACGACATGATAAAAAAGCCATGAGATGAACAATTAAAAACACTTAAGAACATAAATAATTAACAAAATATAACATCATAATGAAAACGCCATAATTAACAAAACTGATGTTTACACAAATTAACAAAGTAGTAATAACTGATGTTTACAAATACTACTAAATAAAATTCAAAACTAATCAAATAGATGTAAAACGCCAATGATCGTAAAAACATAAGAAATATACTAGAACGTAAACAACAATTAAAATTAATATTGAAAGCTCCAATTGTCAGTTCTTAATAATTGTTTAAATACCAATTAAAACGCGATTAAATTGCATAATTGAATAACGCTATTGAAAATCATACAACACATTATAAAAATACTAATACAAAAATAAAACAATGACACAATGATAAAAGAAAAAAACGCCATATCTGTTGCATGATTTGCTGGAACAAAAATAGAAAATGCCAACGAATTTTACTTTGTCGAACAGAATCCACGTTAAACGCCAGAGATCTGAGAAAGCTTGCAAAGGAGGTAACAGCTAACAATAAATCTTTGGAGTTTTAATTTGAAAGAGATTTATAAAGCGAATAAGGAGGGAACATATAAAAAGACAATCGTACCCCCGCATAACAATTAGCGCCCCCTGCCACGTGTTGGGCCAGGATCCGTTCTCACCATTCTCACACTTTTCACCGTTCTCTCCTGAACTCGTTTCTCTCTATATATATATATATGTGTGTGTGTGTGTGTGTGTGTGTGTGTATAATTTTTAAAAATGTTTTATGTTGTTTTATTTTTAAAATAATAGGGTAAAAAGACTAAAATACCCTTAGGTAACCACATTTAACAAAAAAAAATATAACTGAGTTAGGGTTAAAGTACAAAATGTGTAACAAAATTCCCAATAAAGAGCAAAACCTGTCAAAATTCGTTGAAAAGGACACCACCTGAAAAAAGTATTAAGATAAAAGACAAAACATGTAATTTTTCCATTAAACAAAGTTTGTGCAAAAGGTTGATCCCCATAACAAAATACCAAGTTAAAGGTTGGGTTTGGCCGATTTAATAGTGAAAGGTATAAAGTGCAATCCTAAAGATCATAGAAATACTTCCTCTTTTTGCTAAAGAACATAGAGTCACCAATTTTAAAGATCATAGAAATACTTCCTCTTTTTTCTTCTCCTATGGCTGCCAACCCACTTTCCTTCAAATAAGGGGTGTTTATCGAATCGAATATCGAATTTTTGAATTGCTCGAACCGAATTGTTCGAATAATTTATTTTTTGCTTGAATTTGTATTCGACTCTAATTCAATTAAGAAAAAGCCAATTCGTGCGAATTTGTATTCGAATTAAAATCCCAATTCGAATTCGATTCTAAGTCGATTAAAAGTTCGAATTCGAATGAATTCATTTTGTTTCAAATTCAGTTAAAATATGTAATATATTCTTTTAAGTTATGGGCTTTACAATGGGTTTGGTAATACTTAAAATAAATTTAGAGATTACTTTATACTATAGCCCAATAAAAATTTATATATCTATATCCTATATTAAAGAAAAACCACTTAGCCACATGTTAGGATTTTAGGCTATTGTTTTGATGATGTGGCATTGTTTTGAATTGAGATTGTTTTTTAGCGGTAAAACACACAAGCAGACTCCGCTCTTTTTTCTCACTCTGATTTCATTCACAAAATACTTTCCATAATTTTCCTATCGCACATAATGCTTCTTCTTTCCACAATACGATTCACAAACCCAAATTCTCATATAAACTCTTCAGTCGCTTCTCTCTCTGTCCTGTTCTGAGAAGTGTGTTTTGTTTCATCCACGTTTTTTCACATCACAATCCCTAAATCTTCCACTTTTGGGATTACTCTGAACCACAATCCTCTGTCGTATCTTGGTGAATCTAAGAATTCTTAAATCGGTTAGTTTTTAGCCACAAATACAATCCATCTTATTGTCTAATTCATCTGGTCTTCGTATATGTCATAGTTAGATTTAGATTATATTAATGTTTTTGTTGAATCATACTGTGGATTTTGTCACACCCCAAAATAGGGTTTGGTGATCAAACCACGTTAATATTAATGAACGGGTAGAATACCGTTAGTGGTAAAAATTAACCCGGTGAATATTAGGATTTAAATAAATAAACATAATATTAAATAAAAGGGGAACGAATGCTTTTGAGAAAATAAAAGCTTACAAGAGGCCCGAATTAAAGGGACTTAAAATAAAATGGGATATAACCTCCCCGAACCCACTAACTTAACTAGGAATGTTTAACCTAGTTAATAAGAGGAAATATTGTTGGAAATAAGTAGGTTATGGCCTACTTAATAACTAACCAAACATGAGGGACCACAGTGGGATAACTTGAAAGTTTAATTAATAAAAGAAAAACAAAACAAAACACACACTAGGTGTGTGTTCTGGAACGACCAGGATAGGCTCAAGGGAGCCAAAACCCTAATTCAACCAAAATCATCAAATTAAAGGGCTAATTGGAGCTCAAATTCATGAATGAACGTGAATTAACGATCACCCAACCTAGGGGATCATAAAGTATGTAGAATTTTGATGATTGTTAAAGTTGTGAAATTTGATGAACATCACAATTTGCGATTTATGTATTAATCGTAGATGTTATGGCTGAATTAGTGATGTATACTTGCTTAGGAACAAAACCCTAAGTGAAAATTATACATATGTTGCTATGATTAAGTGTTTAGATGATTTACCACACTTAGATAAGTGGGTTTTAATAATATGATGAAATCGATGATATAAACATGTTTAGAATCATCATATATGATGGTGATAAGAAGGTGTTTGAATAATCTGTGAATTCGGGTATATGATCATACTTGCCATGAAATGGGTTTTTGTATGATATAATGAAATTGATGTTAGAGTCACGTTATAAATGCTTGAAATCATGTTATCTACTAGTTAGTATGTAAAATTTGATTTCGTTAAATTTTCGGATGAAATGCCTAAGTGAGTTCGATGAACCAATTTGTGCATTTGTATATGTTAATAAGTCAATTGACTTTTTAAAAGTCAAACTGACCAATAATAAGGTCGAATAATAATTTCGACATGAAACCCGTAAGGTGGAATAGTCGTGATTGATAATGACTAATCTAACCATCTTACGAATTACAAATGATAGTTTGACGTTTGACAAGCTAGGTGGAAGCTTGGGAAGGAAGCAGATCAAACGAATCAAGTAAGAAGGAAAAGCATTATTTGGATGCAAGGTAAGTAAAGCTTACACCTTTTTCATAGAATACTTATTTATTTTATGGGTTATAATTACGATAAGGTAATATTTGGAATATGGGGTTCCGACGCGAAAAAATACGTGTCGGAACAATTGAAAAGGATGAAAACCATGCTTAATGGTAAAAAGGGGCAAATTGTAGATTGGTTATGAAACGACAAACATATAATGAGTTTTGAATGGTTACCTTATAGGGTAAGCCAAAATGAATAATAAGGGTAAAACAATAATTTAGTCACGTGTAGACAAATAAAAGTTGAGGTTTAAACGACACCCTATGGCGCAAGCCGTGATGTGGTAAATGCGTAAGAAACGGATTTAAGAAATATGACCATATGGTGAAAATCCGTAATGGGTCAAATGAGCGAAATGGTAAATAATTACCATTCAATTATAAATACAAAATGTTTAGTCATTTATACCAAACGGGTCGAATGGTGATGTTATCACCATTTGACGATATCGACTAATGATTGTTTGTCGAGTATTATGATCATAGGGGTGAATGGCGTATGGAATATGCGTTGCTATTAACTAGCAACTTATTGATGAGGTATTAAAACGGGTCAATACTTTGACCCTAGCCAGATATATGTAAATAAGATTATAGCTAAAATGTGCGATTTTGGTCAAACATGTTATTGAAAGTCATTCATCGTAAAAGAATGGACTAAAGTTGACCAAAATGCCCTTGAATGATAAAACAGGAAAGGTTCGTTTCAAAGCAAGTTTTAGGATCAAGTAAGTCTTTAATAAGCGTAAAAGCAAAGGTATAAGCCTTTTTGGGTCAAATACCTCGAAACGAGTCTTTTCGTAAAATTACTAAACCGAAGGGTAGAATTCAGAATAAATAGTTTTCCACATTAAATCCACCACAAATATAGTTGTGGTGGAAGATAAGTTGATTTTTAAATGTGGAAATAAGATGCAAGCAAAGAATGAGCGAGATGTAAGTTTAAAATGCTTAAATCCCTTAATGGGTCAAAATAAGTATACACGCAAAAACGGGTTAAGGATGCATAAAAAACCTGTGAATAGAACCTTGGATAATAGGAAACATTTATAGTATGACGTTTATGAGAATTTGAATGCAAACAAACAAGTTTGTTTGATAAATCATGAACGAGTTAAAAGCTTTATAAATAAATATAAAGCCGAGGGCTTAAAAGCTTAGAAATTTACTAATCCGAATGTCGGATTTTAACTCCATATGATGGAGGAACAAATTACGATCACGTAGGAAGAAACGGGACGTAAAACGGATAAAAATTTAGAAAGTTATGACCATTTAAGTAAGAAATGGAATGGCTGGGAATATGCAGCTCCCAACTGCAAAATTTCTGTCGAAATTATGCCGCCGCGCCCCGCGACGAATAATGACCTTGTTGATCGCGGCCCGCCAGGGGTCCTCGCATCATGCGACAACTTTTGAAGAACCTGTCGCGGTCCGCGACGAGCAAAAAGCTGGTAAAAGTTGTTTTTCTTGCTTGTTTTGACTTGCGGACTTGCTTAGACATATTATAAACTCCATATGACTAAAGCATTTCATGTTTTATGAAATGTAGGTATACCATGAAGTACCGGATGACGATCAAGCTCAAAGAAGAACCGAACACGATAAAGATTCAAGCTTCCGCATTACGTTTCGTTGTAACGTTTTTAAACGATGATATATATTATGTTGAAATGTTTTAAATTTCAAATTATTTTAAGAAACTCATAAATTAAAAATGTATGTGTAATTGTAAATACAAAAATTTATACGAAAATAATATGTAAAATCGATATTTAAAAGAAAGGATCTTACAGATTTTGGAATTTTTTTAAATTCGAAAACCCTAATGTTGAAGACCGATTGTATTGTATATTGATTTTTGTTTAATCGGTTTTTTTTTTATTTGATTCATGCATTTTGATTTTGATTGGATTTTGACCTAATAAGCTTCTTTGGTTTTTCTGTATTTCTAAAATGAAAGTCCTACGTTTTTCTGGTATTTAATGATGTTGGATTAATATATAGTTATACTTTTAAGCTACATTATATTTGTTACTTCTAATTCAAATACATTTGGTTGTATCTTATGAAACGTAATCTGGTATCTTTGGTTGTACCATCTTATTTCTTCAATTTGAAATGCTAGTGGAAACTTTATTCAAGTATAAAAATTTGTAATGATTCTTTATGAATTAAATCTTCGGCAAGTTTTGGGAAGTTGGAATGGGTCGCTAAATCTTATTGACTTGAAGAGGCTAAGTGAAATAGAACTTTTTTCGGACATGGGTCACAATTTTAATAAAAATTATATAAATAAAAATAGTAAAGATACTCTCTTTACATATTTAGGAAATTATAGTTCATGTGTACAAATCCTTACGAATATAACGTATAATACAACATATGTAATTAAATTGATTCAAACTACGGTATCCAAGAAGAGCTTTAACCGCGTCTTCTTGTATAGTCCGTTGTGTTTTTAGTCCTTTGTGTATGCTTCAACGAGGTCTTGAACCACGTCTTCTTGTACATTAATTTCCTACAAAAAGAACAAACAAATGTTGACGGTTGTGGCTGAGGCACGTGTTCACCAAAGACAACGCATCTGTCCCCAGGGTACAACAGCCGAAGCAGTCTGTACTGCCGAAGAAGGCCACACGCCCGAGGTTACACCAGGTAAAATCAGAGTGTTAGACCTTTTGGAAACTAAGAATAGAAATGTAGTTGAATCGTGTAGAGAAACTTATCTCTATATGTTCCCAACATATGGGTCATCAAATACTTCTTCTCCAAGGACTCTTCATGCATATCTTTATGTCTTTTTCTTGTATTCTTACTCTTGTAGTTTTCTAATCTCCTCAAGTTAGGCACATAGCCTACTTTTAATACAAGAGACATGGGGTGGAGAAAAGTCTCACTTAATTAGAGATTTTATTAGAGACATAAACTCTAACAAAAACTAATAAATTGACATAAAAACACTACTTAAGAGTTTATCTTCCAAATAAAGAGTCTAGTAAATAATTATAATTTCATTAAATTATAATTTCGCTAAGTAATATCCATTCATAATATCCAAATTTCCAACAATACCCCACATGAATGGAGATTGATCAAAACACACTAAATTTCCAATGCAACCTCGACAATTGAGTATTGTCGGATAAGTAGGTGTTCCCTTTGAACTTTCCGCTGTGAAGCATACTTAACCTCCTAGCGGTTTGTAAACGATGTCCTTGAACAAACCCCCATTTGTGTAGATGACAATACACTTCAACAATACTTTCCTTAGCCGAGTCATCCCCTCATAGTCGTGTCCAATAATGGTCATGGAACATTTTCCTGGTTCTGCGAGAGCTCTAGGAATTGTTCCCCCAATTCCATTCGAAGCGACCCCACTTCTCTCTAACATAGGTGATTCTCCTTAAATCATTAAAAGCATCGTGGTTACCATAATTACGCAAAATCATTTACCACATAATATGCTTAGCCTCACAATTTGTCACTGAATTTCATAGAAATGAACTAGGACGTATTTAAACACCCTTTTATTGTTTATGGGTATATATGACCATATATACTAGCTTATGCATATCAGCTATGCCCCCATAGTGACCACCCTTAGGCATATGAATTCATTGTCCTATTGAACTTAGATCTTGGGATCTCCAGTCAACTAAGTTAGGTTTCCTTCACACACCTTTTTCCATGGGCTTTAGTCTCATTCCACAACTTGATCTCTAATAAACCCTCAGGTTGTTGGATCCATAACATTATCTTTTTCTTTGACAAGTCACTAAAGATAACTTTGCAGTTGAGATCAATTGTCATGAGCGTTCGTAACTCGAACGTTAACAGTGCCTATTGTCAACTTCTAAGACTATAACCTCAGTGGCCACCTGAATCTGGTTATAATATTTGTCTTAGAATGATACATTTATCATTTAAGGCAAACACATCTCCATTATGCACTACGACATTTGTGTCCTCCACTTAATCATCTATTTACAATGTTATATTGGATTACAAAATCTTTATTGCTAAAATATTATGGTACAAATGCAAGACACCCCCACATTTAAGTATTATTGATAACATCCAGATGGGTAATGTGCAAGACACCCCCACATTTAAGTGTTAATGGATAACATTCAAAAGAGTAATGAAAACCATTTCTACATACCCTCATATGGTTGTTTCTTAAATGGATCCTCCCCCACATTTATTATCATTTGATCAACATTTCTGTAACTTCACTTATGACGACATTTATACACATATGATTGAACAAGATCAACCTCATTGTGTTAATGAATTCAACTCATATTGCATTAGCTTACATAAGCTTTCGAGCTGACCAAAACAACACATGCCATTGTCATAAGTTTGCCACCAACTTAGAATAATTCTAATTTAACATTTAGAATAAGCCTAGACAATGAGTTCTCCTCATTAGCTTTTCGAACAAACTCTTCAAAAGTTACATGTCTTTTCCTTATAATGAATGAAAATTCTCCCTCAACTTTGTCTATACACAAATTCTTTTTGTGTTCATGCACATTTGAATGTTTAGAGTTAATTAGTCTCCGTCAACACCTATAATTAACCAAGTACTAGTCTAGCATCCTTTAGACTACGATACTTTAGAGTGTGAAAAGAAGATGCATTATTCTGATTCTTCATAGCCCTAAGGATATCATAATATCACTTTTCAACATTCATCCATTGTTAAGACAAAATAATGAGACTTATTCATAATCCTAAAAAATAAATATTTAGGAAGGTCTCACAAATTATTGTATATAGCACATAGCTAAATGTTATCATTCAATTAAGGAATATAACTTGTTTACCTTTGATCTCTAATGCTTTACCATTGAATCATAAGGACTTAAACACAAGTCTTAATCCAAGTCACTTGGTGAACACATTCATCACCAACAAGATGAATGTTCCTCGTCTACAATCACTATTATGTGTGAGATAGAGTCAACCAGATCGACACTCAACAACATGACATTCATAATTTTGCCATAAGTGATTTGCACACATTTATTGTTATTCATTAGGAGAGATGTATATTTAGGATGTTCTCCCAAACGAATAATAAAGGTATACAATAACATATAATAATCAAGTGGTAGACGCATCTATGTATAGATCACTCGGAACAAATCTCACAAGATTTATTAAAGGTATACAATAACATATAATACTTTTTTTCTTTAATATGTTAGAATTCACACTTGTGAATTTTCCAATGACTTCTAACGAAGTATGTCGACATGAATCTTGTTTGTGTATTTCATCTCAATACACTCAGTACGTTCTTTCATTTTTCTCTCATGATGTGGTTATACATTTGTTGTTTCCTCTTTGACTTTTAGTCAATGCAACAACTCTCAAGTTGTTTATGTCCAAATATTTTCATCTACTATCCATTTAAAACCATACTCTTTTAAACAATGTATAGTTGACGTTATAATTACCTTCCACAAAAATAATTTATAAGTCACAAACATTAGTGATTTATTTCTTTGTAAAAAATTGCTTGAGTTACCCGAATATATTGAACATAAAACAATAAAATACATTAGAAACTAAATCATAAGTGCCAAACACTTTTGATGTGACAATTGTCAAATTTGCATGTATCCGTACAATTATTAGACAATGATTAATGCTTAATGACTGTGCTGATTTACAATTTATGACATGAATTGCTTCCTGATTATTGTTATCATACATACATGTGCATCATATATTGCAAATGACATAACATTATTGCATGCAAACTTTATTAATTCAAATGATGCACGAAAAAAAGATAGCACAGTTATCAGATAAATCAGATAAATGCTAAGGAGTTCAGTACATAGACAGACATAGTAATGGGATACAGAATGTGCCAGAAACCAAGAGTTACACTAGTATAGTGTGTAGGAAAGTAAGAATCATAAAACTGCCTTCCTAGTGATAGTTTTAGTGCCGGAAAGTGCCTAAAACTCACATAAACTGCAGAATTCTGCAGAATTCAGCAAAATTCAGCATTTAAACAACTAAATATCATGCAGAAACATGGTTAACTGGTCCAGAATGCTTTCCTAAGTGTCGGGAATCAAAACTGTCACAAAAGGTAACACAAAACACACTAAACTGCATAGTTTAGCAACTTAACAAACCGGTAACCAACCGAACAACCAGACACTACCCGAAACACCAAATTTTCACTAGAAGCATTTTTTTCATCATTTCCGAGCTAGTTATGGTCCCCGAACATCATAACACACTATATAACATACTAATAACTAAACACTTGGATTTTAACTAGATAATCTAACTAGTCATTTCAACTAACCAAGACCCTCCCCCTCCTATTTACGATTACATGGTGGCCCCCACTATTGATTTTCTTTTGTTATTATAATGGATCTTGTCTCCTACTTATTTAACATATTAACCTTTAGAGAATGTTGTGTTGGTGGATTATAAGTTAACCTCAAAGTTCATAACTTCTCATTCTTTCACAAACTCACAACACACACACTCTCCTCTCCTCCCTCTTCCTCTCGGCCGTAACCCACACCACACACCACCACCATCATCAATCAATCTTCATACATTCTTCAAGCATACAATGGTGTAAGAAGCTATACAAAGAAGCTAGGAGCTCTTGGAAGTTGAAGGACCTCTCATACAAGCTTTTAACCACCTCATCTTCATCTTGTGATCATCCCTAGCCTTGAGCTAGTAGTAAGATCATTCTACACTCCATTTTATATCTTATTTAGTTGGTTAAAGAATGATATAAGTAACTTAACATGAATAACACTAATGATCAAGAACATGAAACTTAAACATAAGCTTAAAAATCATAGGAAATCATGTTGTTAAGTGTTGTTATGCTTCTTGATTGATGATTGTTTGTGTTTATGATGTTAAACATCACATGATCTTGCTAGATGGTGATTAAAGACATAATCTAGCAAGATGAGAGGATGATTATGTTGTAGATCAAAGCGATCATCCTCATGTAAAGCATGAACTTGAAGTATAAATTGTTTTCTTGATGTATGGTGATCAAAGTGAATATAAAGTCTTGTAAACATATGATTTTAAGAATGATTTTCTCAAGAAACAAAGTTAAAATACAAGATTTACATAAACTAGGTTCTTAAAGAAACTAACCACATTTTTAGTGGTTAATCAAGTGTAGAAATATATATTTAACAAGAAAAACTCAACAAGAAATATTTTTAGAAGAATGATTTACAAGTTGTAAACATCTAAATCCTTCAAGAATGATGTTTTTAAATAAACAACCACAATTTAAAGGGTAACTAAGCTTACTAAACACACTAGTAAGTTACTACAAATTTTTATAAATTTTCAAGTTCATGAAGTAGTGATTATGGCTAGGTTTTGGCAAATTGGTAAGTATTATTTGGTTTGTTGATGATTGTGATGATTTATAAAAGAAAATAATATGCTCTGAAAGCATGGAAACCTCCATTTTTAAGGGGAAACTATGGCAAATTTTTTCTAGAAATTTAACACTTAGAAAAATATTTTTGAACAAATATTTACAAGTATATTTTAGACCATGATTTTTATATAAAGTTTGCCATACATTTTACTACAAAAATTACAAAATATTGGAGGTTGGTTTTTGATAATAAAAGTGACTAAATATGTATTTAGGAGAATATATATTTAGATGTCACCATGTGTGTGATTATTTGTATATTATGTGTATTAGTTATATTATTTTAGGACTTGAAATAATATAACGCACCAAAATACCAAGAAATCACAATACAAAATATTACCAAAATTACAAGAAATGAATATATAATTTATACCCAAAATATTGGAGAAACCGAACAAGGAATATAACTTACAAAAATATTCCGGGAATAAATTCATAAGTATATTTTGGTAAACGGTATTTTGGACACCAAGAAAACAAAAATATGATTTTTACAATTATCACAAAATATATCATATTTTTTACAAGAGAAAATATATTATTTTTGGGCAAATAAAAATATATATGTTTTCTTGAAATTATTAGAAGATATACTATTTTTGGGAGAAAATATATATTTTCTTAAATAAACTTAAAATACATAATTTTTGGGTGCAAAATAGATTTATATATATTTTCTAAGTTAAACTTGAAAATATATTATTTTTGAGGTTTAAAAGAAAATACAATTATTTTTGCCAAGGGAAAAAATATAAATAATTTTTCTATGTAAGTTTTCTTAAAATATATATTTTGAGAATATATATTGATGAATTTTATTTTATTAAAAATATTATTCCGGAAAATTAATACAAGAATTAAGTTTAAGGATACTTAATTAACACAATAAAATACGTATTATCGTACGTATAAATATACCGGAATACGCCACCGATACTTGGCAAAAATACACAAGGTTAAGTATACGAGTATGAATACGCCCATCCTTAGGAAATTATTACATGTACAAATACATAATCGTGACAAATTAAAATATATTATTTTAACAATTATTCCAAAATTTAATAAATATAATATAAGTTAAAAGGGTGGGGTTCGGCTACAATGTCAATTTTTCCTACAAAGTTTACAAAGTCATAAAACACCACAATTTCGGCCATAAAACACACTCAAAAGCCACAAACAACAGAGTGAAGAACACTAAAACACAATATCCAAACCATAACAGTCCATAAAAACTTCAAACACAGCATCGTAGAACTATGAATATAAAACACAACATGATAATCAACATAAAACACACTAATGTTAGTCATTCGATAATGAAAGCCTTATCATCCAAAACAGAACACAAAACCCACAAATATGGCGTTTTAGTGATCTTGACTATCTTATTTGTGGGTTTTGAGTGTGTTTTATGGTTGAAATTGTGGTGTTTTAAGACTTTGTACACTTTGTAGGAAAAATAGACTTTGTAGCCAACTCCTACCCTAAGTTAAAATATTTATTATTTTAACAAATAATTATATAACTTGGAATAATATCGACAACACAATGAGACGTAACTCAAAGACACTAAATAAGACTAAGTCAAGGCACGACCCGTCCGTCTAATAAATCGTAGTACGTATGTAGGTAGTCGTGCGATCTAGAGGAAGCTTTGAGTTACATTGGATACGAAGAACGCAAGATTGTGAGTTCATGTCCCCCTTTTCTTTCAACTATTTTCAGTTTTATAACTTCGAGGGTGAAGTACATGTTACAAATTGTTTACAAACACTTACATATGGTATGGTTAGCTAAGGAAGGTACTGCTAGATCATGTGAGTGGTGGGTACAACGCTTAAGACCATTAATCCTCGTAGTAGGACCGAGGGACATGAGTGATAGATCTATATGGGTGTTGCGAGCCCCACCCATGAGGACCGGGATTTGGGCCATGAGGTGACTATGTCTTACAGCCGGAAGCCCGGTACAAAATCCTCTAGGATTGAGCCTTCCTGCATCATGTCACACATATTAATGGCCTTGCAAACCATTAATCGATATGTTTTCCTTGTTGCTTTCATACCAGGGTTTACAACTACGTACAAACTTACAATGATTACAAAGTTTATTCGAGCTCACATACAAAACACATGAACTCGCTCAACTTTTGTTGATGTTTTCAAACTACATGTATTTCAGGAAACTAAATGTGGATCTGGCGGGCGTTTGAAAGTTTTCAAGTGTTGTCTGAAATAAAAGTTGCCATCCGGTGTTGAAGGGTTTGGGTTATGTATTTTATGTTGGATAAGATACATGGCTCAAAGCCTAGTTTTTATTAGTATCTTTTGTCAAGTCCTTATGGAACTTAAAACTTTGTTGGTGTTATATTTTGAACATGAAGTCTGTGTTTGGGATTTGAAAACAAGGTTGTTTGTAATGTTTTAAAATCAATCTATGGATGAACATCTTGGGTTTTATCATTTAGTTGTTTGTTATGGTTGAATGCAATGATATTAAGCAAGTCACACATAATCACGCTTCCGCAAAAGTCAGAGTGTGGCAGTTTGGTATCAGAGCTTCAATTGTAGCAAACTAGGATTCTTTCTCGAGTCTAGACTACAATCATTAGGGATCTCACGAAAATAATTTTACAACATGTTTTCATTGCATACACAAAACGCCCAGATCCATGGAACAAACGTTTTACAAAAGGAAAGACAAGAAACACCATTGCAAGGTCACATCGGTGGTTTAGTCTGGGGTAGACTAGGAAAGATAGAAAGATTTCATGAAGGATATTGCATATACATGAGTGAGTGATGACTGTCTTGATTGCATACTAAGTGTTAGTGGTTAATATATGTGCACATGTTACGATTGTTATGTTACAGGCATCATGTCTTCTTCAGAGAGCGGATTATCAGACGCTGATGATCCTATGGCTATCGTCTCAGATGATGAGATTGTACCCGAGCCGGAGATACTTACGTCAGACACTGAGAGTGATCCTAACATGCTATCAGATGACGAGGACGACTTCCAGCCATTCGCGTTGCCCGACTTTGGTGATGATTTACCCCTTGCTGATGGTTTTCCTGACGAGGATCCTTTTGTCATTCCTGTTCCAGTCCATGATCACCTCATCATTGGTCATCCCGATGGTGAGCACATCGTGGCTCCGATCCTCGATCCTGTTCCTCTCGTGGTCATTCCTCCCGAGGATTGGCCTTTCGACGATTTGTTTGATGATGACGTTGAATTGTTTGTTGATGGTCCTCCTGTTGACGCCAAGGGTGATGGAGAGATAGATGAGGATGTTGTTGCTATCCCACCTCCTGAGATTTCTGTTTTTGAGATATCCTCTGATTCCAGCTTGCACTCGCTCTCAGACTCCTTTGAGTCTGTGACGTTTTAGCTTTACAGGCAGTCGGATTACACCGTTACGCTACTGATTCTGACGATGATACTGCTATGTCTGCTGCACCATATCCTCCACACGACCCCGAGCCTGGTCCTGAGCCAGATCTTGTTCCTTTTGATCAGCCTGATGTTGCACCTGCTGATCCTGAGCCGATACCTGATCATGACCCTATTCCTTTTGGTTTACCAGACATTGCACCTCTCATTCCCGACCCAGTTCCTGCACCTGTTGAACCTCCTTTTATTGAGCCATTTATTCCTCCACCCGCACCTGCTGATGTTGCTCCTCTCCCTACTGTAGAGTCTGATGTCCATCGCACCGACTTACCTATCGTTTTCCTTCAGGACATCCACGCACCCCGTCTAGGGGAAGGTACTTTAGGTCAGCACCCGCGTGACGATCCTTTTGCTTCAGCAGCTTTTCCTTAGGTTCCTCAGTCTGCACCATTTGCTCCCTTCACTTCTTCACCGCTTGACGAGCCATTCCGATGGTTCCCACCATACTCTATGTCGATTTCAGACCCCTATCATCCCTCTCATTTTGTTGGTTATACACGGGATAAGTTGCTTTTATCACTTCAGCTTCAGTTTGAGATTATGAGTCGTAGAGTTTTAGAGGTTGAGCTGACTCCACATCCCCCATCGTGTACCTGTCAGACTACATTTGTTCCTCCACATTCATCATCGTCTCCTTTTGCACATCCACCTGCTCCTCTTACTCCTTTTCCAGAGTTTGATGCTCGATTTCTTACTTTCGAGCAGCAGATCAGTTATTTGCTTCGTCGTGTATACGAGCTCGAGGAGGAGCTTGCGCATGTGCGCAACTTGCTTTTCTTCCCTCCTCCTCCTCCACCATCAGGATAGTTGGTTTTTGGTCTTATGCAGATTGCATTACTTTTGGTGAGAGCACTACTATTGAGCCGAGGTTATGAAGACTTTTGAAGACCGCTTTTTGACCATGTGATTTATGTATGTTGACAGACTTATTGGACAAGGGTAGTGTGATCCTGTGTCCCTTTTGATGTGATACACTTGTAAATAATGTAACTGTGGTCGATGATTTATGCAAGCTCAATCGTCATGTTCTCACTAAACATATTGTTGGGTTACTTTCTTATGTTGTGATTGTGTTGCTACATGATTGCTTGCTATGATAAATGCTATTATATATACGTACTATATATTTATTTAACAAATAAGACCTGACTCATCCGATCTTCTTCCTAGAAGAAAGATTTCGCCGCGAAGGAACACCGACACCAACAATCCTATGCCGACGACCGAGGCAGAATTACAGGAACACATCTCACTGGCCATCACACACCACGAGGCCCTACGCTCCGAACACAGCGGGGGTGCCTCAGGGAATAACCCACCTAACGGTAATGTTTAAGTCACCTAAGACACATTACAATACGTTTGGACATTTCCAAAGTGTGCTTTGCTAATGCTTTCTGTGAATGATGTTGCTTGTGTATAGGCTGTACCTACAAGCAGTTTTTGGACTGCAAGCCTCTAAACTTCGACGGTACTGGAGGTGCCATAGCTTTTGTGAGATGGGTTGAGAAGACGGATTCTGTTCTGCGGATGAGTAAATGTGCGCTAGAGCATCAGGACACATACATTTCTGGACTGTTTCTAGATGGGGCTCTGTCATGGTGGAACCTTCAGGTTCAAACTCTAGGTGAGGCTGCGGCGTACGCTTTAACATGGGATGAGTTGAAAGAGCTGACGCGTAAGAATTATTTTTCGAGGGCAGAAATCCAGAAGTTGGAAACTGAATTTTGGAATTTGAAAATGGATGGCCCAAAGGTAGCGGAATATGTTCATAGATTTCATGATTTGTCTCGTGTTGTCCCCTATTTGGTAGAACCAGAGTTCAAGAGGATTGAACGATTCATCTGGGGATTGGCACCCCAGATTCTCAGCATGGTAACTGCTTCTAAGCCTCCAACAATCACTGAGGCAATCGACTTGAGAGTGGGACTGACTGAAGAAGCGATCCGTCTGGGAAAGTTCTCAATTTCTGAGACCAAGCAGAAAGAGACTCATGTAGAGTCGTCTGGAGAAGACAAAATGAAGTTTTCAAATTTCAAGAAGGGTACCCAAGGGAACAACAATACTAACCAACGGAGAGATGCTAACCCACCAGCCGAGGTCAGGACGGGTGCTGCAAACGCTGATAACAAAGGGAAAGGGTACATGGGCACTCTGCCCTAGTGTGATGTGTGTCAGTTCCATCATACAGGTCAGTGCAGGTTTAGGAAGTGTGGTAATTATGGAAGGAATGGTCATTCAAAGGAAACGTGCTGGGTTGGAACCGGTCATGGAAATGGTGGTTAATGAGGAAATGGAAATGGCAATGGCAACCGTGGTGGAAATGGTTATGGGAATAGAAATCAGGTAGGAAATGGAAACCGGAAAGGAAATGTAAACCAGGCGGGAAATGGAAACCGCAGAGGAAATAATAACAACAATCAAGGTGGAAACGGGAATGAACACGGTCAAGGATGTTACGGTTGTGGTGAAGTAGGGCACTTTAAGCGGGATTGCCCAAAGAATAACCAAGCTCGTGGAAGAGTTTTCAACATTGGAGCTAGGGAAGCTCGCCAGGATCCGAACGTAGTCACTGGTACGTTCCCTATTAATCAACATTTTGCATCTGTGCTATTTGATACCGGTGCCGACTATAGCTTCGTATCTCTAGAGTTTAAGAATATACTCGGTTTAGTAGCAAGTAAGTTAGATATCCCGTACTCAATAGAACTAGCTAATGGGAAGCTAGTGGAAGCTAATGAAGTGATTAGAGGCTGTGTTATAGAGCTTGGAGAGCGTGAGTTTGCGTTAGACCTTCTGCCAGTGGAATTGGAAAGCTTTGACGTCATAGTTAGGATGGATTGGTTGTCGAGTAATCGAGCTGAGATTGTTTGCCATGAGAAGATTATTCGCATCCCGATGGCGAATGAAAAGACGATCGTGATTCATGGGGAGAAGCAGGATACGCCTCTGCGGATTATCAGTTGTTTGAAGGCATGGAAGTTTTTGTGTAAAGGATGTGTTGCCTTCTTAGCTCATGTCATGGACAAAGAGGCCGAAGAACCGAAGTTCGAAGATATCCCTATGGTAAGGGAATATCCTGAAGTCTTCCCCGAAGACTTGCCAGGATTACCTCCTCAATGACAAGTCGAATTCCATATTGACTTGGTTCCAGGCGCCGCGCCTGTAGCCAAGGCACCTTATCGACTTGCGCCTTCAGAGATGCAAGAGTTATCAGCGCAGCTTCAGGAGCTACTAGATAAGGGATTTATAAGGCCAAGCTTCTCGCCTTGGGGAGCTCCAGTGCTGTTCGTCAAGAAGAAGGACGGTAGTTTTCGTAGGTGTATCGACTACCGATAGCTAAACAAGTTAACCATCAAGAATCGGTATCCCTTGCCGAGGATTGATGATTTATTCGATCAACTTCAGGGATCAAGTTACTATTCCAAGATCGATCTTCGATCAGGTTATCACCAGCTGCGGATTCAAGAAGAGAGTATAATGAAGACTGCCTTCAGAAATCGTTATGGACATTACGAGTTTCTAGTGATGCCGTTTGGGTTAACTAATGCGCCGGCAGTGTTTATGGATTTGATGAACCGGGTTTGCAACCCATATCTCGATAAATTCTTGATCATATTTATCGATGATATTTTGATTTATTCGCGGACAAAAGAAGACCATGAGCAGCACCTCAGAGCCATCTTAGAGCTGCTAAAGAAGGAGAACCTCTGCGCGAAGTTCTTGAAGTGCGAGTTTTAGATACGTGAGGTACAGTTCCTCGGATACGTGGTAAACGAGGATGGTATTCATGTGGATCCCACCAAGATCGAGGCAATCAAGAATTGGGAAACTCCGAAGACGCCAACCGAGATCTGACAGTTTCTGGGTTTAGCAGGCTATTATCGCAGATTCATTGAGGATTTCTCCAAGATCGCTCAACCGTTGACCTCCCTCACTCAGAAGGATAAGAAGTATGAATGGGGAGATAAACAAGAAGAAGCATTTCAGCTGCTTAAGAATAAGCTATGCGATGCACCTATTTTATCCCTACCCGAAGGCACCGACGACTTCGAGGTCTATTGTGACGCCTCGCGTCAGGGTTTGGGATGTGTGCTAATGCAACGCCAGAAGGTTATAGCTTATGCTTCGCGCCAACTGAAGGTCCATGAGAAGAACTACACCACGCATGATTTGGAGTTAGGCGCAGTGGTGTTTGATTTAAAGATTTGGCGACATTATCTGTATGGTACTCAATGTACTATTTTTACAGATCACAAAAGCCTTCAGCACATATTTGATCAGAAAGAGCTCAATATGAGACATCGACGATGGGTTGAGTTGTTAAATGATTATGACTGCGAGATTAAATATCATCCAGGAAAGGCGAATGTGGTAGCAGACACCTTAAGCCGAAAGGAAAGGATCAATCCCATAAGGGTTAGGGCTTTAGAGATGATTATTCAGACAGACCTCTCGTTGCGTATTCGTGCTGCACAGAAAGAAGCTCTTAAGAAAGAGAACATTAAGGATGAATATCTCCGAGGAATGGAGGAAAAGTTGGTACCCAACGAGGAAGGAACCTTGTATTTTTTGGGACGTGTTTGGGTTCTGCTTTTTGGTGGTCTTGGAGAGGTTATTTTTGATGAAGCTAATAAATCGAGTTACTCGATCCATCCAGGATCGGACAAGATGTACCAAGATTTGAAGGATTATTATTGGTGGCCAAGACTTAAAGGTGATCTTGCTATGTATGTTGGGAAGTGCTTAACTTGTGCCAAGGTAAAGGCCAAGTAACAGAAGCCTTCAGGTCTTCTGCAACAGCCAGAAATACCCATGTGGAAGTGGGAGCAGATTTCTATGGATTTCATAACCAAGTTGCCCAGGACTCCCAGAGGTCATGATACGATTTGGGTAATCGTGGACCGATTGACAAAGTCTGCGCACTTCTTGCCGATTAGAGAAAAGGATAACACCGGTAAGCTGGCTGAGCTTTACCTAAGGGAGATAGTTGCACGTCATGGAGTGCATATCTCGATTATATCAGACAGAGATGGACGGTTTGTGTCAAGGATTTGGCAATCCTTTCAAGAAGCTTTTGGTTCTCAGTTGAATCTGAGTACAGCTTTTCACCGGCAGACGGACGGACAAAGCGAGAGAACGATTCAGACGCTAGAAGATATGCTACGTGCTTGTGTAATGGATTTAGGTGGCAGATGGGATACTCATCTGCCTTTGGTTGAGTTTCCTATAACAACAGCTACCATACAAGCATCCAAGCTGTACCGTTCGAGGCTCTCTACGGACGTAAGTGTCGCTCGCCATTATGCTGGGCAGATGCAGGTGATAGACAGATGGTTGGTCCTGAACTGGTCCAAGAAACAACTGATAAGATCATGCAGATACGAGAGCGCATCAAGGCGGCTCGTGATCGACAGAAGAGTTATGCGGACCAAAGACGAAAACCCTTGGAATTTGAAGTGGGTGATATGGTTTTGTTAAAAGTTTCACCTTGGAAAGGTGTGGCATGCTTTGGGAAGCGTGGTAAGTTAAACCCACGTTATATCGGACCATTCAGAATTTTGGAAAAGGTTGGTACGGTAGCGTACAAGTTGGAGTTGCTAGCAGAACTAAATGGTGTTCATAATACATTTCATGTATCTAATCTGAAGAAAAGTCCAACTCAAGAGACAGTGGTCATCCATGCAGATGAAGTACACATCAATGGCACACTCCACTTTACTAAAGAACCCGTCACGGCCCAGAGTTTACTAGGGAACATGAAGACCGTATGAAAGCAAAATACTCACATTTGTTCCCCAACTTCCCTACACCTAATAGTAAAGCTTAAAATTTCTAGACGAAATTTTCTTAACAGGGGGAGAATGTGACAATTGTTAAATTTGCATGTATCCGTACAATCATTAGACAATGATTAATGCTTAATGACTGTGCTGATTTACAATTTATGACATGAATTACTTCCTGATTATTGTTATCATACATACATGTGCATCATATATTGCAAATGACATAACATTATTGCATGCAAACTTTATTGATTCAAATGATGCACGAAACAAAGATAGCACAGTTATCAGATAAATCAGAGAAATGATGACGAAGTTCAGTACATAGACAGACATAGTAATGTGATACAAAATGTGCCAGAAACCAAGAGTTACACTAGTATAATGTGTATGAAAGTAAGGATCATAAAACTGCCTTTCTAGTGATAGTTTAAGTGCCGGAAAGTGCCTAAAACTGACATAAACTGCAGAATTCTGCAGAATTCAGCAAAATTCAGCATTTAAACAACTAAATATCATGCAGAAACATGGTTAAATGGTCCAGAATCCATTCCTAAGTGTCGGGAATCAAAACTGTCCCAAAAGGTAACACAAAACACACTAAACTACATAGTTTAGCACCTTAACGAACCGGTAACCAACCGAACAACCGGACACTACCCGAAACACCAAATTTTCACTAGAAGCATTGTTTCATCATTTCCAAGCTAGCTATGGTCCCCGAACATCATAACACACTATATAACATACTAATAACTAAACACCCTAACTAAACACTTGGATTTTAACTAGATAATCTAACTAGCCATTTCAACTAACCAAGAACCCCCCCCCCCCCTCCTATTTACGGTTACATGGTGGCCCCCATTATTGATTTTCTTTTGTTATTTTAATGGATCTTGTCTCCTACTTATTTAACATATTAACCTTTAGAGAATGTTGTGTTGGTGGACTATAAGTTAACCTCAAAGTTCATAACTTCTCATTCTTTCACAAAGTCACACCACACACACTCTCCTCTCCTCCCTCTTGCTCTCAGTCGTAACCCACACCACACACCACCACCACCATCAATCAATCTTCATCCTTTCTTCAAGCATACAAAGGTGTAAGAAGCTATACAAAGAAGCTAGGAGCTCTTGGAAGTTGAAGGCCCTTTCATACAAGCTTTTAACCACCTCATCTTCATCTTGTGATCATCCCTAGCCTTGAGCTAGTAGTAAGATCATTCTACACTCCATTTTACATATTATTTGGTTGGTTAAAGAATGATACAAGTAACTTAACATGAAGAACACTAATGATCAAGAACATGAAACTTAAACATAAGCTTAAAAATCATAGGAAATCATGTTGTTAAGTGTTGTTATACTTATTGATTGATGATTGTTTGTGTTTATGATGTTAAACATCATATGATCTTGCTAGATGGTGATTAAAGACATAATCTAGCAAGATGAGAGGATGATTATGTTGTAGATCAAAGTGATCATCCTCATGTAAAGCATGAACTTGAAGTATAAATTGTTTTCTTGAAGTATGATGATCAAAGTGAATATAAAGTCTTGTAAACATATGATTTTACGAATGATTTTCTCAAGAAACTAAGTTAAAATACAAGATTTACATAAACTTGGTTCTTAAAGAAACTAACCACATTTTTAGTGGTTAATCAAGTGTAGAAATATATATTTAACAAGAAAAACTCAAGAAGAAATATTTTTAGAAAAATGATTTACAAGTTGTAAACATCTAAATCCTTCAAGAATGATGTTTTCAAATAGACAACCACACTTTAAAGGGTAACTAAGCTTACTAAACACACTAGTAAGTTACTACAAATTTTTATAAATTTTCAAGTTCATGAAGTAGTGATTATGGCTAGGTTTTGGCAAATTGGTAAGTATTATTTGGTTTGTTGATGCTTGTGATGATTTATAAAAGAAAATGATATGCTTTGAAAGCATGAAAACCTTCATTTTTAAGGGAAAACTATGGCAAATTTTTTCTAGAAATTTAACACTTAGAAATATTTTTGAACAAATATTTACAAGTATATTTTAAACCATGATTTTTACATAAAGTTTGCCATACATTTTACTACAAAAATTACAAAATATTGGAGGTTGGTTTTTGATAATAAAAGTGACTAAATATGTATTTAGGAGAATATATATTTAGATGTCACCTTGTGTGTGATTATTTGTATATTATGTGTATTAGTTATATTATTTTAGGACTTGAAATAATATAACTCACCAAAATACCAAGAAATCACAATACAAAATATTACCAAAATTCCAAGAAATGAATATATAATTTATACCCAAAATATTGGAGAAACCGAACAAGGAATATAACTTACAAAAATATTTCGCAATTAAATTCGTAAGTATATTTTGGTAAATGGTATTTTGGACCCCAAGAAAAAAATATGATTTTTACAATTATCACAAAATATATCATATTATTGACAAGAGAAAATATATTATTTTTGGGCAAATAAAAATATATATGTTTTCTTGAAATTATTAGAAGATATATTATTTTTGGGAGAAAATATATATTTTCTTAAATAAACTTAAAATACATTATATTTGGGTGAAAATTAGATTTATATATATTTTCTAAGTTAAACTTGAAAATATATTATTTTTGAGGTTTAAAGGAAAATACAATTATTTTTGCCAAGGGAAAAATTATAAATAATTTTTCTATGTAAGTTTTCTTAAAATATATATTTTGAGAATATATATTGGTGAATTTTATTTTATTAGAAATATTATTCCGAAAAAATTAATACAAGAATTAAGTGTAAGGATACTTAATTAACACATTAAAATACGTATTCTCGTACGTATAAATATACCGGAATACGCCACCGATACTTGGCAAAAATACACAAGGTTAAGTATACGAGTATGAATACCCCCATCCTTGGGAAATTATTACATGTACAAATACATAATTGTGACAAATTAAAATATATTATTTTAACAATTATTCCAAAATTTAATAAATATAATTTAAGTTAAAATATTTATTATTTTAACAAATAATTATATAACTTGGAATAATGTTGATAACACAATGAGACGTAACTCAAAGACGCTAAATAAGACTAAGTCATGGCACGACCCGCCCGTCTAATAAATCGTAGTACGTATGTAGGTAGTCGTGCAATCTAGAGGAAACTTTGAGTTACATTTGATACAAAGAACGCAAGATTGTGAGTTCATGTCCCCCATTTCTTTCAACTGTTTTCAGTTTTATAACTTCGGGGGTGAAGTACATGTTACAAATTGTTTACAAACGTTTACATATGGTATGGTTAGCTAAGGAAGGTACTGCTAGATCATGTGAGTGGTGGGTACAACGCTTAAGACCATTAATCCTCGTAGTAGGACCGAGGGACATGAGTGATAGATCTATTTGGGTGTTGCGAGCCCCACCCATGAGGACCAGGATTTGGCCCATGAGGTGACTATGTCTTACAGCCAGAAGCTCTGTACAAAATCTGCTAGGATTGAGCCTTCCTGCATCACATCATACATATTAATGGCCTTGCAAACCATTAATCGATCTGTTTTCCTTGTTGCTTTCATACCAGGGTTTACAACTACATACAAACTTACAATGATTACAAAGTTTATGCGAGCTCACATACAAAACACATGAACTCGCTCAACTTTCGTTGATGTTTTCAAACTACATGTATTTCAGGAAACTAAATGTGGATTTGGCGGGCATTTGGAAGTTTTCAAGTGTTGTCTCAAATAAAAGATGTCATCCGGTGTCGAAGGGTTTGGGTTATGTATTTTATCTTGGATAAGATACATGGCTCAAAGCCTAGTTTTTATTAGTATCTTTTGTCAAGTCCTTATGGAACTTAAAACTTTGTTAGTGTTGTATTTTGAACATGAAGTCTGTGTTTGGGATTTGAAAACAAGGTTGTTTGTAATGTTTTAAAATCAATCTATGGATGAACATCTTGGGTTTTATCATTTAGTTGTTTGCTATGGTTGAATGCAATGATATTAAGTAAGTCACACATAATCACGCTTCCGCAAAAGTCAGGGTGTGACATTTGAAATTTAAACGGAAGCATAGACGATATGGAGACATCAAATACCAAAGTGCTTTTATCTTCAACACTTTAAAATCAGACCGAAAATCTTCTCAACGATATCGTCCAATGGCATGTCTTAAGGTATCCCTCAATAAGACTCCATGCACTTGTAAGTACAAGTTCCCCATCTCATCTTAAAATTTTAAACTTGGACAATTCTGGTCAAAACAACACCAAGTTGTTACAAAGGCTACATTTAAGTAGTAAACTTGAACAATTAAATTTGTTCACAACAACACCAACTTGTTTTCCACCAAATAATATCAACAAGATTGTTACTTTGTTCAACAAATGCTACTTCTAGCAAGAGTAACAAATCATTTGAATTCTCAAAACTATGCAAAACTTTATTTTAAAAATCCTTTTTAAAATATTTCCTTAGTTTTGAAAAGTACAATATTAATAATATCAATTAGATTTTATGATGACATAGATCAAAACCCAAAATATCAAAAGGTTTTATAATGTTTAGTCTTACTACGCATGTACTAAATTTTTTCTAACACGCATGTTAGAAAAAAATGTTATAACGGGCACATTATAGAATAGAGCGTGTACATAAAACATTTTCCAAGGATAAACTTTATAAAGTAAACCATTTCTCCTCGTTTTTAATGCACACATAGGCAATTAAATGGCATAAAACATTTCCATTCATTATGGCTTATACAATGAACAATCTCTAATCTTGTATTTGTGATACACATTTTCTAAGACAAGTATTATAAAAAATAAGTCATTATATATATATATATATATATAGGGGAAAGATAAATCGAAAACCCACTTGAGTTGAGAAAACCCAAATAAACCCTATGTAACATTTTTATTTTTTTCTAAAAAAAATAGGGAATGTAATATAAATGCACACGGACCTATTTATGAAAAAAAACGCTTACTAGTTTTTTTTTAAAAAAAGGTTGAAAATTTGTATGTTACATTTTTTTTGCACATATATATTATGTAACCTGAAATTTGTAACATTTAAAAAAAAAAAAAACTACTCGGTGTTTTTTTGTGTTTCTTTTTCAAAAATGTTCAAATATATGTATATTACATTTCCTATTTTTTTAGAAATGTTTCTTGAGTTTACATGGGTTTTTTACAAGGGTTTCCTGAGTTTTCTCAACTCAAGTGGGTTTTCAATTTATCTTTCCCCTATATATATATAAAACATGACCATTTGGATTTAGAAATCACAAATTAAAGTTGGTGATAAATCCCACACAACAAGACTAGAACATGAAACGTTTACAAAAAAAAACATATTGTTTATAAAAATAAAGCCGGTCTAACGCACACGTTAGAGAATTTAACGTTTAAACGTATGGTTTACACTAATAAACCCTATCTAACACAAAGGTTAGGAAAATTAACAATTCTAAAATCGTTTTAAATACCAAACGGTTGAACCAAAACTATTCGTTTTGTACCACAGTATAGGATTTAAGATTGTATCTCAATCTCAGGAAATCCAAACACAACAAGTTGTACTACATGCATATTTCCCAAAAAAAAAATATTTACAACATCATAATCTCTAAATACACCATGCCTGGTACCCCTCAGCAGAACAGTGTCGCTGAACGAAGAAACCGTACCCTTATGAACATGGTGCGCAGTATGTTAGCCAACACTAATTTACCATTATTCCTCTGGACTGAAGCCTTAAAAGCAACTGTTCATATACTCAATAGAGTTCCTTCTAAGTCTGTCCCTAAAACTCCTTATGAACTCTGGATAGGAAGGAAACCGAGTCTTAAATATATGAAAGTATGGGGCTGCATTGCTGAAGCAAAACTTTACAATCCTTTCCTAAGGAAACTTGACCCTAAAACAGTTACCTGTTTCTTTATCGGGTATCCTGATCACTCAAAGGGTTATCATTTCTATTGTCCTTCCCATGTCACCCATATTGTTGAAACCAAGCGTCCTGCGTTCCTGGAGGATTTCAAGGTCAGTGGGAGCAGTATCAACCCTTACGAAGAATTGCAAGAAGTACAAGACGCGAGGGGGGGGGAGAAACTCGTCGCTTACCATTACTCCGTTTACTCCTCTTGTACCTAATTCAACTACTGCACCTGAAGCTACTGCACCAACTCCAAATTTACCTCCACAATTAGAACCCATTATACCTCATAACGAAGGCACATCAAACGCTCAAAAGCAATACAACGCTGAACTCGATAATCAACTCAGGAGGTCATTTATGCCCAGAAGGCCTACTAATTGGGATGATTATGTTACCTACCAAACTGAAATGGATCTCGGAAAGCTCAATGATCCTATCTCTTACAATGAAGCCATTAGCAGTGATTAGTCTTCTGAATTGAATAAAGCAATGATTGATGAGCTTGAATCCATGAAGAAAAATGATGTTTGGGATTTAGTAGAATTACCCAACGGTGTCAAACCCGTAGGATGTAAATGGGTGTTCAAAACAAAACCGGATCCGAATGGGAACGTTGAATGCTACAAAGCGAGATTGGTTGCAAAAGGCTACACCCAGAAAGAGGGAATTGATTATCAAGAGATGTTTTCACCTGTCTCTCATAAAGATTTTCATTAAGGATCGTCATGTCCCTAGTAGCTCATTTTGATTTAGATCTGCATCAGATGGACGTTAAAACTGCTTTCCTTAACGGAGACTTAGACGAAGATGTTTACATGACACAACCTGAAGGCTTTAAACCTGAAGGTCAGGAGCATCTAGTCTGTAAGTTGAAGAAATCCATTTACGGGTTAAAACAAGCATCATGTCAATGGTACCTCAAGTTTGATGAAGTCATGAAGAAACAAGGTTTTATAAAGAATCAAGTGAATCAATGCACCTACCTCAAGATGAGTGGGAGCAAGTTTACTATACTTGTCCTTTACATAGATGATATTCTATTGGAAAGTAATAGTTTAGACATGTTGCATGAGTTGAAGCGGTTACTCTCGCATAACTTCGACATTAAGGATCTCGGAGATGCTTCTTACATTATTGGCATCGAAATTCACCGAGATAGACACAAAGGGATCTTAGGATTGTCTCAAAAGGCTTACATAGATCGTGTCCTTACACGTTATAACATGCAACAGTGCAAACCCTCCGTTGCTCCAGTAGTTAAGGGAGATGTTTTCGGTTCATTCTAGTGTCCGACAACAGAGGTTGAGAAGGAACAAATGAGCCAGATACCTTACGCGTTAGTAGTCGGGAGCCTGATGTATGCTCAAGTTTGTACTCACCCAGATATCGCTTATATTGTTGGAATGCTAGGCCATTATCAAACTAATCCTGGCCTAGATCACTAGAAAGCAGCTAAGAAGGTACTTCGATATCTGCAAGGGACGAAAGACTATAAACTGACTTATAGAAGAAGTGATCATTTAGAAGTGGTAGGTTATTCTGATTCTGACTTTGCCAAATGTAAAGATGACAAGAAATCTACTTCGGGCTATATCTTTATGTTAGCAGGCGAACCTATTTCATGGAAGAGTCATAAACAACAGTTGACCACAACTTCCACTATGATGGCAGAATACATTGTTGTTTATAACGCAACCTGTCATGGAATGTTGCTTAGGAATCTGATCACTGGAGTCAAAATCGTTAATTCCATTTCTAGACCATTGAAGCTTTACTGTGATAATTCAGCTGACGTTAGTTTCTCGAACGGTAACAGTTCGACTGGAGCTGGTTTATATCTTGATACAAAATATCTGTTCGTACATGAACAAGTTGAGGAAAATAATCTTTGTATTGAGTATATTAGTACTAAAGATATACTTGAGGATCCGATGACTAAAGGTCTCCCACCTAAAGTTTACGAAGAACATGTTCGGAATATGGGATTTACTGAAGACCTTATTTAGCATATTGTAATAGCTTATGTTTTATGTTAATGAAATTTTCTCAGTTTGATTTTGTATGTCTCTAAGAATATGTTCAACCGGTATAATGGCATATAGACAAATAAAGTTACAAATCAAACAAAGGGCTTATGCGTATTTTGATCATAACGATTAGGTTTTAAATTGAGGTTGTAGTATGACTAATGGGGGTCCTGAGTCGCATAATGATTCAACGACTGTATTTCCCTGCTACGGTTCTTGATTTAGAGCTAAAATGAGTGTTAACTCCTGATTAGGCTTATCTAATACTCATATATAGTAAATGATTACTCGGCTAAGTGAGAGAGATGTTGCAGCACACAGTTATATCTATTTTCTTAACATAAAGTATAACAATTTATTACATAATATATAAATAAAAAGCAACAATTTCTTCTTAACAAACTCTTGCAACAATTAATTTACTCGCAAGGAGTTGGTATGACAAGTATAGGACACTTCCTATGAACGGTGATACCATCAGATTCAGTCATATCCAAACCATCTTCACTTGGCAATGTAAATTCAAACTTATATACTAAATTTGCCAAAGCAAGCTCTATAATAGTCTCTGCGAAACTAATACCAGGACACATGCGTCGTCCAGCACCAAATGGTATCAACTCGAAATCAAAACCTTTATAATCGGTACGGATGTTTAAGAACCTCTCTGGTCTAAACTCTTCGGGTTCTTCCCATATTGAAGGATCTCTTGCTATCACCCATGCATTAATCATTACTTGTGTATGTGCTGGGATGTCATAGCCGAGTAGTTTGACTTCTTTTGTTGATTCACGGGGAACGAGTAGTGGAGCTGGAACATGTAGTCGTAGCGCTTCTTTGAGGACGGCTTTTAGGTAGGGCATTTTTTCTATGTCGTCTTCGGGGATCGCTAATCTTCCTTGTCCTATTTTGCGTGCCTCTTGTTGCAATTCTTTCATCGTATGCGGGTTTCTTAACAATTCGCTAATTGCCCACTCTAAGCTGGAGAATATAGTATCCGTGCCAGCACCAAATACGTCCTAGGAATCATCAATAAAAGTATAAGCATATATAGTTGATGGCTGAAAAGAGAACAATGCATGTGTGCGTATATGATGTTTTCACACCTATATATATTAAAAAAAAACTATTTTTTTAATCAAATCACCTTTGGTTTTCACAAACACGCGCAAATGAGTGATGTAGAAAATTGTTGAACGAAACCTCCTTAGATTAAATTTCATGTTAGATTGAAATTCCTTATTTCCTATACAACTCATATTAGTCAGCTTTATATCATTATATGTCTATGGAAGAAGTTTTTGTTAGCGCTTCTAAGCATTATAGTAAAAAAATCTATAACTTTATTTTTATGCATATACTATTCATAATTTCATATGTTGAATTTGATAGATGTAAGGTTACATACTTAGTTTGAAAGATGTCATCATCATTATTCACTTACAGCCCTTGATATTACTAATGTAGGATGTAGATTATTATTTTTCTTCTTACCAAATGAAGTCTTTCTATAAGATCTCTTACATGTGTATGAATATAAGCCATACTCAATGGAGAGCATTTGCTCCATGCTTTTGGTGACATGGCAAAGAAATGAAGAAATGCTGCATTGGAGAGACATTGCACTTGGAGAGCCGCACGTCTAGACGTGCGACATAAAAGTAATTTTTAAGAAGCAAGTATTTGATAAAATTTAGAGTAAAATGTTTGGATATTCCCTATGGTTTGTCAAAATTTCACCTTTAGACCCCAATTTTTTAAAATTACACTCTTACCCTTTATGATTTGACAAGTTGTTACTCGGATAGTCCATGAAGTAGATGGATGTTAGTTTTCTCAGTTAATTGCGAAATAACAAAAATACCCATATTATTAAAAAATAACAATTAACACCATAACAGAAACATACTACCAACAAACCACTCAAAAGTAATTTTTTCAGGTTGCATGTTTTAAAGTGTTGGAAAAAACATGTGTAAAGGTACTTTTGGAATAGTCATTTGTGTTGATTTTTTTTTCAAATCCCCCCTCTCTCATCCTCTCTAATTTTTTAAATGTTTATCACTTTTTATACAATATTATTGTTTTAGAAAATCATAACAAAATCGAGTATCTTTTTATCTTTAATTATTACCATAATACTATATAAATATGACAAATATAAAAAACCTAAAATTTGTGTTGTATTTATATTTTGTATAACATTTTGTGCTGAATTTTTTTGCTATATTTTCTAAACTAAATTTTTTGTACTTGATTTTTTGTGGTACCTTTTTTTACCCTTTTGCTGATTGTTTTGTAATACATTTTTACGTTGTATTTTGAGAAGAAAAAAACAAAATGGGGAGGATTTGTGTTTTTGTACTAAGATGCGCTTTAATCCTAGTTATAAGAACTTTCATATGTTATCTTCAAAATCTTTATTAGGGTTAGTAAGGCAAAACTCACTTTTAAGGGATCTTTCCATTATAATTACACTAAAAATCACTTTTTTTCTCTTATTTTCAATTAAATAATATTTTTATATTTTTATCACTATCCTTTTTTTCCACTACTTTACTCAGAACCACTTTCAAAAAATATTAACAAATTAATAGGGGTGAACAGTGTTGCCATATATTTACAGATAAATAGTAACATTTTCTCTACTACGCTCACAACTATTTCTTATAATATAACTAACACACTCACAAAAATATAGGGGAACCATTGTGAACGCTCTAACTTATATTTTTTAGAGTAAATTACAAAAATCGTCCTTTATATAGTTATTTATTGCAAAACGTGTATTTTGTCTTTAATAAGTACAGTGAACGTACTCTATGTTTACAAACCCTTGCACGTTATGTCCTTTAACCCTAACCAAGTTAATTTTCATGAATAACTCTAACCAATTGGACCTCACATAAGGGTACTTTAGTCATTTTACTTTAAATATTAAAATAAATAATCATAAAAAGTAATAAATACATTAATTATGTTTAAAAAAGATTATACATTTGTACATCTATACACACATAATCTTTGTATCTCAATTCTCTCTCTCTAACTTCCCTTCCACCTCCACTTCCACCCCAACACACACCTGCCACCACCACAGCCACCGTCACCACCACCCACCTGCAACCACCAACACCACCATCCACCTGCCACCACAACCACCATGAAAACCCCTCAAATCCACCACCGTAACCACCATGAAAATCCCTCAATCAAAGTTCTCCTATCAATATTGTTTGACTAGAAAAGCCAATAGCTGGATATAAGCTTTAGGCAACAACTTAAATTCTGCAAAAAGATTCAGCCAACAATTCAACTGTCATGTCCATTTTTGTGGAAAATTTTGAAACTTTGGAGGAATTGTAGCATCATGAGATCCGGGTATGAGAGAAATTTTCTTAGGAAGTGGGTTTTCTTGGAGAGTTGAAGATCTTGATGAGAGTTGAAACGAGGTGTGGATTTGGGAAAGATGTTGGGGTTTGGAAAAAGGGTGGTTATGGTGGAGGAGGTCGACGGTGGAGGTTGGTTGTTGTTTCTTATTTGGATTTGGTGGTCAACTAAGAGATGGAGTTCAGATCTATATCTGGGTTTGTTTGAATGGTCGGTTGGTGGTGGTGGTTAACTTCTGTCACACACACTGTGTTTTTTAAAGCATCGAAAGGGTGGATGAAAAGATCATGAACAAGAACTAGCAATTTGCAAATAATTTGGTATTGAAAACACATGGTGCTTCTGATGTTGAAATCTGAACCAATTTGCAAATAATTTGGTTTTTTGATTTCATCTTTATTCCAAACAATTTGAACGATTAATTAATTAATTTAACTAAATGAGTAAAATTACAAAAATGCCCTCATGTGCCCTGCACATGACCTGACTTAACATTGAAACTTAACTGGGTTAGAGTCAAAGGACATAACGTGCAAGGGTTTGTAAACATAGAATACGTTTACTATACTTATTAAAGACAAAGGACATAGTTTGCAATAAGTAGCATACATAAAGGACGGTTTTTGTAATTTACTCTATTTTTTAAACTTCTAATTTCCTTATTTAGGTAACTATATATGTTTGGAGTCCTACTTTGTGCAATTTGCTTGCAATTTGTTTCGGGTGAGCCGGGGTTTTACCATAGTGATCTTTCGAGCAGTGGGTTTCCCCTGGAATGGTGGCGGGGCCTAACCACCAACGCTATCTGCGTACGTAGGGCGTGGGTTAACTTTGGCCAACGGGTTTACCTGGATGGTTGGCTTGTATAGTATTCGTTAGCCAGTAAAAAAAATCCCTTAATCTTCTCTATAGGTTATTAACTGATTCAAAATCTCTTTTAATAATTTGATCATCCGATTATAAGTAGCAAAATACACAGTTTAAGTAAATTTATAATGTTCTTTTTAATACTCATTCATCGTTTTGCTACTGCACTGCAAAATTACGCTCAAATCTATGCAAATTATGCTCAAATCTACAATTCTTCTATTCTTCTTTAACCGAATTTCTTGATAATTGTCACCACAAGGCAAAAGGTGATAAAAAAAAACTTGACAAGGAGGGTAGAAGAATCAAGAGGCAGAAATGAGGGTTATGGAATAAGTGGCCGGAGTACAAAGAGATACCAATGGCAGAGATGGAGCGACCAAGAAGACAGGAGTGGGGAAGTAAGCAAGATGGAACCCAAGGCAATGTCGATGCTGGTATGTCATATTCGGATGCGGTGAGAGGAGGTAGGGAGAAGGTAATGGGAGAAATATTAGTATTGCCGGAAAACTATGAAGAAAACACGAAGGAATGGAGTAAGAGAACAATTAGTATGGAAGCTAAGTCCATGGAGGCGTTGTGCAGATCAAAAATCCTTCTACGAGAGGTATGTTCACACACACTAGAGGTAAGGTATGCAGGGGGCTGAGAATCCTGGTCACAGTGGATCGTAGATGGTCACTGAAGAGATCTTGACAACTGATAGGCTCAAATGCGAGGAACACTTCACAGACATTAAAAAATGGAGGAATGACAAGACTTGGTATGAAAGATTGGCCTGGATAAGGATATGTGGAGTTTCGATTAGTCTGAGAAATAAGGAGGATATGGTCGGGGAGAGATTGGGGAGGGTGATAAAAGAGGCAGATGTCAGTAAAGAAGACAGTAACCTGACAAGTGCTCATCTGGGTGTTATAGTTAAAACAGGGCAAGTAATCAACACTGAGATCGCTGTAAGACACAAATCTACCTTGTTTAAGTGTTGGATATCAGAGGTATAAGGTAATTGGGCACCAAAATTCGTCAAAGACGAGTCAGTTTTTATCAACACCCCGGACGAAACAATTTCTACAGATGAGGAGGAGGTGGATCCGACACCTACACATGAAGAAAGCCAAGAAGATGATGAGGATAATGGGATAGAACCATAGAATAAGAGCGGCGAATATGGAATTCCGACGACCGGAGTAGATGAACCGGAGGATTCGAAAGGGCAGGAAGATGAAACAACAGGTGGGGACAGTGGTAAGCATGCAAGCGCAATTAATTTTTGTGGGAATTGGAAAGAGATATTTGCAGACTGTTTGGAAAATGAAAAGTCGCATGAAGCACAGAGCACGAGACATAGTGAAAGCTTTGAATTAAATGTAGACACATGTGGGGCAAATGGACTTTTTACTTTTCAATCTGGACCTAGGGATGAGGATGGCGACATGAATATTGGGCCTGAAACAGTTAATGATGGAGTAAATAAGGGGAGCAGGCCCAGTCCTAGTAAAGCTGGGTATGATGTTGGGCTGGATGATGACCCATTCAACCTTAATGAAATAATATGGGGCAAAAGGCAGGCCGCGACTAAAGGAAAAAAAAAGAGTACATCCTTCACGTTTACCAAACAAGGGAGTTTAGCTAACAAGAGGATTAGAACTGAGGGGGGAGCTCTAGAGGTTGGCCAGTCAATCAATGACAATGATTTGGATGTAATTGACTCAACTTTCGACTTAAATAAAGAACCCATCACGGATGCGTATGAAGAAACAGAGGCCACGATAGCAATTGGGAAAACGATTGGGATAAGAGTTTCAAAAAATTGGCAGGAAGTGTTAAGTGCGGTGAGGGAGGAATTGGAGTCGAGTGGTGCGCCATGAATTATTTGGTAATAAACATAAGAGGAATTGGGGGTGTGGAGAAGCCGAACTGGATAAGTAAGTTGGTTAAAGAAAATAAAATTTCGTTTTTATGTATACAAGAAGTGCAGGTATCAAACGTGGATCCAATAACGGTCGGAAGATACTGGGGAAAAGCGGACATGGAATGGGAGTCAGTGGATGCTAGGGGAAGGTCAGGAGGACTGATTTTGGCCTGGGATCCAGGAGTTTTCTCACAGCAGAATGCGGTTAAACATGAATCGTTTTTATTAATCAGCGGGGTTCTGGCCGGTAGTAATGTGTATGTTAACATAGTCAATGTTTACACCCCATGTGACGTTATGAGAAGAAGAGCTTTGTGGGAAGATCTGAAGACCATCAAAGAATCAATAAGCAAAGGAATATGGATCATGGTGGGCGACTTTAATGAAGTAAGAGAGGAGCAAGAAAGGATGAATTCCAGATTTGATAACCAAGGTGCACTGATCTTTAATATCCTTATAGCTGAAGCTGGATTAGTTGAATATCAGATGAGAGGATACAAATACACGTACATGTCGGACGACGGGTCGAGTCTCATCAAAATAGATAGGATCCTTGTTTGTGATTCATTTATGAATAAATGGCCGGTGACAAGATTTGAAGCCTTAACAAAACACTTGTCGGATCATAGTCCGCTTGTACTATCTTGTGTAAGCACTGATTTTGGGCCGATACCGTTCAGATTCTACAACAGCTGGCTGGATGATGATGATGGTATAGGTGAGGTGGTAAAGAAAGTCATGGAGGAGTCAAATAATGGAGGCAACAACATGAGAGAGATGGCAGTCATTTTAAAGAAACTCAAAATAGGAATAAAAGAATGGAGGAGGGCAGCGAAGACACAGGAGGAACAGGAAGTTCAGGACGCGATAAAAATAGTGGAAAAGATCGAGAAAATGGCGGAAACTCGGAGGCTCACGGAAACGGAGAAGGAGAATAGGGTAGCAGGAAAATGGAAAATAAAGAAATACGAGAGGAAGAAGCTAAAGGATCTGAAACAAAAAGCAAAACTCAGATGGGCTAAACTTGGAGACGAGAATTCCAACTTTTTTCATAAACTTATAAATTGTAGAAAAGCAAGGAATCGGATTAGCGCAATGAAGATCAACGGCACTATGGTGACAAAACCGAAAGTAATAAAGGAGGAAGTCAAAGCAAGATTTATGACCCGATTTTCAGAACCTATAAAACACAGGCCTACCCTAGATGGAAGGGGTTTTAAACAGATCACAAAGGGGCAGGCAACAGTCTTAACCGAACGATTCTCAAAAGAAGAAATAAAAAAGGCAGTATGGGCGTGTGGTAGCGATAGGGCCCCAGGTCCTGACGGATTTTCTTTTAAGTTCATCAAAAGATTTTGGGATCAGCTTGAATGCAAATTTGGTGGTGTCTTAAACGACTTCTATGAGAGAGCTTTCATTGAAAGAGGATGCAACGCATCATTTATTGCGCTGATTCCCAAAGTTAGAGATCCGCTATCTGTGGAGGAATTCAGACCAATCTCTTTGATAGGCGTGATATATAAAGTAATTGCTAAAATTCTAGCTCTCAGGCTCAAGAAGGTGATTTCGAGTATTGTGGCTCCGGTACAAACGGCTTTTGTAGAAGGTAGATCTATTTTTGATGGACCATTAATCACAAGTGAGATCATTTCTTGGGCAAAGCATTGCAAGAAGAAGATGTTCATCTTCATAGTAGACTTCGAGAAAGCATACGACTCGGTTAACTGGAAATTCCTCCTATCAAACTTGAAAGCAATGGGTTTTCCAAGTAGATGGACGAAATGGATTGGCGCGTGTTTGAAGTCAAGTTGGGCATCGTTCCTCGTAAGTGGGTCGCCTACGTCAGAATTTAAACTACAAAGAGGGCTACGACAAGGAGACCCGTTATCACTATCCCTTTTCATCTTGGCAATGGAGGCGTTAGATGTCATCATGAAGAGAGCAGTAAAGAGAGGTGTATTCAGAGGAATCAATACCCCAAATGATGGCCCGTGCATTACACACCTATGCTACCCGGATGATGTGATATTCATGGGAGAATGGTCCGAAACAAATATACTAAATCTTAACCGAATCCTGAGATGTTTTTCATTATGCTCAGGATTAAAATTAAATTTAAATAAGTCAAGCTTGTATGGAATAGGAGTGGAAGGCGTGGAGACAGAAAGTATGGCAGGAAGTCTAAAATGTAAGATAGGATCAATGCCATTCAGCTTCCTTGGATTAACGCTCGGGGCGAATATGAAAAGAGAGAAATACTGGAAGACGGTTTTGGATAAATTCAATAAGAAGTTATCGGCCTGGAAAGCTAAGTGTTTATCTTTTGCTGGGAGAATGGTATTAGCGAAGGCGGTGATGGGGGTCCTCCCGAATTATTTCTTTTCTATGTACTTAGCCCAAAAAAGGTAATAAAAGATTTGGATAAGATACGAAGAGACTTCATATGGGGCAGAAAAGCTGGTAAATATAAAATAAGGTGGATAGCTTGGGGAAAGATGATAAGACCGAAACAACAAGGTGAATTTGGTCTAGGAGACTTGAGAAGTACAAACCTTGCTCTTATGCTAAAGTGGTGGTGGAAATACAAAACAAAACCGCAGGAACTATGGGCGAAAGTGATAAAATCAATACACGAGAGTAATAGAAATTATAAAATTATTCCGCTTAATAATAAATTTGCAGGGATTTGGAAAGATATTGTTGCTACAGGTAAAGAGCTTGGAGGCATAGGAATTTCGGCATCAGAAGAGATTGTAGCAGAAGTGGGAACAGGAAATAAAGTAAAGTTTTGGCTGGATAATTGGTGTGGAGGCAAAATATTCAAAGAGAGATTTCCAGCGCTATTCAAGATTGCTACGAACAGACAAGCGAAAGTGGCCGAGTGTGTTATAAAGCTAGAGAATGAGAACCAGTGGAACTTGGGATGGGCACGACCACCAAATACAGAAGAGGAATGGGCTCAATGGACCAGCATGCTACATCAACTCAACACCGTGAAGTTTAAGTCAGGAGAGGACCGATGGACGTGGAAGACAGATGAAAAAGGCGAAGTCTCGGTTGCGTCTATTAGAAATCAAATAACTAAACATGATGGAGCCGGAATTGAGGAAGAATGGAAGTACTGGAATAGGTGGGTACCACCAAAAGTAAATTATTTCACGTGGAGAGCGATGATCGAGAGGATCCCGGTGAAAAAAGAACTAATTAGGCGGAGGATTCCGGTTAATAATCAATTATGTTCAAGATGCGAGGCACATGAGGAAACTGTAGACCACGTTATATGCGGTTGTATCATGTCAAAAGCAGTTTGGAGAAACATATTCATTTGGCTAAAATTACCAGTATCCACCGAATTCCAAGGGTACAGAGAAGTTCTAGAATTTGTCAATGGTCTATCGGGTTCCAAGGAGTGGAAGAAAATCATCAGTGCAGTGTTTCAAATGACCATTTGGAACGTATGGAAGTCTCGAAATGTAAAAGAGTTTGAAGGCAACCTCCAAACCGGCAATGACATAGCAGAAACAATAATTGCGGATAACTACTTTTGGTTAAAAAGCAGATCGAAATTCCATGATATCGTGTGGGAGAGATGGACATATTTTAATATTCGAGATATAGTGAGATAGAGTTGTAACCGGTGGGTGTATTACTTTTTGCTTTTTGTTTCTTTTTGTACTGTTGTTTTTTAAATTAGAGAAAACAATACCATACTCAAATTAAAGAGAATGATATGTTTGTTTTGATGGTGTATTTTTTTTTAAATTAACGTATGAAAAGTTATGGCCGATTTTTAACGTGTATTCCATGGATAGAATAAAGTAAATATTAATTAGTTATCAAGGAAGATTTAGTAATTATAAAATGATATTTTGAGTTAAGATAAATTTACATAAATATAAAATAGAAATACAAATTGTTAAAATAAGAGAAATAAGAAAAAAGTCTAGGACTCCCAAAATTACATATGTGTGTATGAAAGAGTTATCTTGAAAACTCATGATAAAAGATTACACGCAATCAATATCCATTTTTTACTACCACTACCACCACCACCACTATTATTATTATTATTATTAAAATACAACATTTAAAATATAAATTTTCTCTTCAACTATGTCACCTTCGTTCTCTAAATTACTGTTAATAAATATTTATACATATATAAATGATAAAAATTTAGATATGTGTAAATGGTAAACTTATACTTGTATTTTTTTTAAACAATGTAAATTCAAACAGGTCGTTTTATTATATTGTATTTTAATAAAATTGATTAGTGTAAAAAATTTGAATTTGAACTATTTTTTGACCAAATTCTTATAATATATGAGTTATTATTTGAATCTCATCATATATATGCACGTATATATAGGGAGCAGGTAATGTACAAGACAATCAAATTGTGCGAAGTGTACAAAGTCCTCAAAGACAAGTGTATTATAGAAAGATCCAATATTGTTGACTCATAAACACGTTTTCTTTACGATTTTTAAACAACTACAATTTTTCATACGATAATAATTTAAAAAAATATATATATCGTATTAACGAACATTTCATTATATTTAATTTGAGTATGCTATTGCTATAGTTTTCTTAAAAAAATTTCACAAGATACGCGATTACGTGTTTTGTATAACGTTACATGATTACGGGATTACGGTACCAGTACGTAATTACGTATTATACATTTTATTCAGAAACAAGTATAACCTTACATGATGAAAAAATTACAGTGTTGGTTCTTGTGGTTTTTGCCAAATTTCAATGTAGAGTAATAATAGTTTTTTGTTGCAAAATCAGGTATTAACTAATTTGTCACAATGTTGAGTACTAAGGCCAAACCTTGTTAACTTTTTTTGTCAAGTCTTAATAAAATGATTAAAATGCCCTTTAATAAATAGAGAGTCTATTTTTAATTAATTATATTTGAGTACGATAATTTAAAGTTTTATTTAATTTATATTTTTTATATTTTTCTGTTTTATTTATATTTTTTATAAGATAATATGGGTTTGAAGTTTATTATTTATAAACTTTGAGTTTATATATAATATTATTTAGATTAAATTAAAAAGTTTACTTTACTAGCATAGTATTATATATAAACTCAAAGTTTATATATAATAAACTTCAAATCCATTTAATTTTATAAAAAATATAAATAAAACAGAAAAATATAAAAATATAAATATAAACAAAACTTTACATTATTTTAGTCAAATATAATTAATTAAAAAATAGACCCTCTAGATATTAAAAGACATTTTAGTCATTTTAGTAAGACTAAACAAAAAAAGTTAACAAGGTTTTGCCTTAGTACTCAACATTTTGACAAGATTTGGCCTTAGTACTCAACATTGTAACAAATTAGAAATTAATACCTGATTTTGCAACAAAAAACTATTAGTACCCGACATTGAAATTTGATAGAAACCAATAGAACCAACACTGTAATTTTTTCTTACATGATTTTGTAACATTATGTGATTATATACCAGTACGTAATCACGTAATGAGTATTTAAAATCACGTAATCACGTAATTATACATAGTCACGTAGTGTTATATAATTACGTACTGGTATAGAATCACGTAACATTATACTTGTTATTGAATATAATGCATACTACAGATTACGTAATGTTATGTAATAGCATATTCACATAAATTGTAACTTTTTTAAAGAATAAAAAACTATAGCAATAGCCTACTTAAATTAAAGAAGATAAAAAAATGGTTGATATGGTGTGATTTTGTTTAAAAAAAATATTATCCAATGAAAAAGTTTTAATCGTTTAAAAATTATGGGAGTTGGGTTAAGTTAATAAAAGTGGGTGTTCCTATTTTGTCTTTCCCCACTTGTTTTCTTAGCACTCAATCTCTACCATTAGATTTGTTTGATTAAAGGCCTATATATAGGGAGAGAGGGAGGGAAAGATATTAGAAATATTTAAGAATCTAAAAGAAAGACATGTTACCATGATGATAGCCTTAACCGTATATCTTTCAAGAAGAAAACCCGTTGAGTTATCTCTTTGAAGTTCTAATAAGATATCAACAAGATCTTGAGCTTCCACATCAACCACTTTCTTGTTCACATGCTCCTCAATGACACCCTCATAAAACTCATCAATTTCCTTAGCAAGTTGATCAGCTTCTCGATGTAACCCAGTGAGTCTATCTACCCACGCTAGCCACGGAATATAACTACCAATAGAAAAGCGTCCTAACATCGCCCCAATCCGGACTGGGATGTTTTTGTAATTAATCCCCATCCCTTCATATGTCCTTCCTAGAGCCACCCTACTAATCACGTTATTTGTAAGTGAAATAAGCAACTCACTCAAATTAACAACCGATTCATTAGCTCCTTGGATCTTTTTGATCATATGAGCTACCTCGTCTTCTCTCACTTGTCGATATGACTTAACCCTTTTGTTACTTAGAAGTTGGAGTACGGAAATGCTTTTCACTTGCCTCCAATACTCTCCATATTCGGCAAAAGCTATATCTTTGGAATTATAAAAAAGTCTATTAGCGATGTTTATAAATGGCCTATTTGAAAATATTATATCATGGGTTTTCATAATATCTCTAGCTGCATCAACAGAAGAAGCTACAACTACCGGCATAGTACCAAAGTGAAGCAACATGAGTGGACCATAGGTTTGAGCCATGGATTGAAGGACGCGGTGCGTGCCCGAGCCTAATTGGTGGAGGTTTCCTATTAGTGGTAACTTTCGTGGAGATGGTGGTAGGTTTATGTGGGATTTCGAGGAAGAGAAATATAATTTCAAAAGAAGTATAGCAAGAAGTAATGGAAGAGAAGAAAAGAGAAAAACTTGGAAGTCCAAAGACATTTTTTTCGTGACGTTTATGCTAACTTCAATATAAGTTTGCTTATATTCCGTCTGGCATACTTATATGAAAAAGTTTCAACTCAAATGTCACCTAAAAACGGTAACGGTTCTAGAAATCTAAAAAAAAGTCATAATGAGAACCTTCTCATATTAAATTTTGTAGACGTTGAGACATCCTATCCTCTCATCTATTTTTGTAACAGCTACATACCCTTCTAATTTTAACAAATAATATCTAGATCTTGCGATGCAAGGCAAAGTTCTATAACATCTTAAAGGGTCTCTTTGGTTCGCGAAATTCTTTGGAATTGTGATGGAATTAGAATTAATTCCCTAAAATTTAATGTTTGTTTGGCACATGAGGCCACTCAGTGTGGGGGGTCGTCCAGGCCCGGCCCTAAGACGCCTCCCCAACACCATTTCCCCGGGGTCAGCGTCGTCTTCACCAGCTTCTCCAAGACGTTGAGGACGGGCACTACAGGACAAAAAATTATGCCGTTGACAACGCCTATAATTTTAAAAAAATCAATTTCCTTAAAAACAATCAAAATCCAACGGCTATATTTCTAAAAAAACAAACAAAAAAATAATAATTTCACCTATAAATACACACCAAAATCAACCCATTTTTTACACACTTCAACCAATTCTCTCTCTCAAATGTATAAAATTCTTCTACTTTTTAGAAAATTCTTCTACTTTTGACATGGATCCATACAACCCGAACAGCCTGAACCCAAACCCAAACCCAAACCAAAACGTTTTCTCGGTACCCGGCTACTATCCTACGATGGAACCGAGTTTGTCATCCTCGCAATTTTCTCTCAACGCTTTCTCGGGTTTCCAACAAACCCCCAACGCTTTCTCGTAAATAAGCCAACTTCAATCAATGCTACAAATGTAATCGTTACAACAAATGATGATGTGAAACCCGTTCAACTCGCAATTTCAATCTCAACCACAACCTTCGCCAACACCGGTAGAATCGTCTCCCCAACCACAACCCGTAGAAGATGACATTGAAGAATGTGTTCGAGAGGCGCAACCGCAATCCTCGAAACGGAAAAAAAAGGGAAGCAAGTGGCGGGTGACAAAGATCAACCTTCGAAAGCCAAGGCAAAACCTTTGACAAAGATTGAGGAGGAGGCGTTAGCGAAAGCGTGGGTTAGCACATCAAAAAGCTCCATTGTTGGTATGTAAAAATATATAAATTTTATACTAAAAATATATAAATTTTAATTTTTTTTAATATACACTTTTGTTACATTCTAAAAATATAGGTAAAAACCAAACCGGCGAGGGGTTTTGGAAAGCAATATTAGTAAAGTTCCTTGCGATTATGGAACAAGGTCATTATCTCGATATCGATTCCATCCCTTCAAAGTGGCGAAAGATGCAACCGGTCGTGAACCGGTTGGCGTCGATATACAATAATACATATACTAGTAATCGTCGTAGTGGGATGAGTGACGAAGATGTTTTCAAAGAGGCGATGCGCAAATACGAAGATTCGCATCGGGTCTTCCCACACGTACGGGCTTGGGATGTTTTGCGAACCAATAACAAATGGGCGCCGATTCCAAACGAGGTTGCAATGGCTAAACAAACAAAAACCTCTGAGACCGGTTGTTATAGTGCGGGGGACTCGGACGCACGATGCCAAATAAATATAAACGACGAGCCCGAATTTGACGTAGAAAAGTACGAGGTTCCAGATAAGGAACGTCCCCCGGGTAGGGACAAATCCAAAAAGGTGGCGGCTGCAAAAAAAACAAGCCCCAACGGGGGATGGTTCCAAAATGGACGAATGGCCCAGTTCAAAGCGTACACCGAGATCACGGCCCAAAAGGCAAAAGCGAAGGAACGTGAAGTGGAAGAACGGGTTCGGTTGAAGAATGAAAAGAACAAATATAAAGATTGGGAGATAATGACAACAGATATAAACTCGTATCTAGAAGAAGACCGAGCGATTTTACGTAAAATGAAAGAAAAGATCCCGAAAAGGTGGAGTTCTTAGGATTTTTTTTAGGTTATGTTTTTTTAACTTATGTAATGTTTTTTTTAATATTAATGATTTTATTTTATATCTTATTAAATGTTAAAAAACTAGATGAATTTAAAAAAAAAAATTAAGTAGGTGCCATCAACCATTTCCTTGGTTCCTCCAAAGAGTATAACGTGGCGTTGAGGTGGAGGGTCATCCTTCAAGGACTACCCTCCTCCCATACCGAGTAGCCTGATGGAATTGGAATTTGAATATATTCCATCATTCACCGGAATTTAAGAATCTTTCACATCAATAATCAAATTTCAACTTTCCAATGGAATGTTAATTAACTACCAAAAAACCTCATTTTTCATCTAATTCATCTGATTCCATTTATAAAGTTTCCAACCAAACATAATAGCTGAGTGAGATCTTGGATTAGCTGAGTGAGATCTTGGATTTGGAGATACTTTTTTCATGTAATAATGCAGTGTCTGTCTACACGAAAATCGGGAACGGATACGATGGCTCATGATCTTCTTTCTGCGATGATTGGGTTAACTTACAACCAGCCATACAATTTCTCACTGATGATTTTCCAAGCTTACAAACATCAGATTGGTCTGAAGGCAAATGATAAGCGATTGATGATTCTGTATCCTCGTTTTCTTTCGCTTATTATTCGACACTTGCTACCAAATCTTTCGTTCGGCGTATCTCTACATGCGTACGCTCAAGCGCCAATGCATACTCGTATTTTTACTGATTGTGCCAGGGTTAATGAGTCCAAAAGGACTGATGCTCGTCCTGTTACGACTCCTTTGCTTGGTGCGATTGTTCAAGAGAACTACAATCCGGAAAATGATCCAATTTGGTCAAACATTAGGAATGGTGTTGATCAAATCTTTAGTGGAGGGATGCAGGCAGTTGAGGATAATGTTCACGAACCCGTGGTTGTTCAACCTCAGGTTGATCTTCAACAACCACCGGTTAATTCTCCGGAACCTGAACCCATTGAAGAACCAGTTATTGCTGAACAAATTGTTGGTGCTTCTATTCAGGAAAATGTGTTTGTTCAGGCTCCAGTTTCTACGTCTTCGGCAATGGGAGTTGCTGTAGAAACTGATGAGGTGATCCTAGAGCTTGATGCGGCTCTAGAAGCGGGTCCGTCTTCCCGTGCAGTTGACAAAGGGAAGCGTCCTATCGAAGAAGTTTCTGTGGATGAATCTGTTAATGATATGCCATCTGAAAAGCAATATCTCCTGTTAGTTATGAAGGAACTTCAAAATCGTATTACACCCTCTGAAAGGGGAAAACTTGAGTTATTTCGAGCAAAGGTTGCTTCTTTCGGTCCCTCTTCCGACTGGAGTATACGCTTAGCTAGTTGGAATGATAGAGCGAACGATTTGGATTCAATCGCTTTTAGCTCTTCTTCTTCTGATGATGAGGATGAAGACCGTCGTCGTCCTGATACTGATACTGTCCGTGTGTCAGTTCCTCTCAAGACGTATAAGCAACGACGTGTTACAGTTTCTAATCTTCAGTCTTCGAGTCCAATAGCTGCTTCAGTTACGATTACATCAAGCGCTGCTCCATCAGATTCCAGAGGTCTTCTAAATTTGGAGTTATCTATCGCTCTTCCGTCACTTTCTTCTTCACTTCCGTTCACTTCCTTTGTGGAAGCTACCAGCATGACTACTTCTGTTCAACCTTTAACGCCGATGATGTCTTCTCAGATTCCTACAGTACCGCTTTTTGAGTCGTTATCTTCTCCAATGGGTACGGGCAATTTGTTTGCCTTATCAGGAAGTTCTTCCTTGCCACCGCGGCCTAGTGCTTTCACCGATATGCGAGCGCCAAAGACACGGAAAGTCCGTCCGAAGGTTGCTTTCGGTCAAAGTCCGCCAGTGCGACCGAAGAAAGGATCTCAGAGACCTACAGCTTTACCGTCCTCAGGTCCTATGTGACACCCCAGGAAAATCAGGAAAACAACGCAACTTAACTAGCTTCCTCAGTAACCAGGTGCTAAATTTCGGGACGAAATTCTCTTAACAGGGGGAGAATGTGACAACCCTAAAAATCCCATGTATTCCGTACAATTTATTAATAATAATTAATGTGCTTGACGACTGTGTGGAATTGCGTAACTGCTTTCTGATATCTGTGTTATATTTACATGTGCATGTTGACACACTAGTAGTGTACAGAAAAGTCATTAAATAGTCTGCTATGATTTCCTGAGTGTTAAAAATTAGAAACGTTGCAAAAATATGTATATAGGACGCTCTACGGATTAATTAAGCACTTTAACGGAACAATATCAAACCGAACAACCGGACATTACCCGGAACACTAAAATATTACCCGAGGCATTGTCTTTATTTTTCCGAATTAGATATGGTCACCGAATATCATAACACACAATACATAAATATCTAGTAACTAATACCTAACTAGAATACTTGGATTGTAAACATAAGCTAACTAAACTATTTGAAACCCAACCAAGCACCCCCCCCCCCCCCCCATTCGATGGTCACCCTAGAGGGAACCACCTTTGATTTTCTTTATTTATTTAAGGGATATGTCATGTACTAGAGGAGCATATGGACCAAGGGTTAAAGAATGGGTGGAAGACTTGTTAAATACCCTCTAGTTCTTCATAACCATCATATCATCTTCTTCACCTCAACAAACTTTCTCTACCTTCTCTTCTTGATCTCGGCAGCCCCTAGAGCACCATCACCACCATCATTTGATCATCTTCAAGCAATCCAAGAACATCCATAGGTGTAAGAAGGTGAACAACGAAGCTTGGTGCGCTCGGAAGTTGAAGGACCTTCTCCATTCGCTATTAACCACCACATTTCCTCACTCGAACTTCCCTAGCCTTGAGCTAGTGGTAAGAACTTAGATCCGTTCATCCTTTATGTTATTTAAGTGGTTAATAGGTGATTTGATGATTAAAGTTATGAAACACACAAGAACATGACATGAGGTCTTGTACATAAGGAATAAAATGTGGATAAAGAAAAGTTAGGTGTGTAAATCATGTAGATCTTGTGTGATTATGATGATTGGGTGATTATCTGATGCTTTACTGAATGATATTAGTATATGATGTTGTTGTGGTCACTAAACTTGTTAAAGGAATCGATCGAACACGATTTAGAAGGTTAAACACAAAAGAATCAGAATCTGTCTAACTTTTACAGCCCACTTCTGTTGGCTGTAAACAGGTCTTAACCTCAACGAAAAATCGATATTTTGAATCTAAAATATGTTATTATGAAATACGGTTCTAATGGCACCAGAATCGTAATTTTTGGACTCCGTTTACTATTTTTAAAGTGTTAATTTGTAACAGCTACTTAAGCTGAATTTTGACAGCAATAAATGGGTGTCGTACTTTCAGTCATAACCTGAGTTTTGTGATGAATCGGACCATGAAAATTTTACTGTAGATGACAACTGAAGTATTTGTAATTACCCCACTGGAATTTCGCAAATCGGACTTACGATGAATTTTTAATAAATTGTTTCGTGGACTGTGGTCAGAAATACATAAATCTGAGTTCAGTCCCGAATATGAATTTTTATAAAATATTGGTAATGAACCGGACCCCGATATTTTTACACAATAAAATATGGAACGTTTAAGACATCCTGTAAAAATTTGGGAATTTTTGGAATTGTTTAACTATTTTATTAAAATGTCCGAAAACAGCCGGTTTTGAATATTAATGCTGAAATAACATAAGTTGTGATTTGCGTGTTTAAATGTCGAGTATGCTATCTGTGAATGATTTGACATGTTATATATGTTATGTGCATTATCGTATGTTTGATTTTGAGTGGGGAATGGACGGGAAACTTAGATGGGCATAAACCGTTACAGTGATGCATGTTATGTGATAGATACGTGTAGGAACTTTGTGTTCTATTTGAAAGCCACTAAATGACTAACTGGTAAATCATACTAGGACGTGATTGACCGACCTTGACTGTTAGCTATATTGAGAATCTAACCGAGCAAACTGAGGTGAGTTCACACACTTTCTAAGGCATGGGATTCCCGGTGGTTTGGGAATGGGTTAAAGAATTAAAACTAAATCTACATATCCTCCTTGGGTAGGATATGTACGGCCATCCTCCATAGAGCGGATGCCATTATTAATCCTACGAATTCTCCTGGTGCAGAATACGTACGTTCGTCCTCCTGGTGCAGGACAACAACCTTAAAACTAGCTAGACAAAACTCTATCATGAAGTCCCTCAATTTATATCGACTTAATCGCCGAGGCCAATGGCGAGCGGGTCATTAGTTAATAGCGCTATTAGGTTTAACAAACCTCACACCGTGCCAGTCGGACGGGCGTGTACTAATGGACTATGGCAGACTGTCAGTGATGATAGACACTGATATAGGGCACAACTTATTTGCGTAGCAGTCGATATCATTCCGTCTAGTAGTTCAAACGGGGAAAACCCCCACTGATCATGGTTATGGATTGGGTAAAGAAAAAGGGAAATGGTTAAACATACTTTCAACTACGGGGTAACCCCCACGGCAAATAAGCCAACGAAAGTCAAACCACGTTTTCAGAAACAACTTAAAACTAAACAACCAAACGTGAACTCACTCAACTTTGTTGTTGACTAGTTGTTACATGCCTTACAGGTCGCTAAACACTCGGAGCTTGCACGAGGAAGGAGTCGTTGTGGTGTACGGACGGTTATGTCCAGTGTTTAATATTTATAACATTTTAAACTTATTAAACCTAAGTGTTGGACTTTAAACTTATGAACTGCGAACTTATGCTTTTGGGATTTACGTTTATGCTTCCGCTGTTTAAACCAAACAAGGTTAACTAGCTTTGGTCACCAATCGTATTATGTTTAGTTTTATTTACTTAATTGAGTTGTTCAATATGATTGGTGGCTCGATCCTGGTCATGTCACGCCTCCAAGCGGTGATACTCCGCATGGTGGATTTTGGGGGTGTGACAGATTGGTATCAGAGCCATTGGTTATAGTGAACTTGGTTTTTAATAAGGGAAAAAGTTTTTATTAAAACCAGACTATAACCTGTACAGTGCTCAACGATCCACAACGACGCTTCGCTCCACGTGCAAGGCTCGACACCATAAGTGGTATGATTATGTTATATTGTCGGTTAGATAGTTCTCACTGTGCATTAGATAACGTGATAATTGCTATTTGAACCTTGTGTGCTTACTCTCTAATGTCGTCCCACACACTTACACACTTTCGCGACACTTTCCTCACTTACGTTGCTTCATTATGAAGATCATGAGCGGACGCGAAGGACGTATCAACCTCACTCAAGCCCAGTTGACGGCTTTGATCAACGAACGAGTTGCGGAGGCACTCGCAGCTAACCCTGCAGGAGGTATAACCTGCCATACCAACTCACCTTAGGACATTTAGATCCTACCTTCGCAAACCAACCCTCGTGCTTAATCTTGTCTTTTATTCTCGCGCAACAGGTCAACATGCTCAACCTCCTGTGTGCACGTTCAAGACGTTCATGGACTGTCGACCTACCACTTTCAGTGGCACCGAAGGAGCAGTGGGCCTTCTTCACTGGTTTGAAAAGCTTGAGACAGTTTTCGAGATGTGCGAATGCCCCGAAGACCGTAGGGTGAAATATGCTACCGGAACACTTGAAGGAGCTGCGTTAACCTGGTGGAAGGCACAGGTTCAACTACTAGGACTGGCAGTTGCTAATGCCACGCCCTGGAATGGTTTCAAAGAACTGATCAAAGAGGAGTACTGTAGTCGGGATGACATCCACAAGCTAGAAGTGGAATTTTACAATCTGAAGATGACAGGATCTGAGATTGAGGCGTATACCAAGAGGTCGAATGAACTGGCCATCCTATGCCCAACTATGGTGGACCCCCCCATCAAACGTATTGAGCTTTACCTCAAGGGCCTTGCACCAGCGATTCAAAGTCACGTAACTTCAGCCAACCTGGGTACCATTCAGCAAATTATCAAGTTGGCTCATCGTCTCACCGACCAGGCGGTGGAACAAAACAGGCTACCCAAACGTATCAGTGCCACAGCTACTTCTGATGCACCTACCGACAACAAGCGAAAATGGGATGGGAACTCCGGAAGGGGGTCTACTTCAGTTCAGTCTCAACAGCGAAAGAGTGATGACTACCAGAGTCCCAGTCAGCAATCTTCTGGTAATCAAGGACAGGGTGGATACCGAGGAAACCACCCCAAGTGCAACCGGTGCAACAAGCATCACAGCGGGCAGTGCAACAAAGGTCGATGTCAGAGATGTCACAGGCTGGGCCATGAAGCCAAAGATTGCAGGAGCCCACGTCCTGCGAATCAGAATCGCCAACAACAACAACAAGCCCCACAGAACCACCAGCAACAGCATCAGCAGGGAAATAAAGGATGCTTTCAGTGTGGCGCTGAAGGCCACTTTAAGAGGAACTGCCCCCAGCTAAACCAAAACCAGAACAATAACCAAGGAAATGGGAACCACAATGGGAACAACAATGGAGGCGGAAATGGGGGAGACAACAATGGCAACGGGGCAAGGGGTCGTGTGTTCGTGATTGGTCAGGGAGAAGCAAGGAACGATCCCAACGTTGTGATGGGTAAGTTTCTTCTTGACGACTTCTTCGTTACTGTTTTATTCGATTCGGGTGCCGATACTAGTTATGTGTCCGTGAAAGTTAGCCAAATTCTTAAGCGCACCCCAACACTCCTGAACACCAAACACACGGTAGAACTAGCTAACGGTAAAAGTCTTGAAGCCACACACGTAGTTAAAGGTTGTAACCTCGTCTTAGCTGGTCAGACTTTCCCTATCGATCTTGTTCCTATCACACTTGGTAGTTTCGACGTCGTTATTGGGATGGATTGGCTATCTCATCATCAAGCCGAGATTGTTTGCAAGGAGAAAATCATCCGCATTCCTCGTTCTGATAAAGAACCCCTCGTGATTCATGGCGACAAGAGTGGTGCTGTCGAAGGCATCATCTCTTTCCTTAAGGCCCAGAAGTGTTTGCGAAAGGGCCACACTGCCATTTTAGCACTCGTTACTGACACATCCACGGAAGAGAAGAGAATTGAAGACATCCCTATTGTGCGCGAATTTTCCGAGGTATTTCCTGAGGAATTACCTGGTCTTCCTCCTCATCGCCAAGTTGAGTTTCAAATCGAGCTAGCTCCTGGAGCAGCGCCAGTAGCTCGAGCACCATATCGTCTAGCCCCATCAGAACTCGAAGAACTGTCCACACAACTACAAGAACTCTTGGAAAAGGGTTTTATACGTCCTAGCTCTTCGCCCTGGGGAGCTCCAGTCTTGTTCGTGAAAAAGAAAGACGGTACCTTCAGGATGTGTATTGACTATCGCGAACTTAACAAGGTGACTGTGAAGAATCGTTATCCTCTTCCACGTATTGACGACTTGTTTGACCAGTTGCAAGGGTCGAGCTATTACTCCAAGATTGATTTGAGATCGGGATACCATCAGCTGAGAGTCCGAGATGAGGACGTCTCCAAAACAGCATTCAGAACTCGTTACGGCCATTACGAGTTTCTGGTTATGCCATTCGGGCTGACGAATGCACCAGCGGTCTTCATGGATCTCATGAACCGAGTGTGCAAGCCTTACCTGGATAAGTTCGTTATTGTGTTCATCGACGATATCCTGATCTATTCCAAGAGTCAGGAGGAACACGAGCAGCATCTACGACTTATGCTGGAACTTCTTCGAAAAGAACAGTTGTATGCCAAGTTTTCGAAATGTGATTTCTGGCTTCGCGAAGTCCACTTTCTAGGCCACGTGGTAAACAAGGATGGAATTCATGTGGATCCATCTAAGGTTGAATCGATCAAGAACTGGCCCGCACCCCGCACACCAACAGAAATCCGCCAATTCTTGGGTTTGGCCGGATATTACAGAAGGTTTATAAAAGATTTCTCCAAGATTGCGCAACCTCTCACTTCACTGACTCAGAAGGGTGTCATCTATCGTTGGGGTGATGCACAGGAGTCCGCGTTTCAACATCTAAAGGATAGACTTTGTAGCGCGCCTATCCTCTCATTGCCAGAAGGCACCGATGATTTCGTGGTTTATTGCGACGCTTCCATCCAAGGACTTGGTTGCGTATTGATGCAACGTGACAAGGTCATTGCCTACGCATCGCGCCAACTTAAAGTTCACGAAAGAAACTACACTACTCACGATCTGGAGCTGGGAGCAGTTGTTTTCGCACTTAAGATATGGAGACATTACCTGTACGGTACCAAGTGCACCATTTACACCGACCACAGGAGTCTCGAGCATATCTTCAAGCAAAAAGAGCTAAACATGCGACAACGCCGATGGGTCGAACTCTTGAATGATTACGAATGCGCTATCAAGTATCATCCGGGCAAAGCCAATGTTGTGGCTGACGCCCTCAGTCGAAAGGATACTTTACCTAAGCGTGTACGAGCATTACAGCTTACCATCCAATCCAACCTTCCCGCTCAGATTCGAGATGCCCAGGCCGAAGCATTGAAAGCAGAGAACATCAGGGCTGAGTCCCTACGAGGATCGAGGCAGCGGCTAGAACAAAAGGAAGACGGTGCCTACTATGTTAACGGACGCATCTGGGTTCCATTTTATGGCAACTTACGCGAGCTTGTGATGGATGAAGCACATAAGTCTCGTTATTCTGTACACCCTGGTTCAGACAAGATGTACCACGACCTCAAGACTACGTATTGGTGGCCTGGCATGAAAGCCCACATAGCAACCTACGTCAGTAAGTGCTTGACTTGTGCGAGAGTCAAGTCTGAATATCAGAAACCATCAGGCCTACTTCAACCACCGGAGATCCCGAAATGGAAATGGGAGCAAATTTCCATGGATTTCGTTACCGGCCTGCCCAGATCTCAACGCGGAAACGATACCATTTGGGTGATCGTAGATCGATTAACCAAGTCTGCACATTTTCTGGCCATCAAGGAAACAGATAAGTTTTCTACTCTTGCAGACATTTACCTAAAGGAAGTGGTATCAAGGCACGGAGTGCCAATCTCTATTATATCTGATCGTGACGCACGTTTTACTTCTGAACTGTGGCAAGCAATGCACAAGTCCTTTGGCTCACGTTTAGATATGAGCACCGCTTATCACCCGCAGACGGATGGGCAATCTGAACGCACCATCCAAACCCTTGAAGACATGCTTAGGGCATGTGTAATCGATTTTGGTAACGGCTGGGAAAAGCACCTCCCGCTAGTGGAGTTCTCATATAACAACAGCTACCACACCAGCATCCAAGCCGCTCCGTTTGAGGCATTGTACGGACGCAAATGCCGATCGCCTCTCTGTTGGGCAGAAGTTGGTGACAGCCAAATCACTGGCCCAGAACATGTGGTAGATACCACCGAGAAAATTGCTCAGATACGACAGCGAATGGCGGCAGCTCGTGACCGTCAGAAAAGCTATGCTGATAAGGGAAGAAAACCACTCGAGCTCCAGGTTGGGGATCGAGCGCTACTCAAAGTCTCACCTTGGAAAGGTGTAGTCCGCTTTGGCAAACGAGGCAAACTCAATCCGCGTTATATCGGACCGTTCAAGGTCATTGAGAAAATTGGCCAAGTCGCCTACAGGTTGGATCTACCTGAAGAACTCAGCGGAGTTCACAACGTATTCCACATATCAAATCTGAAGAAGTGTCTGTCAGATGAGACCTTCATAGTTCCTCTCAAGGAACTCACAATCGACGACCAGCTGCGATTCGTCGAGGAACCAGTAGAGATTACTGATCGAGATGTTAAGATTCTCAAGCACACAAGAATACCTCTCGTTCGAGTTCGTTGGAATGCTCGTCGTGGCCCAGAGTATACATGGGAACGAGAAGACCAAATGAAACTCAAGTATCCCCAACTGTTTAAGAAAAACGCAACCACTACTGAGGCTGAAGCTACCGCAGAATTTCGGGACGAAATTCCAAATCAACGGGGGGATGATGTGACACCCCAGGAAAATCAGGAAAACAACGCAACTTAACTAGCTTCCTCAGTAACCAGGTGCTAAATTTCGGGACGAAATTCTCTTAACAGGGGGAGAATGTGACAACCCTAAAAATCCCATGTATTCCGTACAATTTATTAATAATAATTAATGTGCTTGACGACTGTGTGGAATTGCGTAACTGCTTTCTGATATCTGTGTTATATTTACATGTGCATGTTGACACACTAGTAGTGTACAGAAAAGTCATTAAATAGTCTGCTATGACTTCCTGAGTGTTAAAAATTAGAAACGTTGCAAAAATATGTATATAGGACGCTCTACGGATTAATTAAGCACTTTAACGGAACAATATCAAACCGAACAACCGGACATTACCCGGAACACTAAAATATTACCCGAGGCATTGTCTTTATTTTTCCGAATTAGATATGGTCACCGAATATCATAACACACAATACATAAATATCTAGTAACTAATACCTAACTAGAATACTTGGATTGTAAACATAAGCTAACTAAACTATTTGAAACCCAACCAAGCACCCCCCCCCCCCCCCATTCGATGGTCACCCTAGAGGGAACCACCTTTGATTTTTTTTATTTATTTAAGGGATATGTCATGTACTAGAGGAGCATATGGACCAAGGGTTAAAGAATGGGTGGAAGACTTGTTAAATACCCTCTAGTTCTTCATAACCATCATATCATCTTCTTCACCTCAACAAACTTTCTCTACCTTCTCTTCTTGATCTCGGCAGCCCCTAGAGCACCATCACCACCATCATTTGATCATCTTCAAGCAATCCAAGAACATCCATAGGTGTAAGAAGGTGAACAACGAAGCTTGGTGCGCTCGGAAGTTGAAGGACCTTCTCCATTCGCTATTAACCACCACATTTCCTCACTCGAACTTCCCTAGCCTTGAGCTAGTGGTAAGAACTTAGATCCGTTCATCCTTTATGTTATTTAAGTGGTTAATAGGTGATTTGATGATTAAAGTTATGAAACACACAAGAACATGACATGAGGTCTTGTACATAAGGAATAAAATGTGGATAAAGAAAAGTTAGGTGTGTAAATCATGTAGATCTTATGTGATTATGATGATTGGGTGATTATCTGATGCTTTACTGAATGATATTAGTATATGATGTTGTTGTGGTCACTAAACTTGTTAAAGGAATCGATCGAACACGATTTAGAAGGTTAAACACAAAAGAATCAGAATCTGTCTAACTTTTACAGCCCACTTCTGTTGGCTGTAAACAGGTCTTAACCTCAACGAAAAATCGATATTTTGAATCTAAAATATGTTATTATGAAATACGGTTCTAATGGCACCGGAATCGTAATTTTTGGACTCCGTTTACTATTTTTAAAGTGTTAATTTGTAACAGCTACTTAAGCTGAATTTTGACAGCAATAAATGGGTGTCGTACTTTCAGTCATAACCTGAGTTTTGTGATGAATCGGACCATGAAAATTTTACTGTAGATGATAACTGAAGTATTTGTAATTACCCCACTGGAATTTCGCAAATCGGACTTACGATGAATTTTTAATAAATTGTTTCGTGGACTGTGGTCAGAAATACATAAATCTGAGTTCAGTCCCGAATATGAATTTTTATAAAATATTGGTAATGAACCGGACCCCGATATTTTTACACAATAAAATATGGAACGTTTAAGACATCCTGTAAAAATTTGGGAATTTTTGGAATTGTTTAACTATTTTATTAAAATGTCCGAAAACAGCCGGTTTTGAATATTAATGCTGAAATAACATAAGTTGTGATTTGCGTGTCTAAATGTCGAGTATGCTATCTGTGAATGATTTGACATGTTATATATGTTATGTGCATTATCGTATGTTTGATTTTGAGTGGGGAATGGACGGGAAACTTAGATGGGCATAAACCGTTACAGTGATGCATGTTATGTGATAGATACGTGTAGGAACTTTGTGTTCTATTTGAAAGCCACTAAATGACTAACTGGTAAATCATACTAGGACGTGATTGACCGACCTTGACTGTTAGCTATATTGAGAATCTAACCGAGCAAACCGAGGTGAGTTCACACACTTTCTAAGGCATGGGATTCCCGGTGGTTTGGGAATGGGTTAAAGAATTAAAACTAAATCTACATATCCTCCTTGGGTAGGATATGTACGGCCATCCTCCATAGAGCGGATGCCATTATTAATCCTACGAATTCTCCTGGTGCAGAATACGTACGTTCGTCCTCCTGGTGCAGGACAACAACCTTAAAACTAGCTAGACAAAACTCTATCATGAAGTCCCTCAATTTATATCGACTTAATCGCCGAGGCCAATGGCGAGCGGGTCATTAGTTAATAGCGCTATTAGGTTTAACAAACCTCACACCGTGCCAGTCGGACGGGCGTGTACTAATGGACTATGGCAGACTGTCAGTGATGATAGACACTGATATAGGGCACAACTTATTTGCGTAGCAGTCGATATCATTCCGTCTAGTAGTTCAAACGGGGAAAACCCCCACTGATCATGGTTATGGATTGGGTAAAGAAAAAGGGAAATGGTTAAACATACTTTCAACTACGGGGTAACCCCCACGGCAAATAAGCCAACGAAAGTCAAACCACGTTTTCAGAAACAACTTAAAACTAAACAACCAAACGTGAACTCACTCAACTTTGTTGTTGACTAGTTGTTACATGCCTTACAGGTCGCTAAACACTCGGAGCTTGCACGAGGAAGGAGTCGTTGTGGTGTACGGACGGTTATGTCCAGTGTTTAATATTTATAACATTTTAAACTTATTAAACCTAAGTGTTGGACTTTAAACTTATGAACTGCGAACTTATGCTTTTGGGATTTACGTTTATGCTTCCGCTGTTTAAACCAAACAAGGTTAACTAGCTTTGGTCACCAATCGTATTATGTTTAGTTTTATTTACTTAATTGAGTTGTTCAATATGATTGGTGGCTCGATCCTGGTCATGTCACGCCTCCAAGCGGTGATACTCCGCATGGTGGATTTTGGGGGTGTGACATCCTAAGCCATCCGGTGCACAACCGTCTGGTTTTAGACCTGCTGCTCCTAGTCCTTCGACAGCTTCTGCCTCGAGACCGTTAAGTTCTGGTCAAGAGCGGAATTTTCAAGAGTTTGTTCGTGGCAAATTTCAGGATGCTGCTAAGGTCATGGTACAACATAAGAATCAGATCGCGAAGCAGCAGAAAGAAATTGTTTACTTGAAGAAAAAGGATGTGGTTCGAGATCTGCAGATGACGCAGCTCTTTCGTCTAACCAAAGACCAAAGTATTCAGTTGGGAAAGTTCATAACGCAAGATGCCTCGACTTCAGCCTGACAGATGACTTTGGCTAGAACCACGGATCGGCTTCTCGGTATTGTGACGGATCTCGTGTCACTCCTTGCTGCTCAGGGGGAGAATTCGGATTTTCAGATTCAGGATCAATGTAAGATGGATGAGCTAAAGAAAATCAGAGATGATCTTGACAAGGACAAGGATCCCAACGCAGCGAAGCAGGGGGAGCAGTCAAGGAGCGCACATGCTCCTGAAGCTGCAACCTCGGCTCAAGTTGAGGGGGAGTCCTCGGGTGCAGCTGCAGGGGGAGATAAAGGTCCTGTAGATGCTGATACAGGTGCCCTATCTGATTCTGAATTGGATCCTGCTGTTGATTTGGTTTTAGGAGTTGGTGAAGTGGTTGAGGAACTGGTTGAAGACTGGCGAACTGATGACGAACTAGCTGGTAAGTTCAAATTCATTGAGACTGCGCAAGGGAAAATGATCGAGTACGAGTCCCTACCGGTTAACAGTGATGATATTAGAAGCTTTGTGTTTGGTAGTGAAATGCCTGAAGAAATCTTTAATCCTATTCGAGTTCCCGAGGAAGTTAGTTTGGCAGCTCACAAATGGTTTAAACATCTTCCCGACGAAACTCAAAGGAAGAGGTATATAAACACAAAAGGTGAGTATTCGGGTCAGATTCGAAGTTGGGATTTTGATGAGCAACACAGCTTGGTGATGATCAAAAGGACCGATGGGGTACAGTATTTCAGGCCAAGGGCCAAGTTCCTTCAGACTCTTCCAGCTCATGATCTCCATCACATTGCTCAGCTGGATCTCAACAACGATACGAATGTTGCTAGCATCAGAGGATTAATTCCTCATCTCGTTGCTGAGAGTCGAGAAAGTAAATGGAAGACTTTCAAGCCAGCAGTTGGTCGAGGAGTTAAGTACTTAAATAAGTTTACTGGCAAGGAAGAATGGAAGATGGTTTATCCTCCAGCGAGATGCCTCCGTAAAATTCCTATGTGCAAGTTTGATCTCGATAAATTTGACAACTTAGGTTATTGGTATCTTAATGGCAAGACTGGGGAAGCGGTGATTACCGAGAAGATAGTGACTGTTGAGATTGCAAAAATTCTGGATCCGATTTGGCTTGTCAACCTAAGGGAAGCACATCTGAAGAAGCTTCGACGCCTGCCTCTGAAATACCTTAAAGAAGATCGTGAGCTAGCTGATCAGTTCATCAAGGTAGTTCAATTCTGTGTAAAGAACAAGGTATGGGCAGGAAGCGAGTACTCGAAGAAAGGATGAAGATCTCAAGACCACATGAAGACCATGCGCTGATCAAGGGGGAGTTTGTTAATGCACTTTGGGTGATAAGTGCATGCCTTCCAATTTGTAGGGTCTTTATTGTTCATGTCTTGAAACTTAGTACAAGGTTAAACCTTGGACATTTTGTCCTAGTTTTTGGTCCAGACTTTTGTCAGGGGTTTATGTTTTGGCAAAAGTCAGGGTTTTAGTTTGTGTGGTTTTTGTCCGGGCTTTCTAGTATGTCTTAAAGTCCGTGGTTTGTCTTGTATATATACCTTTATGTGGAATAGACAAGATGGCGATTCTTTGTGAAATTCTGTGCACCTTTCTAACCCTAATTATTGTGTGTGTTTGTCTGGTGGCTACTGTGTTTGACGTCATTCATCTTCCTCATCAAGAATACTCTGTGTATTCTTGATTTCTCTCACAGATCCTTGCATTCTAGTGTTTCATCTACAGTGGTTGATCATCAGGTGGATTCCGCACACCTGTTGGTTGCATTAGCTGAGTGAGATCTTGGATTAGGAGGCCTTACAAGAAAACTCGGACCTACTAAAGGTTCTTTGGTAGTTAATTCATTGAGACAGACACTGCTCTGATACCACTGTTAAAGCACCGGATCGATGACGAACATCAAACATTGCACTTGATTCAAGACATGAAGAACAATCATAAACACCAAAGATAGAAAGATGTAGAAGATGAATCTCTTTATTAACGAATCAGTCATCACATATTACATACCAAAAGAGTATACATCATCTACAAGCTGGTTTCGATCACAAAGATCTAAACCCTAGCTTTCTCTCACTAACACATAGTCTCTCTCTCGGATGTGCACACCAGGAGGAACAAGAAGTTACGAGAGGTGCACAAAGCTTCTTAACTTAGTTAAAAATCCGGTACCCAGGTAACCCAGAATTCTAGAAAATTCGGAACTCGTAAAACCCGAAAGCTCTTAAAACCTCGAATCAGATCATCGGAACAATACTTAGAGTACAAAGAAATTCAGAACAAACAAAATTGGTTTTGAAAGTTGGTTTTGAATAACTCGGAACCGAATTTTACCACAACTCGGATCTGAATTTGACCAAAAACTCGGACCTGAATAGTTACTAAAACCCGGACCTGAATTTGGACCAAAAACTCGGACCTGAATGGATTTACAGAACTCGGAACTGAACTTGACCAAAACTCGGATACGGTTAAGGAAACTCGGAACTGAACCGAAACTCGGAACTGATTAAAATTCATAACATTCAAGACTCGGACCTGTTTGCATGCAGAGAAAACTCGGAACAAGTAAAGTTACTCGGACTAATACCAAGCAAATTGGACCCTTTACATGCAGAGAAAACTCGGAACAGGTGTAAAATCAAAGATTACAAACTCGGAATATATCCACTATCATTAAAAACTCGGAACAAATCCAAGCAAAACCCGGACCTGCTAAACTGATTACTAAAATCCGGACCTGCTAAAACTCGGAACTGAAAGTTGGTTTTGAAAACTCGGAGATAGACTAAGAAGAAACTCGGACCAAAATACCTTATACTCGGACTAAGAAAGAGTTTTAAACTTGGACAACTATCAAACAGGAAAGAGTTTTAAACAGGAAATAGTTTTAAACTTGGACCAAGAAAGAGTTTTAAACTTGGACAACTAAGAAAGAGTTTTAAACTTGGACCAAGAAAGAGTTTTAAACTTGGACAACTATCAAACATGAAAGAGTTTTAAACAGGAAAGAGTTTTAAACTTGGACCAAAAAGAGTTTTAAACTTGGACAACTAAGAAAGAGTTTTAAACTTGAACCAAAATACCTTATACTCGGACCAAGAAAGAGTTTTAAACTTGGACAACTATCAAACAGGAAACTCGGACCAAGATTTTATGGAGAAACTCTGACTTTTTATACTAGAAAAGGAAAAACTTGGATAAGTGTAAAACTCGGACAAGCTTGAGTAACCAGCTTCCGGATTATCTCCCCAGTGTGACTTCACGCTGGTTCACCAATACCCCGGAAACCCAAACACGAAAAACTAAACTCGGACAATCCTTTTTAGATCAAAACCCTAGATCTCCAAAAACCCAGCAGTTCTCTCCAACACAGCTCGAATTTCTTCATATCTGGACCAAAATCTTCACGTCTTCAAGATGTTTGGCGGAAACAAACATCAAATCAAGAGCAATGGTGATTCGGAAGGCGGTTAGACCATTCCGAATCGGTAACCATGCTCTGATACCACTGTTAAAGCACCCGATCGATCAATGTTTGCCCTAATCCTATACAACACATATATATAGACTAGGGACTAAAACCCGGACAAAATAGTCTACACAAAAACCCTGACTTTTTCCTAAACATAAACCCCTGACAAAAGTCTGGACCAAAAACTAGGACAAAATGTCCAAGGTTTAACCTTGGACTAAGTTTCAAGACATAAACAATAAAGACCCTACAAATTGGAAGGCATGCACTTATCACCCAAAGTGCATTAACAAAATTTCAACTTTCCAATGGAATGTTAATTAACTACCAAAAAACCTCATTTTTCATCTAATTCATCTGATTCCATTTATAAAGTTTCCAACCAAACATAATACAAAATTTGTGTGGAATTAATTCCAATTCCTTTCAAAAAAAATTCCACGAACCAAACGGCCCTTCAAAGGTTTGTGGTTCAACCTGAATCTAAGAGGGATGCTTATAGCTAGGTTATAAAGAAGTTGTCATTTGTAGTTTCCCTGGCCTCAACTCACTTCTTGAAGTTTCCTCTCTTAGTTTGGATGGTAGAGTTTTATACAAATTTGTGGTTATGTATGTAAACTATAAGTATATAATACAGAAAATAAAATAAAATAAAATAAAATAAAAATAAAGAGCAAATTGCTATTTTAGTCCCTAAGGTTTGTCCAAATTTGGCATTTTAGTCCAAATAGTTTTTTTTTGGCCTTTGGGTCCCCGACTTTTCCCTTTTGTTGTCATTTTGATCATTTTGCATAACTCCTTTTTAAAACTCCAGTTTTAACTAGGGGTATTTTTTGACATTTTCATTTTTTACTTTTCAACTTGCCATTTAGTCCGTACTTATAAAATATGTATAGGAGTAGGATCAAATACACACCACATTTTGTATACAAACTGTAAGAAATCATTTAAAAAGTGTCACGTGGCATCCAACAAATTATAGAGAAATGATAAAATAATATTCTAAATGATATCAATTATATTTAATTCCCTATAAATGTGCTAACAAGCAATTAATTCTTTATTTGGATCTTTCTTTTGTTTTCAATGTGCTGATTAAGAAAAGTGTTGATATCATTCAAATATGTGCTAAAATCAATTATCTTGATTAATTTTCATGTGCTAATATAATTCAAAAGTGCTACTTTTATGTATGTATTGTTTAGGTATGTGCTAATTTAACTTTTTAAGTGATAGGATCTGTTCTTACGGTTTGTAGGATAAATATGGTTTGTACCGGAACCAACCCCTGTATGTATATACACTTTAAACCACAACTTCATTCTTCAACCATGAACCACCGTAACCAAACCACCCCCACCACCATTGATGCTCATACCACCATCAACTACAACACTCGCCGCCGTCAACCGTCGCCCTTTGCCGGTCGCCACCATGATTTTTCTCTCCATTACATCTAGCCGATAACCCCCACCATCTCAATTGAAAACCATAATATAGATTCCCCTTCATTTTCCCGGCGGTTCCACATCACCATGAAACCAGCACCATAGCTTTGGTAGAAAAGTTCGGATCTGATGGCGACAAGGTTGGAGGACCCGATTCCGATGACCTAGGGTTTCGAACCAGCGACGGACTTGGGTTCCGGCAGCGGCTTCACGGCGGCTATCAGGCGGAGGTAAGTAATTCGGATGCAATTGGAATGATTGTAAAGATCAATTGACGGTTCACTGTAAATCCTTTAGCAGAGACAATTTTTTTTGGAATGATTCTTATTTTTGGTTTCAACTTTGGGATTTTGTTTCTTGGAAATTCCCATTGACTCCCACCCTTCACTTTTATTTCATTGGAAACACCCACCATCACTTCGAATCTGTTAGGATGAGGTAACTGGATGGAAAGTGTATATCATCTAAAATAATATTAGTGGTTTAATTTGCACTGATTCTGGGATTAAACTTTAGGAGAACTTAGTTGATTTTGTATATTGAAGATACAATACCCAAATTGAAACAAAAAGGTATGGCTATAACCTGTAATGGATGATTTGTAATTGAAAAATAGGTGACCGAATTCAGCCCCTATTTATGTATTTTTATCATTTTTTTATCGAGATTGTTGCCATACATGATGACCGGAATCATGGTTGTGGCGGTGGTGTTAGGCGGTGATGGTGGTGGCGGCATGTGGTGATGGCAACTGATATATACTGTAATAAAAGAATGGATCAAAATAGCAAATGAAAATATTTAAATTGAAAATCCCCAAAATACCCCTGGTTAAAAATGAAGTTTTTGGTCAGAGTTAGGGTATATGATCAAAATGACAACAAAAGGGAAAAGTTAGGGACCCAGAGGCGAAGAAAAACTATTTGTATTAAAATGACAAATTTGAACAAACCTCAAGGACTAAAATGACAATTTACTCTTAAATAAACAATCTAGGTTAAACATGTGGTTTTTGTGTCAACCCACAAATGCACGCGACATGTTTGGGTTTTCGGGTTATTGTCATGTACAAGTTCAAGTCGAGATCAACCTGTTTATCACCTCTTTCTTTGACCTCCTATTTTCCATTCCCTTGGTAGTTAATCTTTTTAATTTTTTTTCTTCAGGTGTATTATTACCCTATTGGTTCAAGTTTCCGTAAAGGTTTGTGAGATTGAATCTTGGTAGTTCATTGTTGTTTCTTATTAGTGGGGGCAATAATGGGGATATTTTTGTGCAGCCAAGGAGACTGCGTTTGCAAAACACATATAAGGCCAGGCTACCGAAATCAAGAATAAACCGGACAACGATTTAGAAACTAACCCGTCTCTACTCTGTGATTAATATTAAAACTCAGGCACACCTAAAATCTTCACAATAACCTTATATTTATACAAAACCTAATACTAATCATTTTTTGTGTGTGAACCTAATACTAATCATAACCCAACAAAAACTCAATTATAGGGGTGAGAAAAAAACGAAATAACCGGAAATCCAAACCGAAAAAACCGAACCGAAACAAAAACCAACGGTTCGGTTTTCAGATTTTTAATAACCGAAAATTTCGGTTTGGTTTTTGGATAACCATTTTAATAACCGAAAATAACCGTACCGATAAGTTACAATAGTAGGCCCAATCCATATATTTTTATGTTTAAGTTTAAGCTGTTTAAGTTTAACTCATACTAGTAAGAATTATTAATTTTATTCTTGAACGTTAAGTATTTATAATAAAAACATTAACATGTGTATTTATAATTGAAATGATTATCTATTGACTAGAAGAAATAACAAAATTTAATATAAGAATTAAATGATACTTAATGTATTATAAAGAAAATGTCTAAATAAAAACTTTGAAAAAAATAAAAAATAGATTAGAAGGTTAGATTTATATGAACAATATTAAGTAAAAATTTTAAATATAATAACTTACATGTAAACATCTAAGAAAATTTCTTAAATTTTGGATCATACTTTTTATTTTTGAATCTTACGTAATTTTGTTCCAAAAATAGAAAAAAAAAACAGAAACTGAACGGTTTTCAAAAAAACGAAAACTGAACCGAACCATACACACCCCTAATTATACCCTTATACAATTAGCAACTTCGGGTATGTCACATTTGTTTAAAAGTCACACCCTTTAATTCATTTACTCACACCTTTTCATTATAACATAACAAATAGAAAATTCATTTTACTCACACTATTTCATTATATTCCCTTGGGTGGAGATACAATAGGAAGTTTATTTGGCTAGGAAGGCTAGGAAGTGATCTTGACCATCCATTTAGTTAATCAAGGGCTAAGATTAAATCAGGGAAATTGAAAGAAAGAAAAGAGGCGCGTGAGTTTGTTTAGGGGCATTCTAGTCAATCCAAGCCAATAGTTTCTCTCTCATCCAATTCCCCCCCATTTTTTAAACGTTAATAACTCTTTCATACGACATTATTTTTTTATAAAAATTGCACAAAAAAACGAGCGTTTTTTTATATTTAAAACGAGTATACTATTGCTATACTTTCAAAAAAAAAAATTTAAAACCCAGTTGCGTAAAACGCAATAGAAAACCCCCAGTATCGTAAAACGCAATGAAAAAAAAAAAACCTAAAAAATGACATTTTTCTAAAACGCAATGCACCAAAAACACAAAGAAATGACTTATTTGTAAAACACAATGGCCAGAAAACACAAAGAAATGTCTTATTGGACCCCGCCAGGGGCTCTGCCCCTTGGACCCCAGCCAGGGGCTCTGCCCCTTGGACCCCGCCAGGGGCCGCCGCCCCTGGGACCCCGCTACCAGGGGCGCTGCCCCCGGACCCCCCGCCAAGATCGTAAAACACAATGAGTAATGAAAAACCCAGATTGTAAAAATGAAATTAAAGAATTTCTTACATGAATCTAAGTGATTTCTTCAACAATTGACGAATTTTGAATGATTGAAACACTTATCAGCGCTCGAATCGAACGAATCGAGTGATTATATCCAAAATCACCGGAAAAAAAACGAGATTTTTTATGAAATTAAACTGGGTTTTCTTCAAAAAAGCTGAAGAACACGTTGATCGGGTGTTTGAATCATTGATTGGTGATGAAAATCGTACTATAATGTAGTGATTATTGAGATAGAAAGTGAAGAAATGGTTGAAGATGGTGGGTTTTGAAAATGGTGGGTTTTGAAGTTACTGGGTTTTGAAAAGGAAGAAGAAAGGGTTGGATTGACTAAAATACCCTTTTTCTTTATTTTAATTGTTGCCACATGTCCTAATCCTATTACTTCCTACACTTCCTAGCCAAAATAAACTTTCTATTTGATCTTTTCCCATATTCCCTTTATCAAAAGTCATCTTTTCACTCAACATCTATGCATTTACTTTCAAACCAACACATCCCTATATCAAAATCAAAAGGCACCCTTTCAATCAACAATATCCATTTACTTTCAATTCAAACATTTCAGAAAGCATCGATCCAACAACATAGATACATTTCGGAAAATCGATGTGGCAATCTATTATATATAATAAACAAGAAGATTTGGGCTGATGTGGCGTGTTCTTAGGGCTTCTCAGAATTCATTTTGGCGGGAAAATGAGCTGGGTTTTTTCCTTCACGCGGATCCCGTTTTGAGCAACCGAACACCCATGTACTCGGACCCTATATATTATCTATTATCACAAGAAACCCTAACAACCGCATGTTTCCAATCCATCCTTCTTTCAATCCCCACTATCAATTGCAAAAATTCTTCTTTGAATCCTCATCAATAATACGAATTCAATCCGTCGACACAGCGACAAATCACAACCTAACTTCTCCCAAACCCTAAATCCCACCATCGCAGTTTTGCTTCATCTGTTCTTCATCGATTCATCTTTGATAATCGAAGGTATGTTGTTAATTTCATTCCACCTATGATTTTTATTGTTACTCTTTTCCTTTTCCTATTCGATTCTTAAGAATCCCATCACAAACCCTAAATTCTCTTCAAAACTTTATGTTTTCTATATCTACACGTTCAATTTGATTACCTTTTTTAACTCACTGTATCTAGGGTTTTTTTCATGGCTTCATCCATTTGCTTTCTCTGTCATTTGCAATCAATGATCATATCTCAACACAATTAGTTTGTTATTTATTATTTATTTTTGTTAATTATAGATCCTCGGTTTCTATTGAGGATTGATTATATGGTGTATAATTTTTTAGTACCCGGTAGTCCACAAAATAAGCACTGATTTCAGTTTTGATGATTACTATTGGTATTCTGTTTTATAAACCAATAATTTTCAATATTCATGCACTTTTTTTGTTTAATATGTTTAGAAACCTAAAGGTCACCATTTGATTATGTTTAATATGTTAAATTTTATGTTTAAACTGATTTATATTTTGTAGTTTACTTGGGACTTTTTATGCATTGGATATAGGTAACGGTGTCAATGACAAAAAGCTTTATGTTAAGTGTGCAGTGTACATTGATGGTGCTCCATTTTGTGTTCCCATGAAAACCAGGTTGCTATAGCATTCCTTGTATAGTATTTTTTTATTGTTTTAGTACAAAACTTTTATTAATTAATAATGATGAAACTATGTTCAGGCTAGAATTTTCTGGTCCACCCTTTTGCTGGGTGAACGTTTACATTGAGTGCCAGATATGGAGACTTGACTACCAACTCTGAAATTGCAACTGTAAGTTAATAATTAATTGCTAATGTTTTGATTGTTTAAATCTCTTGGTATGAAAAGTTTTCCTTTTAATCTATTTTGTACAACTTTTATGTCATTTGGCTGGTTATCATGTTATTAATTTGATATTCTACTGTAGCTTAGTCAAGCAAATTTTTTTCTGAATCGTTCAATTTCTTTTAACGTGTAGGTTTGAGGTGCATCTTCTACTTTTGATCCATTATTTAGAAAGAAAAAAACCTTAAAATAAATTTGCAAATTCACTTGTGTAATCTAACCCAGTTTTGAAGATGGAAGATTAAGCTGTGGTTTCTCAATTTTCAGAGGAAAAAGGGCAACCATGGAAGACTTCTTTGATGTCAAAACTTGCAAGATCGATGGGCAGACCCCGTCTGTCTATTTGGGATATTTGACGGTTATATTCTTTTTCGGTTCATATAACAGACATTTTTATTAACAAAAAAGAAACTTTTCATCATTTGTTCCGAATACACAATATATATGTTTGTATAGGCCATGGTGGTTCACGTGCAGCCGAGTATTTGAAGCAAAATCGTTTTAACAACCTCATGATGCACCCTCAATTCATGACAAACACTAAGCCCTAAGTGTTTCCCTATTCATGAAAACCATTCCCTATTATTCTGTAGAAAAATATTATAAGTAGTTTGTTAACCTGGAACCGGGTTGCAGGTGAAACTTATCAAGGAACCGACTCAGATTTTTTGGAGTCTTAAAAGGATAACTCGAGTGATGATGGTTCTACTGCTTCAACTCGAGTAATTAGTTAGTCAAGATTTTCCAAACCGCTAGAGAACTTTGTCAACCGATGGAGGTGCTTGGATTTGCTATTTGTTTACATAGTAGCGTTAAGGAAGTTAGTTATGATAGGCCGGCTGTTGGTGTGATTGGTACTATAATTTATGAAAATAGTCCTCGTGCATCTGATTTTGATATAGTGTGTCATTTATTATTTAAATTTCTATGAATTTGGTTGGAATCGAATTAATATACATATTGAAAGTCATGGGTATGGTTTTATGTTTGATGAAAACTAGATGTTATTTTTTATTTTTATATGTGTTTTTTTTATTTTGTTTGCAGTTCGATATTGATCCAGCCAACCCTTCATGGCTTTTTGTTCTAACGACAAGCATGTGTTTCAATTTCTAGAACGAAAGGTAATGCAATTGTTAGTCACACAAGAATGTCATTCCTAATTGAGTTTTATAAGGCTTTTATAATATTGTTTTTTTTTTAATTCTAGAACATTAGGACGAGTTGATCAGAACTGCAAAGCATCTAAAAAGGTCCGGTTGATCGTGTGTTGCAGACTATCTAAAAAGGTCCGGTTGATAGGACATATTTTTTAGTCAAGGCAATTGATCGTGTGTTGCAGACTATAAATCCTCACACTGTAGAGGTTCGTTAGTGGTCCGTTAACACTTGAAATCCTACCATAAATTTAGTTATTGTTAATACTGATTTTTGTATTAAAGACATCTTATTTGGCTTTTAATGGATGTATTTGGGTTATTTGGTGGTTTGGGAATTTCTCAAAATGTTCTATATCAATAGAAGCATTATGTAAGTCATGGTTAATGGATTTATAGGATACTGAAAATAGTTTAAGTACCAAGGTTTTCTGGAGGTGTAATGATACTAATACATATTTGAATAGTTAAGCACTTCTATAGTCCATATCCAGTCGTAAAAGTTTTTATTGATGTTTATTTTCAGTAAAACTAATGTACATTAGCTTCATAAAATAAGTTAATTTGTGTGGATATGGTATGTATAGATTAATAATTATATGCTCAGCATAACATTTTATAAATTCTATAATGCAGAAAGTGTGCATTAGCCTTGGTTTTAAAAAGCGAGAGGCGCACAAAAGCGATGAGGTCTAAAATTGAGGCGCGAAGCGCAAAGCGCAAAAGCGGTGGGCTTTTCGTACCCGAGGCGCAAGATGTTTATATAATTTTTTTTATATATCCCATCTATGCAGTTAATTTATAATATCATGCATATGTATATATATATATTTATATTCATATCTAGAGCCCATATATATACTAGAATTCTAGAACCTATATAATATTAATAGCAAAATAAATAAATGTTCATCAAGAGGTGGTAGAAATCTAGGTATGGGAATGAAAGTCTCAAAAGGTGGGGTAAATACTTTGTCCCACATCGGTGTGGGGACAAAGTGAGTGGTTGTTTATAAGGTAAAGCATTTACTACTCCATTGTAGCTTTATGACATGTTTTACCACAAGTCCTACCCGCGCGCAGGGGGGGTGCAAAAAATGATTTTCTCAGCTGGGATTTGCTTGAACTCGTGCGTGCCCGCACGTCTTGTGCTGTTGGTTTTAAGCATTTTTATGCAGTAAAAAGCTTAAGGTACATGAGGCGCGCGCCTCAGGCCAAAAAGCCCACAAAAAAATCAAAAATTGCGCTTTTTGGTCGCTTCCTGTAATTACACAAGGCGAGAAGCAAAAAAGCCCCAAGCCCTGCGCCTAGGCGCGCCTAGGGCGCGCTTTTTAAAACCAAGGCATTAGCTATCGGTGTGCTACAACTAGAAAGGCATCCGGTTATGCCAGAGGTGCCTGTTGCTTCATTTATTGGCGAAGAATCGAACGCGAAGACTGTGAATGAACCGATTGTGGATCCTGATGCACCGTCGTTTGGGTTTTTGGGCCAGATCCCTAGAAACTTTAGTTTGTCGCACTTAACGTCTGATTTCAACATCAGTTCAGGTTCTCTCTCAGTGATATCTGTACATAAAAATTTACTCTTTGTTACTAGAGGTGGGAAAATGGACGAGTCGGGTAATGGGTTAAAATGGGTCCGGTCTGATTGGTTGTTATTAAAAAAGAGTAAAATGTGGTCATGCGGAAAACGTTATTTACGTTTGCCAAAAATGGAAGGTTCCATCCTTTATGTTTAAAACTTGCCGATTACATCTGCTACGTTTATATTTGTTACCGAGTTAGTCCTTTAGCACTAACTGAGTTTGTTCTAACAGTTAAATCCCCTCACATGCCAAAAGTGTGAGGGTATATTTGTCAATTTCTCTCCAATTATTATAAAACCGACATCAGCATTCAAACCACAATCTTATGGTATTCGCTTTGTTATTATTTCCGTGGGTTGAATACTGTTGGTTTTATAGGAATTGAAGAGGAATTGACAAATATACCCTCACATGTTTGGCATGTGAGGGGATTTAACTGTTAAAATAAACTCAGTTAGTGATAAAGGACTAACTCGGTAACAAAAAATAAATAAACTTAAAGAATGTATTCGGCAAGTTCTAAAGATAAAGGACGGGAACCTGCAATTTTTGGCAAGCGTAAAGGATGTTTTCTGAAATTTACTCTTAAAAAAATGTACAATTAGTTTTAGATATATGGTAAGAGGGAAAGTGGCACAAAGTTTATGGTTATGATTGTTACTATTATCGTAATCGGTTTCATTATATATAAAAAAAAGAGTAAAATGCCATATGCGTACCTGAGGTTTGGATTTGCTATTTGTTTACATAGTAGCGTTAATGTGATTCTGTTGAAGAAGAATGGCTGGAATCGAAGTATGCAAAAGTGGCTTTATGTGGAGGTGACGAATTGGGCTCGTAACTGTGCTCGTAAGCTTTGGTTCAGTCCTACCAGGTCCAGAAAGCGATATTCCCTGTGTAGCAAGGTGTACTGGCAGTCTACTAGAATGAGTATGGTATCTGTTTTTTTGGCTCCGTGTTTGTTGGTTTGCTCATGAATTCCCCGAGTTTGGATTCCGGTTATGCTATCCCGTGTTTGGCTTCCGTTTTCTGGATTAAAGCATTGGATACAAAATTGCAAAGTGGTAGTGCTGCTGATTAAGCTTTGTAATGGTTTGATGCTGCAAATTCTTTTTCTGTTGTGGGCTTCCAAATATGATACAGTTCAGAGCTGGTGGCATCAGGCTGTGCTTTTATTTTGGACCAACGGGAACAACAGGTTCTTCTGCAATTATATGGGCATATCGGTCATTGTCCAGCTGTAAAAAACCAAGAAATACTGCTTTACCAACGTATGTAATGCTGTCAGGGTTTTAGAATGGATGCTGAAGACTAAAAGTTGGGTTGATGAGCCTCTGGGTTTGTGGTCCGGGTCTGTGATCATCTCGATCTGGGCTTTGAGCTCCATGTTTAACTTCCGTATTAACTTTGCGTCGGAATTAACTTGGCATCCGAGGTTATGGTCCGGGTTTGTAGTCCAGCACCAGCTCCGGGTTCGTTACCAAGGTCCAGGTTTGTCTGTCAGCTTCAGCGTTTATTTTGGTTATCCGGGTTTTGTTTGTCAACTTCCGGGTTTGTTCAGGGATTATTCTGGCATACAGGCCCTTCTATGCTCCTGCTCCTCCATTATATGCTGGATTTGAGTGCCCTGCTTTGGTTAGAGGTTTGGTTATAATGACTGATTTGGGCTGTAATTATTTCATCTACAATATATTCTTGGTGAAAAGAAAAAAAATAATAATTAACTAGATGTCAAGCTTGCTAATGAGCTGTAATTATTTCATCTACAACATTAAGGCACCCTAAGGCGACTATGATACAATCAACAGTGCATGCATTTTTGTTGTTTAAATGGTAGTGAAAGCATAATTATAACATTGTAATGTCAAACTGATTTTGAATTAGAAATAAAAATTGGATTTGAGTTTGAAAGCTTAAATTCAGGTTGATTAGAAAAACCTAGATTATGATATATACTAAATAAAAAATTAGTATATATAATAATATTATAAGAAAATATGTCTATACTCTCAAAAGTGCTTTCCATATATGGGCCTATTTTTTTATTTTAATTAGTTGAACAGTTAGAAATAAAACAAACCCGACATCGACCCATTGTTTTCCGGGTTTTGGATTTTTCGGGTCGTGTAGTTCGGGTTTTTGGCTGGGAAAAAGTTACCCAATAACCAACCCATTTAAAGTTTGGGTCGGTCGGGTTTGGGTATTCGGGTTAGTTCGTGCCAGGTTGGTCGGGTTTCGGGTTTAGATGTAAAATAAAAATATATATATTTTCGCAAAATATAATCATTCTACTAAAAATATTATCAAAATTCAAACATTATTTGACAATTAGATATGATAATGTTCAAAGTTCTAAAACTTAATGTTTCAAATACCAAAGTCTTTAAAACAAAACACGTCTATAAAAAGGCATTAAGTATTCGGCTTTCTAATTTTGGGTTTTTTTAAGGTTTTGGCTGGAAAAAAGTAACCCAATAACCGACCTGTTTAAGGTTCAGGTTGGTCGGGTTTCGGGTTTTCCGGGTATCCTCTAATTCGGGTTGCTTTAGATTCGGGTCAGATTCCGGGTTTCAGATAAAATGGATAGCCCTCCTTGAAACTAATCATACCTTCCTAGCAATTGCTTCCCATCAAGTCAATGTTGCTTATTTTGTTATAAAGAGTAAAGAGGAGGTCAGCTTTATGCCTCAACCACTCTTTAATTTCACTATAAAATATTAAATTTTAATGTAAAAAAGCATACCTTTTATGTTAAATTAGACTTATATCATGTTTTAGGTTTTTGTGATGGAAGAGAAAGTGGAGCATACAATGCAACAAAGTCAGAAATTAAAGTTAAATCATGGCTAGGACATGTCAATTGGTGATCTTTGTGTTTTTAAATAGTTAAGGAGCACAAAGGAAAGCTTTTGGTTGCAAAACATCCAAAACATATAGTTTCAGGCTAAAATTATTTTAAGAAGTTTCATGTTTTTATTCGTCTATTCACTTATTAGTACTACCTTTAAGATCTTCTTAAAATTGTTTTTAGCAAATTGATGTTCCTATTAGATTGCTACTTTATCTTCAATGTCGTGTTTTTTTACTGTTTATAGATCATTCTCAATTTTGTTTTTTTCATTGTTTCCATTAGACTATTACAAAACACGTGGTGCCAGTCTAAAATTGTCTTAAGGAGTTTGATGTTTTCAATCATTTGTTAACTTATTATTAGTATTGTATTGATTTCCAAACCTAACTTTTTTGAAGAGGCTTTTATGTGTAATAACTTATTATTCAATTGTTTAGAAAACGTTCATTTTTAATACAAAGTAAATTATATACACGAATAATAAGCAATCAATAAATTTTTAACTTTTATTACACGTTCACAACCTGTGATTAAAGTTTATAAAAAGTTTATAGCTTTTCTATAGCTAAGACATTTAATATGTGATACTTTTTTGTATGATTTTTAATATGTATTAAACAAAAATAATTTTTAATATAAATAACTTTCTCGAGCCCGGGAAGCAATCACCGATAATTCTGATCCAATACAAAGCTTAATTGACTTCGTCTACCCTTCAATTATGGAACAATTTCGGAATCCTGGTTTTTTTTCTGAGCGAGCAATTCTAGCACCAAAAAATGACGTAGTTCATGAAATTGACGATCGATTGCTTTCGTTATTTTCAGGTGATGCTAAAGAGTATTTGAGTTCCGATAGCATATGTCAAACTGAACAAATGCTTGATTCATTTCAAGAAGGTTTATACTCAACAGAAAATTTGAATGCTCTTAAGATTTCTGGCTTGCCTAATCATAGATTAGTTCTTAAAGTTGGTGTTCCTGTTATGCTTCTCCGAAACATCGATCAACAGAAAGGTTTATGTAACGGTACAAGGCTAAAAATTACTTTTCTAGGCAAACGAGTAATAGAAGCTGAAGTAATATCTGGCGGTAATATCGGCACAAGAGTTTTTATTCCAAGGCTTAATATGATTCCATCCGACAAAAAAATACCATTCGAATTCCAACGAAGACAATTTCCTTTATCAGTTTGTTTTGCCATGACAATTAACAAGAGTCAAGGACAATCCTTATCAAAAGTTGGTCTGTATTTGAAAGATCCTGTGTTCACTCATGGTCAGTTGTACGTTGCATTATCAAGGGTCAAGACGAGAGATGAGTTAAAATATTGATATTCGATGCCGATGGAAAACCAACAAATAAGACGTCTAATGTCGTCTATAAAGAAGTCTTTGGTAGCTTATAATGTAAATTGTTGCTTTTTGATTTCATATAACATGTCACTTATTTTTTATCATTTTATTTAAGTATGTATTGCTTATAAATAATAAGTGACATGTATAACTTTCTCCAGCCCGGGAAGCATTTCCCGGGTGATAACCTAGTTATATTATATATGTTTATACACAAACGAACATGGCCTTTCACATTCTTAATATTGTAAACATACTCTATTAAACAAAATTAATTAAATAAATTGCATTTCAAAACCCCAAGCCCAATCGACATACCCTTACAACTCCGTTCCCGTTACCTGTTGTTTTTTCCAATCCTTTCAAATGATCTTCTTACTTAATTCTTAAAGTAAAATATATTTAAACATTCATCATCTAAAATGAATGAAAGTGAAGACGTGACGTTCTGGAACAACGGCTGTAGACACACCGAACTGCCACAAACATTCAACCACCGTCATGACTGGATCGCGATTTATGATAATCAAACCGACACGTCTGCTCCCGCCACCGTTTCTCCGCCGTCTCCAGCGTTTCACACCCTATATCACCCTCACCACCACCGCAATATCCACCGACATGTGCTCTGGTCAACTTTTTCAAACTCATTTTCAATCACTCAACAATTTATTTGAAATACTAAAAAAGGTGCCAGGAAGGATAAGAACAGGATGATGATGAGACTGAATGTTTCGGTTGCCGCAAACAAGAGGAAGAGGAGTGGAAATCCATTCACTCAATTCCCAAATGATAATATCTTTCAGTCGCAATGCAATTTGACGCATAACACCAATGTTTTTGTCAACAGTTTCGGCACCAATCTGCAACTGTCTCCACCGGCCAAAACGCATGAAGAAGAGACAGTAGATGATCGTTTTATTAATTGAATGATGCCGCAACAAAACTTCATAATTAACTACCATGTAAGGGTGTACATATTTACACACCTTAATGCCTATTTTCAGTGGCGCAGCATGTAAGGGGCGGGGGGGGGGGGGGACGTCCGCCCCCCGGGATTTTTCGCTCAATAGTGTTATATATGTAGTTTTCGTATAGAAATTTGTGGGTATATACGTTTTCACCCCCCCGGTTCTATAGAAATTTTTGGGTATTCTATAGAAATTTTTGGGTATATATGTTTTCACCCCCCCGGCCGAAAAATCCAAGCTTCGCCACTGCCTATTTTGACACCCTTCAGGACGCCTCGTATAGACCTATACGAGGCGTATAGGGTTACTTTTCCGACCAGCTCTGCACCAAAGCACAATGTCAAATCAGTCACATCAGACGGGGAGTCTAGGTCTGTACAAGGGATGGATACGAGGCAATAAGACGCCTCGTATAGGCCTATACGAGGCGTCTTCAGTGACTGATTTACTATGCATTTGACAAGTGACTTAAAGGTATACGAGGGGTCTAGAGCTATACGAGGCGTCTAAGACTTATGAAAAAGTGCAACATACAGTGTATGCTTTGTCCACCCCCGAGCATTCACCATTTAAATCTGCTTCATCTTTCTGCTTCTTCTTCTTTCATTCTGCTTTGCATTTGTGTTCTTATCATCCCGAAGTGTTGAAATGTCATCATACTGGGACGGCAACTATGTCTTCGGGCAGTATTATAGCGAGAACTGGGTGCCCGAAAGCGATCCGGTAACAGTACAGGTACTTAAATGTTTTAATTAGTTTTTGTTTTAGTTTATTATTTACTAATGATGATACGGTTCTTTATTTTGGAGGAGTCTTGCGTTCCCGATTCTAATGAGCAAGAGGAGGTTGTGTCTAGTATACAAGGAGAACAAAACAAACCGTTTCTAGATTTGAACAATCATCCCCCTGTTGATGAAACAGCCCCTGTAGATGACTCATACCATGCTTGTCAACCAAGTTATCCGACGCAACAAGGGTATCCGGATTATAGATACGGGTGTGAATACGGAGGAGACGGTGGATACGGAGGAGACGGTGGATACGGAGGAGACGGTGGATACTAGGGGTGTTCACGATCCGATCCGATCCGATCGAGGGTCTGCTCATGCTCGGATTGAATTACAACCGATCCGATCCGAGCGGATCAAATTTGTAAAACCGATCGCAAAAGTGATGCTCATGCTCGGATTGAATTTGAATCGAACCGATCCGATCGGCTCGGTTTCGCTCGGTTTTTATCAAATCCTAAAAAAAAAGCGAGCGGATCTTTTTCGCTCGATTGAATAATAAGGCTTCGTTCAACAAAAACAAATTCTAACTTAAAGTGCGAATACAAAAGCAACATAAAATAAAGTGCGAACACATAAGTAACACAAAATAAAGTGCGAATACAAAAGCAACACAAAATAAAGTGCGAATACAACCAACCAGGCCCAACTAGCAAGAAGCTAGAAAGGACCTGGGACAAACAACAGCTAATCACCAACCATGTTTACATCAAAATTTTGCCAACTGTCGAATGTCATCGATCTCCATCTTGCTCTATGCTACTATAACAAACATACCAAACATAAACATAACATACCAAACAGCAGATTAAAAAAAAAACAGCAGATTAAAAAAAACAGCAGGTTGAAGAACAGTTGAAGACCGTCCGAAGATTGAAGACCGTCCGAAGATTGAAGATTTATATATTAAATATTAAGTTGGGTTGAATGTTATTTGGGCTTTTAGTTTTTTTTGGGCTATTACATTTTTTTTGGGTTTTTATCTATAAAATCTATAATATAAATATATATATATTACTTATTAATAAAAATAATTCGAGCGAAACCGAGCGATCGACGAGCGAGCGGAGCTATGCTCATGCTCGGATTGAATTTGAATCGAACCGATCCGATCGGCTCATTTACAAACTGAGCGGGAATCGAACGAGCATTTTTCGAGCATTTTTCGAGCGATCGTCGAGCGATCTTCGATCGTCGAGCAGTTTGGACAGCCCTAGTGGATACGGAGGAGACGGTGGTTACAGAGGAGATGGTGGATACAGTGGATACGGAGGAGACGGTGGTTATGGTGGATATGGTAGATATGGTGGTGAGACACCTCCCATCCAGGACAGTCCGTACTTAAAAAAGCAGGTATTAATTACTATTTTTGTATTATTTAATTATTTTTATTATTATTAGTATTATTATTAGTATTATTATTAGTATTATTATTATTAGTATTATTATTATTATTATTATAATTTATTTATTTATTTATTAAAATTATTTATTATTATTGTAGATGTTACAGGTTTTCAACTCTTTAGATGAACTAAAGAATCGGATACAAGAAATAGCAAACGCGGATGGTTTCGTTATTCTCACCCGTCGATCAAAGAAAACCGGTGGAAGAATCGGGAGGGTATGGCTTGAATGTGATCGTGGTGGTGAGCACCAGACTACAGCAACACTTAGAAAAGCCGGAAGCAAAAAAACCGGTTGCCCATTTTACCTGCTAGCTGTGCGAAACCACCCGTATGAAACCTGGGAGATTAAAGACGGAAAAATTGAACATAACCACGAACTTTGTGAGGACCTGTCGGCCCACGCGTTTGTGCGAAGGTTTACTCCAAGCGAAATGAAACTGATCGAGCAGCTGACAGCTCAAAACATGGAGTCGCGCAAAATATTTCAAACGATAAGGAAGCAGGACCCCGACAGGTTTCATGTTCTGAAAGACGTTCAAAACGTTGTGGCGAAGATTAGAGCCGAACAAAGACAAGGATTGACTCCCATGCAGTCACTAGAAAACAAACTGATAAACAACGACTTTATTTACGAGACACGGGAGGAACCCGGAACAGAGATCGTAACAGAGATCTTCTTTCTTCATCGGGACTCGAGATGCATGTGGCGTGCATTCCCCCACGTCATGCTGATCGATGCGACGTACAAGACAAACATATACAATATGCCCTTTATCCAGATTTTTGGTATGACGCCTACCAACAAATCGTTTATTATCGCGCATGCCGTTGTTAGTAAAGAACGGGGTGATAACTTTATGTGGGTGCTTGAGAGGGTCAAGTCAATGTTGGATGAATGCATGGAGCCACGTGTGATTTTAACCGATAGAGACCTAGCCCTTATGGGCGCGTGTGCTAAAGTATTTCCAAACGCCTCCAGGCTTCTTTGCAGGTGGCACATACAACAGAATGTTATGAAGCACTGCAAGGGTGCCTTCACAGACGAAGACTGGAAGAAATTTTTGTCATTCTGGGGGACATTGATTGAGTCTCCATCCATACTCATCTACGAGTACCACTTGCGCAACATGCGACAACGACTTGTGGAGTGCAAACGTTCTAGTAAGTTTTTATAATAACATACGACTCACATATGCAAATTTCATTAAATTATTTTTACGTTTTAGGAGTCTTCAAATACGTGTACGATAACTGGCTAAAAGACTATAAGGAGATGTTCGTCTTTGCGTGGACTGATAAGAGGCGCAACTTTGGTAATCGTACCACAAACAGAGTTGAGAGCCAACACGCCAACTTAAAGAGATACGTTGAAGATAGGAGCTCGCTGGACCGTGTAGTTGGTTGTGTCCATGATATAGTTGAGACACAGTTCGGTGAAATAAGGAAGACTTTTCGAGATAGCATCGAAAAAAGAATGACCCACCACAAACACCCGTTGTTTCAACACCTACTTGGAAAAGTATCCCATACAGCCCTTGACTTGTTGAGGGGCGAGGCAATTAGGAAGGTAGATGTCTTGGAGCGCTTTCATTCATCATGTGGTTGCCAAATGTGGCACAGCTGTGGGTTGCCTTGTGCTTGTAGGATAGAAAAGTACATTCTTGAAGGTAATAATTGTTAAACGTACAACACTTGTGTGATATATTTCCGTTAATCATGTGACTTAAACAATGTTGTTTTTAACCGTGCAGAGCGTCCGATTCAACTCGAAGACGTGGATGTCTTCTGGCGGAAACTTAACTTCCAAAGTTGTAAATTGATAGACGATGAAGTGGACGTGGTCGAAGAGCTAAATATTGTTAGACAACAATTAGAGTCGCACCCCCCAGCTCAGCAAAAAAGCCTGATGTCAAAGATTAAAGCGGTGTTGACTCCAAAGAAATCTACCAAGAAACCACCGGTTGTCCAACAAAATACTCGTGGCCGACCAACAACAAAGCAGGTACAACAAAGGTTGGACGAGGCCTCTCGTATAGATGAAGAATTGAGGAGAAGCTCATTCGGTGATGAAAACACGTGCTTTGAAGGTTCCCGACAAAGTAAGTACGATAAACCTCGCCACAGCTCGTACGTTCCGTCACAGGCCTCTCAACAGTCGGTTATAAGGTCCCAACCATGGGTGCGAGTTCCACTTTCTTCCCGATACTAAGTCCTCCGGCTAATCAACAACCATTGTTCATAACGCTTACACATGTAAACGAGAACCACTTCATACATGTTAAGCTGGAAGGGGATTATCCAATGCCACCAGCACACGGGCTATGGTTGAACCACCGAACACCCCATACGGAACAATGGGAAGATATGTACTTGCCACGTCTAGAATGGTATACATCGATAATGAATCCTCCGCCAAGATCAAACGAGTCGTCTATTTGAGCGGGTTTTTGAAATTTTGAATATTTGAAAATCAAAATTTGAATTTTTTGAATGAGGACGCCTCGTATAGGGCTATACGTGTCGTCAACAGTGTCTGCACCAATTCTTTTTTTTTAAATTTGAATTTTGAAATATTTTATTAAATTACCATTTTGCCCCTGGTATGCCCCCAATCTAGGCTTATAACAGGGGCTTAAAGGTAATTTTGAAAATCCCAGACGCCGCGTATAGAGTTATACGTGTCGTCTTTCGAGGCGGCAACTTTTTAAGGTTTCTTTTTTAATTATGAAAAAAGGTTTATTAAATTACCATTTTGCCCCTGTAAAGCCCTCAGTATAGGCTTCAGTCAGGGGCAAAATGGTAATTAACCATTACAGAAATATCTTTTTGTATTAGTTAATTACCATTTTGCCCCTAAATAATGCCTATACTGGGGGCATAACAGGGGCTAAATGGTAATTTCAGAAAAAAGAAGGACGACGCGTATAGCCCTATACGAGGCGTCTATGCCTCGTATAAGCCAGGGGGGGTCTAGACGAGGCTGGTCATAACCCCCAAACAAAAAACAAACAAACATATGGAGCATACACCTCTATACGCCTCGGATACGTATTTCGACCGGATTTTCGAAGATTTGAAGCATCACCGGTACGTATTTCGCCCCGTAGTTTAGTATTTTTGCCACGTTTTTGCCTTTAGACCGTAGGTTTGCCCGGAAATTTGATTTTTGTGGGGTTTGGGGGTTTGAGTTTGAGGTTGAAGATGAATGGGGAAGAACAGGACGCCGAGTATAGCCCTATACGAGGGCTATACGAGGCTCTGTATTTTTTTTTTCTTATTAATTATTATTATTAGTATTATTATTATTGTTATTATTATTATTATTTACTTATTTATTATTATTATTGTTATTATTATTATTGTTAATATTTATTATTGTTAATATTTATTATTATTATTGTTATTATTTATTATTATTATTAGTATTATTATTGTTATTATTATTATTGTTAATATTTATTATTATTATTGTTATTATTTATTATTATTATTAGTATTATTATTGTTATTATTATTATTATTATTTATTATTATTATTAGTATTATTATTGTTATTATTATTATTATTATTTATTTATTTATTATTATTATTATTGTTATTATTATTATTTATTAATTATTATTGTTATGCGTATACGTTATTTATTTGCAGATTGATTATGGAGGGCGATGAGATTCAGATAGAGCTTGAGGGGGGTCAGCCGGCTCAGCAGGTTCAGCCGGTTCAGCAGGGTCAGCCGGTTCAGGAGGGTCCACGACGGAGACGGCAGCCGCCTCTGGATACGCTGCAGGGTTGTCCGTATCTAGAGTTTCCCGCGGGCACCGATGCCGCCCGCCATTGCCAGAAGCTTCGGAGGATGCACATTGGATCGCATGCATCGATCGACTGGGATGCGATGGACCAGCTTGCTGAGACGGCTAGAGTGCGTCGGTTTGTACCTCTCGATTCGCCGTGGCATCGTCTTTTTGATTTGGCGCACACGCCGACCTACAGGGAGCTGCTGGTCGAGTTCCTTTCGTCATTCACATTTCACCCTCCTGGGGTCCCAGTGCCGCTTCCGTACCCAGGTGCTCCCCCTCCGCCTGAGATTTCTTTCAGGCTCGGTGGCGTTTTGCGTACGATGACGCTAGCAGACTTTGCGGTGCGTTCTGGTTTATACATGCAGGGGGAGATCGAGACTGAGGTTTACACAGCGGGGCTAGTGGTGGTTGAAAAACCCATTCTTCTAGGGTTTTGGCAGGTGATTACGGGGCCAGATCATTGGGAGCACGATAAGTCGAAGGGGAGGGTGTCGTTTGTTGCGGACCCACTGTACAGGTACGTACGTTTATTACGGCAATTATTGTGATTATGTGCATTGTTTATTAATCTCTGTTTCTGTATTTCGCTAACACTAACCCTATCTGCAGGTATCTGCACCATTTGCTCGCTACTTCTATCTCAGCGCGCGGGTACAGCCGTGAGTGGTGTACAACCACAGATCTTTTTTTCCTTTATTGTATGTTGTATAGGAGGCCGTGCGCGCTAGCACACGGTCTAGCCCAGTACTACGCCTCCGCCCATCACCGGCAGGAGCGCGGATTTTTGTATGGCGGGGCGTACGTGACCGTCATTGCCCGTTCATTTGGCCTCGTGCTGCACGAGGACCCACATCTACGGACGCCGCCAGTCATGCCGACGCGGATGGGCATGCAGTCGCTGTGGGGGATGAAGGTAATCAAGAGGTTCGCAGTTGGCCCGCGGTTTAAAAACCGCGAGACCGGGGGCATATGGACAGAGGAGGCACTACCAGAGCATTTCGAGCCCGTTTATCCTCCTGTAGATCCTGCTGATGTAGTGCCTGTGGAGGAGCCTCCGGAGGATGTAGACGGTGCAGCGGTGCCACAGCCACCGCCACCTGCCGGGGCGCCTCAGTTTCCACGTCACGCTATTCCAGGTCGTGCCCCAGGAGCTGCGTTACATCCGGATGTACGAGCCGAGCTTGACAGGCTCAACGATTTGGTAGGTTGGCTGGTACGAGAGGCTCAGGATAGACGAGAGAGAGAGAGGGATTACCAGAGGGATTACCACCGATACCGCTTCCACCAGCTCGAGCACCACATCAGCAGCAGCAGCCGCAGCAGCCAGATTCGGATTCGGATTTAGATGCATTGACCTGTTGTTGTTTTTATTTTTATTATGGATGTACAAACTTATCTCATATATTTTTGTTATGGATGTACAAAGTTATCTTATATATGTCATATTTATGTTTGTTTTCAGTCATTCGGTTACCTAATGATTGTTGTGTTAAATTGAGATAATACGGAAACAAAATATGTTTTGAATATAATACGGAAACAATATATCCCCTGAATATAATACGGAAACAATATTTGAACGAGATAAAATTTTAATCGGAAGAAGAATATTTAAAAAAGTAAAATGTTAAAAAACATTATAATATTTAATCGATATAATATATTTAAAGAGCGGATTTTTAAAATAGTTGATTTTTAAAAAACAAAACTTTTTTAAAAACCAAAAAAATTTTCAACCAAAAAAAACATCTTCAAAAACTATCCAAAAAACCATACCAAAACCCACCAAAACACCCCTCATTTCAGCCAAAAAAAAAAACCCAATCCTAGACGCCTCGTATAGGTCTGTACGAGGCGTCTAGGGTTTCTTAAACTTTGTGCCTGACACCCTCTCAGACCCCCTTGAATTCAGTGCTTAGACGCCTCGTATAGGTCTATACGAGGCGTCTAGGGCACAAAAGGTGTGAAAATAGGCGCGATGGGTGTCCAAATATCTCCAGCCTTAAATTAATGTCAAAAGAGATACTACCGGTAATGTCGAAGTTGAATAGCGGGTGGTTTTGAGAAAGGGATATAGGAAAGATAACAGCAATTGGGATTTGCTATGTAGGAAGAAGGAAACCGTTTTCAAAACTAAAATAAAGATTACGTAATAGAGGGTGGGGTCAAATACCATTAAAATGGGGTAAAATACTATGAAAAAGAATTATAAAGTAATAGATGGCGTGGGATATGTTGGATTCAATTCAACCATTCCCTTCTTGAATCGCAATTAAAGTAAAGTTTACGGTCCTCGCTAAACATGTATCGTAATCGCTCAAGTAGTTGAAGATTCAAACATATGCATTTTCCTGTTATTCTTTTTCTTTCTTTTTATCATTCTTGAATGGCAATTTATGAGCAATTCCGATTCAGTGGCGGACTTTACGAAACCACTGAAATTACACTCTTATTTTTAAATGCTTCTTATTATATTTCTTATCCATTTACAGATCAACCTACTTCAACAAATGTAAGTGCTTAAATTTCATGTTCTCCCTTGCAATATTGAATTTGATTTAGTTTTCCATAAATCTGTAACTTTGTTTACATTTTTAGTTTTCTTATTGTTTTATTGTTTATATTTTATATTTTAAATTTTAGCCATCAATCCATCATCAAGTATCAATAAATGGTTGCACCGGATGAAGAAGTTCAGTCATGTTTAGTATGATCTTAACAATGTCCAAAGAATGGATGTGAAGTGCAAGAATGCCGGACTTGATGTGCGACAATGTGGTCGCTTTCATTATCATCCACAGGTTCTTAAACACTAAACCTATATAAACCCACCTTTCGTCTTTCGGTAGCTTGATCGATTAGTTCCATAGCATCTCTTTATCCGATCCCGATTATTTGTTAATAATTCAAATGAATCGGTTTTGTATACATATAATTAGTTGTTACATTGTATGTTACACAAAAGCGTATAAAAGTTTGAAGCCTTTTTTCAAGATCCCACCGCAACGCGGTGGATAGCATCAACTCGTTATATACATAAAATAAAACTAGTTTAATCAATAAACCAAAACAGATTCAGATAATAAACTACACTACTTAGTTTAAACTCCATCTTTATCTGCTTCTATGTTTCATCATTATCTTCTTCAAATCGTTCCATACTTTTTCCATGGAGACAAATATGAATTATCCAACAATTATACTCTTCTATATTAATTTCTGTTCAGTTATTAAGTTAATAATTCAAGTAAAAATACATAGGTTTAGTGGTTCTTGGTGGTTCTGTGTTGATTTAGGAAGGTCACACAATGAAGGTTCGATTTATGTTTTTGAATAGATGAATGACTATATTTTTCGCCATGCTTGTAGTGAAAACGCATCTCAACTTTTGACGTCAACTTGAACAATTTTCAGTTAAAATATTTGATATAAATTTGTCAAGTGTTGCTAATGTTTTTCTTTACAAGTTAACAAGATGGTTGATATAAGTAATGGAATGGTTACATAGGCATAAGGGTGTACGGTGTGGCATGCGGCAAGCGGCGGCAAACTAGTTTGCCGATCGGCAAACACCGGCGCCGACTATTTGGCGAGGCGGCAAACCAAAGCTTTCGGTGACAGGTTACCGAGTCGGGAAACAAACTTTTTGACCCTTTTTTTGTCCTCCAACGGTAATAGTTCAAAGAAAAAAAAAATTATTTTTTGTTTTAAAAATTTACACCATAAATACTACCCCCAAATACACTTGAACTTTCATTCTGATCCTATTTTACATTTCAATATACAACACTTTCAAATATTTTGAAAAAAATGGAAGGCTCAAAGAAGGGTGAAGGCAAGAAGAAAATGATAGGGTCCGGTTCAAAGTCGAGGGCTCAAGATAAACGTGGTTCGGGTGGTACTAGTGTCCCGTTTAATCCGCAACTTGGGTTTGCGAATCAAACCCAACCTCCATTTTATTTTAACCAACCCATGCATCAACCTTTCGGTTATGATACCCAACCCACCCAAAATTGGATGCAATACGGTCCGAGGATGACTCAACCCGGTTATTATGATTACTCCCCAGAAGCGCAAAATGCTTTTGACCCGTTTGCTTTTCAAAACCCAATGTCACAATCACCGAGAGACGTACAACATGGCGCCGATGAGGAGTTCGTGCCGGAAACCCAAGAAGTGGCGTTAGATGATGATGATGATGAAGATGTTGCGGATGAATCGGAAAGAAAAGGAAAAGCCAAACGGGAAAATTGGTCGCGCGCCTAGACAAGAAGAGGCGTTGGCAAAGGCTTTTGTTCATTGCACTTTGAATAAAAAGAAAGGCAATCAACAAAAGAAGGATGGGTTTTGGAAGAAAGTTCTAAACCACTACAATGAAACGATCGGAGGAAGTAACCGAACCCACCACCAAGTTCGCTCAAAATGGATGACGATGCAAACAAAAATTAACACATTCAACGGGGGATATCATCAAGCGGTATTTTTTTTTACGGTTTATTTTTTAACGAAATATTATTTTTTTTAACGAAATATTATTTTAGGATCGTTTACGTCCTAGCGGGAGTGACGATGCTTATGTAATGAAGCAAGCGCTAAAGGATTACAAAAGCAAAGAACATATTGATTTCGCTCATGTTGCGGCTTGGGAGGTTCTTAGAACAAATCAAAAGTGGTCTCCGGTACCTTTGATGAATGAAGAAAGCTCCGGCTCGGGTCGAAAAAAAAAGTCTTCGGATTCGGGAAATTATACACGAGGATCACCGAATGTCGAAATCTCGAGCGGATTCGAAAAACAAAGTCTTCCCGACATAAACGAGGATCCTTCACCACCACCAAGACGACAAACGAGGAAGGAGAAAAAGGACAAAGGGCCGTCTTCAAGAACCGAAGATCCAAGAGATATAACACACAAATTCGAAGAGTACAAGGCCATGAAAAAAGAGATAATGGAAAATTAAACGTGTACGAGAGGAAAAATACTTGACCTTGGCGGATGAGCAACGAGAGGCGTTGCGAGCTACAATGTTCGACAAGGACTTGGAGACGTATAATCGGCCTACCGACAATGTTCACCCTGCTATGTTGGCAATCACACTGGCTAGAAAACGTGAGATCGCAAAAAAATATGGATGGCCTTGTGATTTTTAGTTATTTTTTAAAGTTAGATTTTATTTAAAATGTAATGTTTTATTTTTATTTAAGATGTAATGCTTTATTTTTATTTAAAATGTAATGTTTTATTTTTATTTAAGATGTAATGCTTTATTTTTATTTAAAATGTAATGCTTTATTTTTTTTTTTATAAAAAGTCTATGTTTTTTCCATTTTATCTTAAATTTAAAAAAAAAAAAACAGAAAATAAAAAAAAAGTTTGCCACTCAGCAAGTGTTTAAACCATTGCCAACACTTTTCAGCAAAGTTTAAACACTTTTGACTGATTGACATGGCGTGCTTTGATTGGTCGGTTTTTTAGTTTGCCACTCCAAAGTGTTTAACCACTCCCTACACCCTAACCTATATTGATTGATTAACTCTAGATACAAATCACATCAAACGACATGACAGGGACGTCTACTATACATCTAGAGTTCCTCTATAGTGAAGACACGAACGGGACATCTACTCAGTGGCGGACCCAGGATTTTTTTCCTGAGGGTGCGGAAATTTTTTAAAGATTTTTTCCTGGGGGTGCGGATCGGGTCGGGTCATGTAAAACAAGTAAAAACAAATAAACAAAGTTTCATAGCGGGTCGAATCAGATCGGGTCGGGTCCATTTCAATTCTCAAACAATCAAACCCTAGTTCCTAACTTCCTATCACATTAACAAACAAAAAAACATCAAAGTTCAAACAATCCCTACTTTTATTTCTCTTAATCATTCAATAAAAGAACAAAAAAACTTATCTATAACATACCTTGGTCTTTAATTAGAATAATCCGGCGAAAAAAAGTGGTTCAACTCCTTTCCTCTTGAGAAATCGCGGCATAACTTCCCTACTCATTGTTGATTCCTAATCGTATCACATACGAAATAAACAAGGATCTTCAAGTGTTCAACCATAGCTCATGTTCCTTAATTTTCAATTTAAAATTTTGAATTTCAAGCCCTAGTAATTATTATTTGCCAACCAACAATCATATAATCAACAAACATGTTTGCCAACCAAAATTTTGAATTTCAAGCCCTAGTAATTATTATAAGCCCTAGTAAAAAACATGTACCTGTCAGGGCCGGCCTGAATTAACCAGTTTGCAGCCGAAATTTTGAAGTCGTCGGCCGGAATTATGCTTTCGCTGGGCGCTGAATTGAGGCAGAGGGAGGGCGGGACTCGCTGGCAAGTGGCAGCGATTTGAGTTTTTTTTTATTATGTGGACTGATTTGTTTAACAAAACTAGTAGTTGGGTTGGACTTGAATGGGTATTAAGTTATTGAGGTTGATGGATTGAATTTAAGTTTTATTAAAGGGGATAGTAGGCTAACTTGTTTACATAATTTGATCGGGTTTCAATCCCTGATCACAATTTTTTTTACATAAATTCATAACATTTTTTTCTAAGGGGTGCGGACGAAAATTTCCAAGGGGTACGGTCTGAATTTTTCGCGAAAAATACCACTAAAATTTTTTTTTTTCAAGGGGTGCGGCCGCCCACACACCCTATAACTTGGGTCCGCCCCTGCATCTACTATACGTCTAGACTATAGAGTTCCTCTATAGTGAAAAGTCGTCATCAAGAAATTTAACAATAATTGTCCAACAATTAACATAACCAAACAATATTAGAAAAATAAATACCAACCCAACTATCTTTCATAAATATTGAAGTGTCAAACATAAATACGTTTCAATAAAGTTAAAACAATAAGAGTAAACTGCCATTTTGGTCCCTGTGGTTTGGCCAGTTTTGCCACTTTAGTCCAAATCTCAAACTTATTACATCTGGGTCCCTGTGGTTTGCATTTTGTTGCCATTTTAGTCCAAAATCCAAAAACCCTCTATTTTGAGAGTTGAAAACTGATTATTTTGTCTTTTTGTGTAGGGGTATTTTGGTCATTCTGATTTACTCTTCTAATAAATTAAAAGAAAATTAATTATATATTACTCTCTCTCTCTCTCTCTCAGTTCTCTCTCTCTCTACACCAGTCATCTCCACCAACACCGTCCTCATCTCCACCCACCAACACTGCCATCTCCACAACCACCACTACCACCACCAAACATCGCCATCTCCACTATACCCACGAATCCTTTCCAACACCCCACTAACCTTTTAATCCAATCAATCAAATTCTCTGCATCCATTTAAAATATTATGTGATAAAGTTCATGTCTTTTAACCCAATCACATCGATTCAATCTGAGTGTTCAGATCCATCATTTGAAATTTTGAACAAGTTGCAGGTCAAATTGTTGGTTGAATGCACGGTTGCAGGTCAAACATCATCTGAACCGTGCCCATCGATGCAACACCACATCGATTCATCATTGAATATACTCATTGATTGATAAAGATTCACCACTATCTCTCAAATTCTTCCCAAAAAATGGGTGTATGCATCAGCAAAAGCAAGAATTCATCAAGAACTGAAGTGGGTATTACTTACAATCACAGATCTGATGAGCCAAACATTGTGTACACCAAATCACCAGCTCCAGCAGACCAAATTCCACCAAAGAAATCACCACGACCACCACCCAGCCCCAAAAGGGTATTCAAATCGATGGTCTGTACCGCCACACCGCCACCGCCATCACCGCCAGAGCTTTGAAGAAGATGTGTTTGAAGGTTTGGAGAAGAGGTGGAGCCGGTGTGAAGACAGGAGCTTTAAGGTCAACGCCAGTGGGTTGTATGAAGACAGAGAACGATGCTGACGCCGGTGGAGCCTCTCTCCGACTTCCTCTCTGACGCCGGTGGAGCCTCTCTCCGACTTCCTCTCTGAAGTTTTGGGTGTTAATGGGGAAGATGAACCCTTAAATAGGGTGATTTATTTAGTTTATTCTATTATTTTTAATCAATATTGAGTTAAAATAAAAACAAAAATGACCAAAATACCCCTTTAGAAAAGGACAAAAAACAGTTTTTTTTTTTTGTGAAATCTGATCTGATTTCAGTTTTGGACTAAAATGGCAACAAAATGCAAACCACAGGGACCCAGATGTAATAAGTTTGAGATTTGGACTAAAGTGGCAAAACTGGCCAAACCACAGTGACCAAAATGGCAGTTTACTCAAACAATAATAACAACCAAACCGTAATCCTGACCATAATCACATAAAAAAAACTAGGCACTTATAAAGATGAAAGAGATTATTATTTGACAAAATACACAAATCAACCTTTAAAATATGCCTAAATTGCACTTTATAACTTTCATTATGAAATTTTCCAAACTCAACCTTTAACTTGAAATTTTGTTATGGGAAGTAACCTTTTGCACAAACTATTTTTTTTCTTAAGTCATCTCATATGCAATGCATGTGAGGGTATTTTAGTCTTTTTCCAGTGTTGGCCCATGTAATCCTTCCTTGAAAAACAGATGATACAAAAGCCAAAACTGGTTCTCAACAGTTGATCCACAATAAGCAGTGCTTGAACATAACTTCCTCCAATGGCAGTGGTTTCAAACAGCTGATGATTCTAAAGATTGTTATGCTCAACAACTATTCTATCAAAGCTCTGCTGATTACAAAGACTGTTAAGACCTATCAACTGCTGATTGTGAAAGTGCTGTTGAAGACAAAGTACTGCTGAATCAAATGCCTGATCAACCTAAGAGGAAAGCACTACTCAGCCTCATCACTGTTTAAGCATCAACAACAGATACAAGCATCAGTGTTTGTTTATCAGTATTTCAATGTAACAGTGTCTGTATTGCATCAGTGTTTAAAGGTTGTTATAACTGTTAGCTATCACTGTCTAGGTGACGTTAGCAAAGATGCACAATGGTTAGGATTTGTACTATAAATAGATAGTGCCTGTACTGTTCTATTTAGCTCTATTTCACACACATCCATCTTGTACGAACAACCATAGTGAGCTCAGGCTGAAGGGGAGTTAGTGTTCATGCATGCATAAGTCAATCATTGTGTATCCAATCTTATGACTAATGAAAGCAGTGTATGATGAAAGCTAACTTTTCCTTGATTGTGTTATAAAGTTTTACATAATTCCGCTTCATATTATTCCCTGTTTTATCTACTTTCATTACATCTAATTAAAACAACACAATCAAGCCAAACTCAGATCCTAACAATTGGTATCAGAGCATAGGACAGTCAAATTCGATCTAACAATCAATTTGACATAAAAGTCCAGCTCAATTTAATTGATACTAAGTTGTTCGTATCAGTTGAAAAATAGAGTAGAAGTGTAATCACGTTTAAAGTTGATTATTCAAAAACTTCTGTAAAACAAGCAAGATATCTTCACAATCACAGGACCCTCACAACACCGGAACACTTTTCAATCCACCTATGCTTGTTAGATCTGAATACAATATCTGGCAACGTAGGATGGGCCATGTACTAGCACAACAAAACACCGGTTGCTAGAAGTCTGTCATCTTTAGACCTCATGTTCCAATGGTGCCAAGCACAGAAGATCCCAAGGTCCATGTAACACCCCAAAACCCGAATGTTTATATTCGTTAAATGTTCTAATATGGTACATCAAGAAATAAATAATTAGGTTATTTTACATAGTTAAAGTTTATGGCCAAAACTATTAAATAACGAAAGTTGTGCCAAATATGTTAAGTGGTAAAACATGAGGGGCTAGATGGTATAGAATGAAAGTGGAGGTGTTAAAAGAAAGTAATAACACACACAAACACACAATCGTGTGTGTTCTAGATCGATCAGGAGCTCCCAAAGGAGCCAAACACTAGCTCAACCTTAAATGATCAAATTGAAGGGTAAATCGAAGCTTAAATTCATGGATAAACATGGATTAATGATCACCATCATAAGAGGATCATAAGGTATGTCTTAAATTCTAGATTGGTGATCTTCCACGAAGTGGGTTATGTTCTAATCCGTGAATTGGTATGAAATTGAGTATGAACATGTGTTAGAATCATCATCTATAACAGGAATTATGCATGGTTTGGGCGAATTTGATGTTTAAGGGTGAAACCCGTTGGTTAGGGTGAAGATGATGACATGGGTAAAACATCCATGTCTAACTTCTTGCTTAAAATTGATGTATATTGATATATATGATAGATTCTTGTTAGAAGAATTGAAGGAAATATGATACTAGTATGTTTGATGTTTATGCATGAATGATTCATGTTGATTAGAAGGAGGAATTTGATGAATTATGTATGAGATTAGAAGGATATGCATGAACTAGTTGTACCCTATGCTTAGGAGGTAGTACACTCATAAAAGTATGATGAAATTATGAAGAACTTAAGATTAGATCACTAGTAAGTGATTAACAATGTAGTTATGAAGTGGGTTTTAGATGATGTAATGTAAATTGATGATTTACCTATGTTAATGATGTTTGGAATCAAACATGTGTGTGAATGTTTAAAGAAAATCGGATAAGAAATGATAGATTAGCATGTTATAAGGTTGAATGATAAATTCCATATAAGATCCGTGTAATGAAAAGGTTGTGATGAATGGTGAATAAGCTAACTATCTTGAGAATGATATATGATAGTTGATGCTTGATAAGCAACATGGAAGCTTGGGAAAGAAGCGGGTCAAATGGAACTTATGTGCACGGGAAGCGTACTCGGATGCAAGGTAAGTAAAACTTACACCCCTTTTTGTAGAATATCTATTCAATGTTTAGATTACAAACATGGTAAGTAAATATGTGAATTATGATGTTCCGACAATTCTTAGTATGGGTCGGAACATGTGGTTATGTTAAGAAACTAAGTTGATGGTTAAAAGGGTAAAAAGGGGCATTATGGTAATTTTGGTTGCAAGTTAACGAAGTAATAAGTTACATGGATGGGATGATGAATAACTAACATCCCACAAGGATAAAATGGACATTTAGACTTAACGGGTCAAACGGTGAAGATGTCACCCTTTGGCGTTATCGACTAATGAATTGCTTTGTTAAGTATTATGAATTTGTAGAATGTATAGAAAAGGATTTGCGTTGCTATTATCTAGCAATTTAGCGGATGAAGTATTAAAACGGGTCATAGCTTTGATCCGAGCCAGGTATGTGCATTTACAAGTGTAGATAAGTCGCATGATTGGTAATTTATGCAATGAAGTCTTTAGTAGTAAGGGATGGGTCAAAGTTGACAAAAACGCCCTTGATGGGTAAAATGGGAAAATGGTCTTAAAAGTTGATTACAAACAAGCTATTTGATTAAATGAATGTTTTGAAAAAGTAAGAAAGCAAGAAGTATGATTTTCGTAAGCTATAAGGACCTTAAAATGCGCAAATACCCTTAACGGGTCAAAATAAGCTCTTGAGCGAAAATGGGTAAAGAGGATGCAAGACATCCGAGAACTTAATCTTTTATGATAGACAATGTTGAAATTATAGGGTTCATGAGGAATTTAGGTCAAACAATCAAGTTATGTTGATGAATGCATGAACGGGTCAAAATTTGGTAAGAGGGTAATAAGCCGAAGAGTTAAAAGTCTGAAATTTTATTATGTCGGATGTTGGATTTTAACTCCATTAGATGGAGAATTAAATTACGGACGTATAGGAAAAAGAATCGGGTAAAACGGATTAAAAACGAGAGAGTTATGCTCGTTTCCGTGAAATCGGGTTATGCTGGGAATCTGCAGCACCAGCAAACAACATTCTGTCGAAAACAGGTGCTAGCGTAGCGCGAGCATGTGCTAGCGCTACGCGAGCATGTGTCAGTTTCGCGAAAATCGTTTATTTTAACCGTTGATGCATTGCGAACCCGTCTGGACCGTTTTTAAACGCGTATAAGCTAAGAATGACTAATTTATTCCTTGTTTTAGGAAGTGTAGATACGTATGAAGGTATGTATGTATGTATGAATGAAAGTATGTTTGGATGTATGCAAGTAGGGATATATATATGAGCGTATGCACGTTTGTAGGCATACGTGAAGATATGAATGTATGTATGAATGTATGTATGTAGGTGTGTATGTAGGTAGTACGTATATGTACGAATGTATGCACGTATGTAGGTTTGTGTGAAGGCATGTAATAAGTATGTATGTATGTATGTATGAATGTATGTATTTAGGTATGCACGTATGTAGGTATGAACGTATGTATGTAGGTACGTATGTATGTAAGTTGTTATGTGTGATCGTAGGCATATGTATAAGTTTGTATGAAAGTATGTACGCATGCATTCAAGGAAATTGAGTACTAACGGTAATAATAGCGTGCCTGGTGAATGAAGTGTAACGCAGGAATATCAAAGAAGTCTCACCGCGGATTGTATGACGAGACGGAAAGCCGGAATGTAAAGAGTTAATGGAATGAAAAATAAACGTGAATAAATCTTATATGTTTATGATACGTACTAATGTTATGAATTTTATGTGGTGAGCGCCGGTAGTACGAGCCATGAGGATCATCAAGGAATAGAGATCGAGGATCGAGTCACTAGAGAGATTGTACGGGAACGTTGATGTATATAATGTAGTAAACATAAGCTATGTTTTTACTTAGTAAATAAGTCGAATGATGGATTTATGAGAAAGAGTTATGTTAAAGTTAAATTTTAAATAAGTTAAGGTATTTATAATGAAAGAAATTTTAGACATGAACTTCCGCTGCGACTTTTGGTCAAACGTGAATTAGGGTCTTACAAGTTGGTATCAGAGCCCTGGTTTGAGAGAATCAAGTACGAGAAGGTAGGTACTTGAACTCAAACCTGTGTGCTCTTGTGATAAGGAACCCGTACAATCCATGACTCGATCAAGATCTAAAAGGTAGAAATTGAATGAAAGTGTGTATGTACGCACTCATATGAAGAAGCTAATGGTTTTGTATGTGCAAGGTAAGCTTAAAAGTTTGAAGAGGATGATCCACGAATGCAATCAAAGATGGACGCTAAGGCAGGCAAGGATGCGAATGGACAGACGGACCCCAGGTACACAATGTTAATATGTATGGGTACCGGTGTTAAAGGGAAAAGGAAGAAATCTCCTTGGGAGGGTAAGCACTAAACGGAAGACAATGATATAGTCTTGATAAGATTTTAAAAATGTAGCACGAACTGAGACCCACTACTGCGGACATAAGGCGATGATTACCTGAAGGCACGAAATTAGTATGTGATTTGCGCACCTGGCCAGTACGCAAGAAGCATATGACGTTCATGAGACCGTGGTAATTATCGCAGGTATGTCCGGTAGAATTGGGTAGCAGGTGGGCGTGCGGGTGAAATGGGTGGTAAGACTCTCGGGAAATTGAGAGTACTATATAGGAATGAAAAGTATGAGTAATAAGAAGGAAGAATGTTGAATCCGTAAGAAAGTACGGATCAACAAGATATGAATGAAATGTTTGAATCCGCGAGACGGATTCAAGGAATGAAATGTATGAATGAAATAATTGAATCCGCGAGACGGTTTCAAGGAATGAAAGGTATGAATGAAATGTTTGAATCCGCGAGACGGATTCAAAGAATGAAAGGTGTAAATGCAATGTTTGAATCCGCGAGAAGGATTCAAAGCATAGAAGGAAGAAAATGTATGAATGGTATGTTTGGAACCGCTAGACGGATTCAAAACATGGAAGCAATGAAAGGCATGAATGTGACGTTTGAGTCCGCGGGACGGATTTAAAATATAAAAAAGGATGAAATTAGTCCCCATCCGAATGTGTCGATAGTTTGACCGTGGTTGTGTCAAACGAGTCATATGGTTAAATGTAAAATAAATAAACAAAAGAATGATCGTAATGGGCATGCAAACCTAAGTTGTAAAACGAAAGAAAGAAGTTTTGAACCAGTTATGTGTTAAATGTGTTAGTAATCGACTCTTAGGAGTCGTAGTGAATGACGGGCTACGACCCGGACAATGATTTAAGTATGAACAAGAAGGGCAAGTTTTGTCAAGAAGTGAATCTCAAAGGTTTTGAGTGAAAAGTTCGAGTATTGGTTAAACTCTCATGAAATGAATTGCACGACACGTATGCTTATGTAAAATAAGTAAGGCACGAAATGAGAGGTATAGTAATGTAGAACGAATGAGGCAAGTTAAAGGTAACGTAAGGATATGTATGGTACAAATGACTATAGAAAAGTAGAATGATGCTAACTATGGAGTTAAGCATGTAGGTGTAACTATGAAGTAGTAGTTTTGTTGTGATAACAAAACAAGATTTGAATGTTATAGAATGTGTGTATGAAATGTAATCTTAAAAGACAAGATGAAAGTATTAGATCCGTTATAAACAAATCCTACGAATGAACGTATTATCACAAGCTTGAAGAAGTATGTATATTGACCTATTATAAACGGGTCAAGGGAAATGAAAATGTTATGTGAAAGTATGCCATGGAAAGTATAGACTAGTTAAGAAGAAGAAGTCAATTGTATGAATAATTATGAAATGAAATAGGATGATTACTTATAATTATGACGAGACTATGAAGTCAAACCTAGATGTGTGTAGGCAAGAGGAAAGGAGAAAGGTTTCGGGGACGAAACCTTATTTAAGGGGGGTAGACTTGTAACACCCCAAAACCCGAATGTTTATATTCGTTAAATGTTCTAATATGGTACATCAAGAAATAAATAATTAGGTTATTTTACCTAGTTAAAGTTTATGGCCAAAACTATTAAATAACGAAAGTTGTGCCAAATATGTTAAGTGGTAAAACATGAGGGGCTAGATGGTATAGAATGAAAGTGGAGGTGTTAAAAGAAAGTAATAACACACACAAACACACAATCGTGTGTGTTCTAGATCGATCAGGAGCTCCCAAAGGAGCCAAACCCTAGCTCAACCTTAAATGATCAAATTGAAGGGTAAATCGAAGCTTAAATTCATGGATAAACATGGATTAACGATCACCATCACAAGAGGATCATAAGGTATGTCTTAAATTCTAGATTGGTGATCTTCCACGAAGTGGGTTATGTTCTAATCCGTGAATTGGTATGAAATTGAGTATGAACTTGTGTTAGAATCATCATCTATAACAGGAATTATGCATGGTTTGGGCGAATTTGATGTTTAAGGGTGAAACCCGTTGGTTAGGGTGAAGATGATGACATGGGTAAAACATCCATGTCTAACTTCTTGCTTAAAATTGATGTATATTGATATATATGATAGATTCTTGTTAGAAGAATTGAAGGAAATATGATACTAGTATGTTTGATGTTTATGCATGAATGATTCATGTTGATTAGAAGGAGGAATTTGATGAATTATGTATGAGATTAGAAGGATATGCATGAACTAGTTGTACCCTATGCTTAGGAGGTAGTACACTCATAAAAGTATGATGAAATTATGAAGAACTTAAGATTAGATCACTAGTAAGTGATTAACAATGTAGTTATGAAGTGGGTTTTAGATGATGTAATGTAAATTGATGATTTACCTATGTTAATGATGTTTGGAATCAAACATGTGTGTGAATGTTTAAAGAAAATCGGATAAGAAATGATAGATTAGCATGTTATAAGGTTGAATGATAAATTCCATATAAGATCCGTGTAATGAAAAGGTTGTGATGAATGATGAATAAGCTAACTATCTTGAGAATGATATATGATAGTTGATGCTTGATAAGCAACATGGAAGCTTGGGAAAGAAGCGGGTCAAATGGAACTTATGTGCACGGGAAGCGTACTCGGATGCAAGGTAAGTAAAACTTACACCCCTTTTTGTAGAATATCTATTCAATGTTTAGATTATAAACATGGTAAGTAAATATGTGAATTATGATGTTCCGACAATTCTTAGTATGGGTCGGAACATGTGGTTATGTTAAGAAACTAAGTTGATGGTTAAAAGGGTAAAAAAGGGGCATTATGGTAATTTTGGTTGCAAGTTAACGAAGTAATAAGTTACATGGATGGGATGATGAATAACTAACATCCCACAAGGATAAAATGGACATTTAGACTTAACGGGTCAAACGGTGAAGATGTCACCCTTTGGCGTTATCGACTAATGAATTGCTTTGTTAAGTATTATGAATTTGTAGAATGTATAGAAAAGGATTTGCGTTGCTATTATCTAGCAATTTAGCGGATGAAGTATTAAAACGGGTCATAGCTTTGATCCGAGCCAGGCATGTGCATTTACAAGTGTAGATAAGTCGCATGATTGGTAATTTATGCAATGAAGTCTTTAGTAGTAAGGGATGGGTCAAAGTTGACAAAAACGCCCTTGATGGGTAAAATGGGCAAATGGTCTTAAAAGTTGATTACAAACAAGCTATTTGATTAAATGAATGTTTTGAAAAAGTAAGAAAGCAAGAAGTATGATTTTCGTAAGCTAAGGACCTTAAAATGCGCAAATACCCTTAACGGGTCAAAATAAGCTCTTGAGCGAAAATGGGTAAAGAGGATGCAAGACATCCGAGAACTTAATCTTTTATGATAGACAATGTTGAAATTATAGGGTTCATGAGGAATTTAGGTCAAACAATCAAGTTATGTTGATGAATGCATGAACGGGTCAAAATTTGGTAAGAGGGTAATAAGCCGAAGAGTTAAAAGTCTGAAATTTTATTATGTCGGATGTTGGATTTTAACTCCATTAGATGGAGAATTAAATTACGGACGTATAGGAAAAAGAATCGGGTAAAACGGATTAAAAACGAGAGAGTTATGCTCGTTTCCGTGAAATCGGGTTATGCTGGGAATCTGCAGCACCAGCAAACAACATTCTGTCGAAAACAGGTGCTAGCGTAGCGCGAGCATGTGCTAGCGCTACGCGAGCATGTGTCAGTTTCGCGAAAATCGTTTATTTTAACCGTTGATGCATTGCGAACCCGTCCGGACCGTTTTTAAACGCGTATAAGCTAAGAATGACTAATTTATTCCTTGTTTTAGGAAGTGTAGATACGTATGAAGGTATGTATGTATGTATGTATGAATGAAAGTTTGTTTGGATGTATGCAAGTAGGGATATATATATGAGCGTATGCACGTTTGTAGGCATACGTGAAGATATGAATGTATGTATGAATGTATGTATGTAGGTGTGTATGTAGGTAGTACGTATATGTACGAATGTATGCACGTATGTAGGTTTGTGTGAAGGCATGTAATAAGTATGTATGTATGTATGTATGTATGAATGTATGTATTTAGGTATGCACGTATGTAGGTACGTACGTATGTATGTAGGTACGTATGCATTCAAGGAAATTGAGTACTAACGGTAATAATAGCGTGCCTGGTGAATGAAGTGTAACGCAGGAATATCAAAGAAGTCTCACCGCGGATTGTATGACGAGACGGAAAGCCGGAATGTAAAGAGTTAACGGAATGAAAAATAAACGTGAATAAATCTTATATGTTTATGATACGTACTAATGTTATGAATTTTATGTGGTGAGCGCAGGTAGTACGAGCCATGAGGATCATCAAGGAATAGAGATCGAGGATCGAGTCACTAGAGAGATTGTACGGGAACGTTGATGTATATAATGTAGTAAACATAAGCTATGTTTTTACTTAGTAAATAAGTCGAATGATGGATTTATGAGAAAGAGTTATGTTAAAGTTAAATTTTAAATAAGTTAAGGTATTTATAATGAAAGAAATTTTAGACATGAACTTCCGCTGCGACTTTTGGTCAAACATGAATTAGGGTCTTACAGTCCAAGTACCTAAAAACCTTGAAAATTACTCAGATCGGGATTTTCAAAAAATTGAATTAGATGCAAAGGCTTTTAGTATTGTGGCCTCAGCACTACCAAATGACATATACGCTGGATTGTTACATTGTAACAGTGCTAAAGAGCTTTGGGATGCACTGAAAGAGCAGTTTGGTGGGACATAAGAGGTTATTGAAAACAACTAGGAGGTTTTAAACCAACAATACGAAACGTTCTGTCATGTTAAAGGAGAGTCACTAACTCAACAGTTTGAACGCTTTAGTTGTCTCATTAGTGAACTTAAACTGGTTAATGTTGAATTTGCAAAATCCACTATAATTAGTAGGTTTCTTAGATCATTACCAGATAAGCGGGACACTATAGCTTTTGTGACCAAAAATTCTGTGGGATTCAAAGAGTTAATTCTGACCCAACTTCATAGTAGGCTTCTCACTTATGAGAGAGAGCTGAACCAGGAAAAGAAGTTGTAGGAATCTGAAAAACTTGTTGATGATTACACTTTTGGTAACACAACACTTTTGGGTCAAGAAGAGTCTGGTGGTAGTAAGGACCAGAGTTATGATCATTACATTGACATAAATGCAGGTGGAGCCTTCAACCCTGAGCCTTACTCACCCAGTTATGCTTTCATAGCTAATGGGGAAAATCAGATCTCTAATAACTTATCCTTTGAACTCAATGACCTCCAACATTTTGATCCCACTAATCTGGAAAAGATGGACATTTTGCACCAATTGGCTTTGTTTAGTGTAAGAACCAGCAAATTTTACAAGGGAACAGGTAGAAAGTTTCCAGGATAACATGGGAACTTAAAAGTAGGGTTGGATAAGTCCAAAATTAAGTGCTACAAGTGTAACAGGCTAGGTCATTTTGCTAGGGATTGTAGAAGTCAAAACAGTGGTCCAATCGTTACTCACCCTAGTCCTAGACCTCAAAACCCATAAAGCACTGTGCACTATTCCCAATATACCCCGCTCCTCATATGCAAAACACTGCCCATTTTGCACATCCTATAAACACTGTTCCAGTGCAATATGTTCAAACCACTGTTCCACAAATCCAGTATGTCCAAGCCCCTGTCTCTGAGGTCCAAGTGCAACAACCTGCAGCACAACAAACTTCACAAACATCTGCTCTAGCAGAGGCCAGTCAACAGAGTTTCTTTACTCAGGGCTTTGTTGATTGGAGCAGTATGCCTGATGATTTGACTGATGAAAATTTTGCTCTATTTGCTAATCCTGATGTTTCTAGTGATGAATTTTGTTTTATGGCATTCGAGTCAATACCAGAAGGGCAAGAATCTGATGAAGTGGAATCCAAATCTGAAACAGTGGATGAAGTTGCTGAAGCAGTGGTTACTACTGTTGTTGGTGAACAGATGTTAGAGAAGAAAGAACCTGAACCACTGTTGGAACCTCTTGCTGATCCATGGGATGCTAGAGTGTGTGAGAATGAATGTGACTGTGCCATGATGGCTGCAGCTAAGGTATCACCTCAGATCTTAAAAGATATATGTTCAGATAAATGCATTATTGCTTTTGCTAACATGAAAGAGGTAAATGAAAACCTTAGAGACAATATCTTAAAAGATGAAATACAATTTGAGAAAACCTTTAAAGAGTTGAAACACAAATTGTTTGAAAAAGATTATGAAATCAGCAGTCTGAAACATGAACACAGCATAACCAAGGACCAACTCCAAACTATGGTAGAAAAATACCAAGTTTATAAAAAGGAGCTTGAATCCACCCAAATCACTTGTGAAAAATAGGTGGAGTCTTGTAAAGGTTATGAGCTGATGTTAGAAAAACAGATCAAAAGCAATGTAAAGTTTGGCATATGCTTTAGAAAAAAATGATCAAACTGAAAACACTACTAAAATTGATTCTGGCTTAGTTGAAGTAATTGCCACAAACAAGGATGGTCAAGAAATTAAAATCACTGATAAAAATGGTAACAAAATCATTTTAGAAAAACCAGAGGGGTCATCAACCTTTGAAGAGATAACAAAATATCAATTCAAACCCACCTGGTCAGATGGATATTATTGGATCTGAGTTTGTTTTTGATTGTATTTTCGTTTGAAATTAAGATGGAAATGAAAGAGTTGTGCAACGGAATTTAAGATGAAAACAAACTTTGCATACAATCAAACGAGAGTAATACTTTAATCAAACATCTTTACACAATGAATCGAAAGATTGAATTTGTTTCAACAACGATTACAATGATTGATGAATGAATGCAAACTCCCTCTCAGCCAGAGCTCAGTAGTTTGTTCGTGCAAAGAAGACAATGTTGTGAAAGAGCTAATAGAACAGTACAAAGTACTGAACTATTTATAGGCACTTGCAAACCACTGAGCATCTTAGCTGACGTCACCATGAAAGTGACATCTAACCTCCTAACAAACTCTAACCTCTGATCTATACAAACACTGATGTACTAACTACTGCTATTACATTTCTTTACATACAAGACACTTAAACAGCTGCTGCATCCTTCCACTGCTGTGAACCCAACAGTGCTTGTCCGGATCAGTAGTACTTGACTCAAGGCAGTAGATTGAATCAGCAGAGCTTTGGTCTTTCATCAGTCTTTGACATTGGGCAGTAAATGCAAGGCAGCAGTTGTAGGTCAGCACTTAGTAAGATCAGCAGATAGGAGGTCAGCAGATATGAAACCACTTTCAAGGGGAGAGATTTGTATGAACCAACTGTAATCGTCTGCTTATTCTGGATCCACTGCTCTGATCCAGTTTTGGCTTTAATTATCTGTTCCTCTGATAGGGTTCAATCCCAACAATCTCCCACTGGAACAGATAATGCCAAAACTCTTCATTATTTGTGGAAATCTTTTATTGCCTCATTAACAGTTCCCTTATCTGACCTTTGAATTGTAGTTCAAAGTCTAGGGCATCTGTGTCTTCATCATCCCTGCTAAGTGGAAGATCAAGGAGATCCTGCAAATCTTCAAGTCTCAGGCCAAGAGCTTGTTCCCTTGATATTTTCTCCACTTCTCCACCAGACCTGAGCAAAGTCAATACGCAGGTCTGTTTGTCAGTTTCCCACTTTTGTATTTTTGAGCCTGGTGGGTTTCTTGGGAGATGTTTATTTGCAGAAGTATTTGGTGAGGCTGGCCTGTTCATAACTGGCTGAGCAGCACTTGCAGATTGTTCCAATTCAAGATCTTCTTTTATCATTACTTTCGTGCCTGCTTTTACAATAGCATCTCCAGCTAATAGATCTTGAATTGTTTCCATACTAAACTGGTTTTTGCTCCATCTTTTGTAGATGGCAGCACCAGCTGGAGCAGTAGTTCTTTTGACTTGCAGCTTTGGTTGCCCTGACTCTATCTTCTCCCCACTTTGTCACAGAGTTCTCTGACCCATAATCAGCTGCAATCAGCTCCTCTTTCATTCTCCTCAACTCTAACATCTTCTCAGCTTCAAATTGTTTGAATTTTTCCGGAGGAGTCTGCTTGACCTTATTTTTAATCATGTCTTGAATCCTGGCTGCTTCTTTTTCAAGCTCAGGAATGGTCCAGTTTTTGTACATGTATTTCTCCCCCTTGTATTTCTTGTAGGTCATGATACTCTCAATGTAGTCTTTTCTCAAGGACTCATCTGCCCTTTCTGAAATTTGCTGACATACATTTTTAGCAAATCGCTCCATAGCATTGACCTGTGAGAGTAGAAATTGATAGTTTTTGTTGAAATTCTCTATCAGATTTCCCTCTTCTGTTTTTGAGTGCAATATCCTCTGCTTGCTTGGCCTTGAGTTTCAAGTATTCTTCAATATTGTTAGGCCTGGGATATCCTGCAACTGATGGCAAGCTCCTTTTAACTGGGTCGTCCTCATAGTAGAAGGATTTGATTTCTTCCCTGACTGCAATGAGTTCTAGAGGAAATGAGACACCAGCAGGAGGTAATGGTTTTAAAGTTTGAGCTGAAGAGAGAGGTATGGGTTTTGGAATAGTGACAAGTGACAGGGATTTTGAAGATGTTGGTGATGGAGATGTGTCATCATCTTTTAAAATTAGCCTTCTCCTTTTTGGTTTAGGAGAGACTGATGATGTTTGAGATGGAACAGTGGTAGTAGATTGAGTGACAATGGTTTGTGTCTGACTAACCGCTGTTGAAACAACTGGTGTTTCAACCACTGTTGCCATTACAGCAGATGTTATAACATCTGTTGTCTTCTGCTTTTTATCAGCAGGTGGAAGTGGTGGTGAGATTGTTTTTGGTGGTGACAGTGGTGATGGTAATGTAGTAATTGTGGTGTGTGTTGAAGTAGTGTGTGTTGAAGTGGGAACAGATGCTGAAACCACTGAAGTACCAGCAGTAGTTGATACAGCAGGAGTTACAACAGCTGTTTGAGTGGAGGTTTTATGCTGATGGCTTTTGGATGGTGGTTTTGGAGGCTTTGGAAATCTGGATGAGGTGGACTTAGGTTTTCTTTTTGTCTTCGGATTTTTAGAATCTTTAGAACCAGAACAACCCTGCTCATACAGTTCCATGAAAGCTCTTTTCTCCTCATTCCACCTTGAAACATCCTTTGCCATTTTATCTCTTTTTACACTTGCTACTCCTTCATCTAGTGCTTCTTGAGTAGCATCAACCTTTTTACTACCATCTGGCACAGGAATTTTTCTGGTCATAGCATCCTTTTCAGGTTTAATGTATAGACCATCATCTATTCCTTTCTTCTTCCACTCCTGAATTTTCTCCCCCTTTTTGGCATTATCGTCTGGGAGTTGATCAATGAAAAGTACTGTTGGAGGAGCAGTGCCAGTGGTTTGCATGATCTGAGTTTTGAGAGCCTTTAAATCAGCCTGAGTGTTTTTGAACCTTGACTCCATTGCATTTCTCAGCTGTTGAACATGTTTCTCATGTTGCTGATCTGCTAATTGTGCTTGTTGTTGGAGAAAAGGTTGAAACAAGTTCCAGAGCTCATTTGTAGCAGGTGCCCTTTGTGGAGCAGGTGCTTGAGATGGAACAGCAGTTGATTGTGCCTTTTGTACTTGTAACACCTGTTGTAGCATATCTTTGAGTTCTGCAACAGAGTTATCAAGCTTTCCAATACGATCCGTCAAATCCTGATATTTTAAATCATCACCCAATTTAATGGGATCATCTGATTTCCCACTAACAGTGGTTTTATCAGTGGTTGAGGTAGGGAGTGTGCTCCAAACATCTACCACTGATGCCCCTTTTTCTTGGTACTGGGGTCTTCTTCCTTCAACACTTGACAACCTTTTGATATTGCCAGTAGGATAAATAAATCCACTGGTGGTTGGCAGAGGTGCTATGTAAGGAATTGCCTCCAAGGAAGTCTTATTAATGAAACCATTGTCCAACTGTAAACCAGTGGGTTCGACAGTTGTAGTGGCTGCTTCACTTGGACTACCACCAAGAGTTACTTGTAACTCAAGGGGTCTAACCTCCTCAGGTTGTGTTGGTGGGTTAGCAAATATTGATACATCAGACCCAGTCAGTTGTTGAGGTATATTCTCATTGATAGGTGATTGAGAAGGACTGGTTAATGCCTGGTTCAAATCAATTGCATCCAACAGCAGTTTAGTTGGTGTGGGAATTGTGGGTGTGAAAGGTGGTGTAGAAGATGGATTTGCCCCGGGTATTGAGCTGTGGATGATAGAAACGAGTGTTTCCAGAGCATCATGATGATAGAAACGAGTGTTTCCAGAGCATCATGATGTGGATAAGACACTGCTTTTGAACAACAGAGTTTATCAAAGGAATGAGAGAACAGGGGTTGACTTTCAGCAGTGGACAGACTTTTGAAGTAGAGCAGACTTTTGAGCAATCAGTGGTTAATGGCAGACTTTTAAGGATTTTAATGAAAATTTCAGTTTTTGCTATTTTTAAGGATGGATTTTTGATTTTCTGAAAACATTTTGTTGCTTTTATTCATAGAAAAACAAGATGTTGCTTGTTATTCCATGTTCAGCATCCCAATTCTAGAGACCAAGCTTTCAAAAGTGGCTGTATCAAGTGCTTTTGTGAGCACATCCGCCAGCTGGTCTTTAGTTGGGACATGATGCAGAGAAATCAAACCTTTTTCATAGCAATCCCTCACAAAGTGATGTCTGATGTCGATGTGTTTGGTGGTTGAATGGGAAACTGGATTTTTGATGATATTTTCTGCTGCCTGACTGTCCAACATGAGTGGTGTCTTTAAGGCAGTGATACCAAAATCCAGCAACTGATTTTGAAGCCACAGGAGTTGGGCTGTACAGCTTGCAGCAGCAATGTATTCAGCTTCAGCAGTGGATGTTGAAACAGCTGCTTGCCTTTTGCTTTGCCATGAAACTAAGCAATCACCTAGAAACTGGCACCCTCCTGAAGTGGACTTCCTTGTGGTGTGACATCCAGCAAAGTCACTGTCTGAAAAACCTGAAAGCTTGATGTTCCCATTAGCTGGATACCAGATACCAAGTGTGGGAGCACCTTTTATGTATCTGAAGATCCTTTTTACAGCAATGAGATTTGATTTTCTGGGAGCTGATTGACTTCTTGCACAGACACATGTTGCAAACATGATGTCTGGTCTAGATGCAGTTAGGTACAATAAAGACCCAATCATGCTTCTATAAAGTGTTTGGTCAATCAGCTCATCCTTTTCATCAGACATGACCAGCTTATTTGTTGCCATGGGTGTGCTGCATGGTTTACAATCATTCATATCAAATTTGGTTAAAAGTTCTTTAGCATATTTGCTTTGATGAATGAAAGTTCCATTTTGCATTTGCTGTACTTGGAGACCAAGAAAGCATTGCAGCTCACCCATTGCACTCATTTCAAACTCAGCTGTCATGAGTTCTCTAAACTCTTCACACATTGAGTTACATGTGCTTCCAAAAATAATGTCATCCACATAAATCTGGACAATCATTAAATCCTTCCCTCTCCATTTTACAAACAGTGTTTTATCAATGGTACCTCTTTTGAAACCATTTGAGAGTAGGAAGTTGGAAAGAGTTTCATACCAGGCCCTTGGTGCTTGTTTCAAGCCATACAAGGCTTTGTTTAGCCTGTAGACATGATCTGGATAAAATGGATCCTCAAAACCTGGAGGTTGGCAGACATAAACCTCTTCTTGAATTGTACCATAGAGGAAAGCACTTTTAATATCCATTTGAAACACCTTCATGTTGTGGTTGACAGCAAAGGCCAGGAACAGTCTAATAGCTTCCAATCTTGCAACAAGGGAAAATGTTTCATCATAATCAATCCCCTCTTCCTGTCTGTAACCTTGAACCACAAGCCTGGCTTTATTCTTGACAACAATACCCCTTTCATCAGTTTTGTTCTTGAAGACCCACTTTGTGCCAATGGGACTAACCTCTTCTGGCAGTGGTACAAGCTCCCATACTTGTTTTCTTTTAAACTGTTGGAGTTCTTCTTGCATGGCTTCTACCCAGCTGTTGTCTTTCAGTGCCTCTTGGTACTTGACTGGCTGATGGAGTGATAGAAAACCAGCAAAAAGACAAATGTTTTGGGTTTGGCTTCTTGTGAGCACCCCTTCATTTATGTTGCCAATGATTTGATCAGGTGGATGAGATCTCAAGAAGATTAAATCTCCTTGGTATGGTATGATGGCATTGGTTGGTGAAGGCTGCAAATGTGTATCATCTGAGCTAACCACTGCTGGGGACTTTGATGATCCAGCAGTGGCTTCAAAAGGTGGTGGAATAGGAGGTAATGAAGTGGGCAACTGCTGACTTTTATCCACTGTTTGAGGACTTTTGTCAGCAGTGTTTGAGGATGTGGAAGCAGTTGTTGATGGGCTACTTTGGTCAACAACTGTTGAGGTAGCAGTGGTTGAGCTTTGACAGCTGTTTTGAACAGCTGATGCTTTTCCCTTTGTGGCAGACCTTTGAGGAATGATGATTTCATACCCATAGTCTGGTGTTGTATCCTCTGATGGACCTGCACTGTTAGTCTTGACAGCAGTATTTTCAAAAGTAAATTTTTCAAGATCAAACAGATCTGCAGGATTTGCTGGGATTTTCATTGATGAAAGTTCATTGAACTTAACATTCAAAGTCTCCTCCACTGCCTTGGTCCGTGTATTGAACACTTTGTAGGCCTTGGCAGTGGTTGAGTATCCCAGATGATAACCACAATCAATTTTGGCTGCAAATTTTGAAATGGAATCTTTTAAGTTCAAAATAAAGCATGGACAGCCAAACACCTTGAAGTATGAAATCAGTGGTTTAATTTTATACAGAATTTCATAGGCAGTCTTTTTGTGCCTGGGGTTTATTAAAACTCTGTTCTGAACATAGCAAGCAGTGTTTACTGCCTCTGCCCAGAAAGTTAATGGCAAACCTGAATCTGCAAGCATGGTTCTGGCAGCCTCAATCAGAGTTCTGTTCTTCCTTTCCACTACCCCATTCTGCTCTGGTGTTCTAGGGATGCTGTACTGCCTTACAATCCCTTTCTTCACACAGAAGGCATCCAACTCCTTATTTTTAAATTCTGTGCCATTGTCACTCCTAAAGCTTTTCACTGGAAGGTCAAATTGCTTTTCAACCTGTGTCACAAAGTCTTGCAAGATGCCTGCAGTCTCATCTTTAGAGTGTAAAAAGAAAGTCCATGTAAACCTAGAAAAGTCATCAACAATAACCAAACAATATCTTTTCTTTTTGAGGCTCATGACTTGAACTGGGCCAAACAAATCCATGTGTAGCATTTGCAAACAGTGGGTTGTTTTGGACTCTTCAATGGACTTGTAAGAACTTTTATGCTGTTTTCCTTTTAAACAGGAAATGCAATGTTCAGGACATGAAAACAATTTTTGTGGTAGGCCTCTCACCAAACCATTTTTTGAAATTTCTGTGATTGTCTTAAGATTTGTGTGCCCCAGCCTTCTGTGCCAAAGTTCTGTCTCTTTGTTAGAGGCAGCTGAGAACAGACAGGCATCAGCTCTGGGACACTCTTTTGACATGTCAACAACATAAACATTGCCACTTCTTTGAGCAACAAGTTTAGTTTGACCAGTTTTGATTATTGCTTCAATCTTTTTGACCATTTCTGGTCCAACAATCCTACAACAGTCTTTTGTGAAGAATGACCCAAATCCCTTGTCACTCATTTGGGACACACTCAGAAGGTTGAATTTTAGATTGTCTATTAGATTGACATTTTCAAATTTTACTTTTCCAGACTGCACTGTACCAGACCCCAGAACTCTCCCTTTACTATTATTCCCAAAGGATATATCACCCCCTCCATGGATTTTAAAGTCTTTGAGGAGGGCTTTACATCCTGTCATGTGCCTGGAGCCTCCACTATCTACATACCAAAGACTATCAAAGCATGCAGAAGCTCCCTGCACATGAAGTAAAAGGATTAGTTCATTAAGGTCTCCAAAGCCAGCAGGGCTTTGGATGGGGTCTCAACAGTGTCTGGGATGGATGCAGAATGGTGGACAGTGGTTAGGTCAGGGGTTTGAACTGTTTTAGGACAGTGTTTCTCTAACCACTGCTGTGGGTCCTGACCAATAATCTGCTGGTAACCAAAAGGATGCCTGTTCACTTTGGGTTTAGAGGGCCTTTTGTAGGCCTCATAAACGTGTGGAATCCTTTGGTAAGACTGTTTTTCCTTGCCTTTTCTGAACTGATTGGCAGGGGGTGCATCAGTAACCTGAACATCTCTTTTGACAGATGTTTGGTTCAGCTGTTTTGTAACAGCTGTTTGGACTGGCACAAACCGTGGTTGTTTCTTGGTGAATTTGACAGATGTTGATGATGATGATGGACTCAAGGATGTTTTAGCAATGTACTCATTCTTTTTCACATCAAATTTTTTGAGATACACACATGCTTGAGTTTTGTGGTTTGTTTTACCACAAACAATGCAACTTTCAGCTGAAACAATGACACTTGTTTTGTTTAAATCATAAGCTTTCAAGTGGAAACAATCTTTTGTTAGATGATTCCTTTTCTCACAGAATTCACAAAACAAGTTATCAATTTTTTCTTTCTTCTTTCTCTTTTCAGACTCCTTTGCAGCAGAGGTTTTAACCACTGCTGGGATGTCCTTGAGATGTATGACTTTTGCTTTTGGAGCCTTAGCACCATTAGTTGATGTAAAGTCCATTGGCTTGAAATTTTCAAGAATATCACACTCGTCAGACCAGGTGGGTTTAAACTGATATTTTTCAAGTTCTTCAAAAGTTGAGGAACTCCTTGTTCTGCCAAGTGTGATTTTGTTACCAAGTTTGTCAGTGATTTTCACTTCTTGGCCATTCTTGTTTGTGGGGATGAACTCAGTGGTTACATAAGTGTTTTGAACAGATTTTTCACAAGCAATGTGTTCATCATCATATTTTCTATACCCAACCCCAAATTTCACATTACTTTCAATCTGTTTAGCAAGCATCACCTCATATCCTCTGCAGGATTCCACCCATCTTTCACAAGTAATCTAGGTGGATTCCAACTCCTTTTTGCAAACTTGGTATTTTTCTACCATAGTTTGAAGTTGGGTTTTGGTTATGCTTTGCTCTTCTTTTAGACAGCTGATCTCTTTTTCTTTTTCGGTCAATTTGTTTTTAAGTTCTTTTAAAGACTTTTCAAATTTAACCTCATCAGTCAAGATTTTATCCCGAAGGTTTTCATTCACCTCTTTAATGTTAGCAAAAGCAATTATGCAATTGTCAGAACACAGTTTTTCAAGAACTTGAGGAGATACCTTGGCAGCTGCCATCATTGCACAATCACATTGATGATCTTCTTCTTCATCAGCTTTCACCTTCTTTTCACCAGCCTTTCCTTCTTTCTCTTCTTCTTTGTCCTCTACGGACCATGGATCTGTCATTGGTTCAATCAGGGTACCTGAACTTTCTCCCAACAGTAGTTCACCAGCCACAGCAGTAACCACTGCTTCAGTCACCTCTTCCACTGTTTCAAGGCTCTGCTGTTCCTCCTCAGTTTCAACCCCCTCCTGTATTGACTCTAATGCCATTAAACAAAACTCATCATGAGAAGAATCATTAGAAGCATAGAGTGCAAAATTTTCATCACTAAGATCTTCAGGCATACTGCTCCAGTCAACAAACCCTTGAGTGAAAAAACTTTGTTGATCTGGTTGTGCTGCTGCTGGAGCAGTGGTTTGAGGTGCAACAGGTTGCACTTGTACCTGTGGAACAGGGGTTTGAACATATTGGATTTGTGGAACAATAGTTTGGACATAGTGTACTGGCACAGGGGCAGCAGCATAGTGAGCAGTGTTCACTTGAGCTGCTGGGGTATACTGGGCATAGTGCACAGTGCTTTGGTTTTGAGGTCTAGGATTTGAGCTAGGATGAGTAATTATGGGACCAGTAGTTTGACTCCTACATTCCCTAGCGAAATGTCCCAACCTATTACACTTGTAGCACTTGATTTTCGATTTATCCAACCCAACCCTTAGATTCCCATGCAACCCTGGGAATTTTCGCCCTGTTCTTTTGTAAAATTTGCTAGTTCTAACACTTAGCAAGGCCAGTTGGTGCAGGATGTCCATTTCCTCTAAGTCAGTGGGATCGAAATGTTGTAAATCATTGAGTTCAAAGCTTAGATTATCTGACATCTGGTTTTCGTTTGCAGTGAATGCATAACTTGCAGAGTGAGGATCAGGGTTGTTAAAATTTGCACCAGCAGTTATGTCAATGAAGTGATCATAACCCTGATCCTTACCACTGCTCCCAGATTCTTCTTGACCCAGAAGAGCAGTATTACCGAAAGTGTAATCATCGGTAACTTTTCCTGACTCTTGTAACCTCCTTTTCTGGTTCAACTCCCTTTCGTAGGTCAGGAGTCGACCGTGGAGTTGGGTCAAGGTCAGATCCTTGAATTCAGGTGAGTTTCGGGTGACAAAAGCTATGGTGTCCCATTTTTCTGGCAGTGACCTGAGGAACCTGCTATTTTGAGTTGAGTTTGTAAAAGTGGTGTTAACAAACCTCAGTTCACTGATGAGACAACTGAAACGCTTAAATTGTTGCGTTAGTGATTCACCTTTAACGTAGCAAAATGTTTCATACTGTTGGTTCAGGATTTCCCTGTTGTTTTCTATGACTTCTTCAGTCCCCCCAAACTGTTCCTTAAGTGCGTCCCATAATTCTTTGGCACTGTTACAGTGTAACAGTCCAGCATATATCTCATTGGGCAGCGCTGATGCTATGATGCTAAAAGCTTTAGCATCTAGTTCGATCTTTTGAAAGTCGGTTTCGGTATAATTTTCAACTGGTTTTGGAACGAACTTTTTAGCATCTTCAGCGCTTGGCACTGAAGGAACATGGGGACCATAAATGACAGACCTCCAACAACCTGTGCTTTGTTGAGCAAGGATGTGACCCATCCTTCTCTGCCAGATGTTGTACTCATTTCTTTTTAGCATAGGTGGTTTAAAAAGTGAGCCGATGTTGTTTTTATCATCCTGAGATTGTGACGTCATTCTTGTTGTTTTACAGACACTGAGAAATCAACTTTAATGGTGATTAATCCTTGCTCTGTTTTTCAACGGACGAAAAAATGATCAGTATCAACTGTTATGAGCTGAACTATTTACGTCAAAATGATTGTTAAATCAAATTTGACTGTCCAAGCTCTGATACCAATTATTGGATCAGAGTTTGTTTTTGATTGTATTTTCGTTTGAAATTAAGATGGAAATGAAAAAGTTGTGCATCGGAATTTAAGATGAAAACAAACTTTGCATACAATCAAACGAGAGTAATACTTTAATCAAACATCTTTACACAATGAATCGAAAGATTGAATTTGTTTCAACAACGATTACAATGATTGATGAATGAATGCAAACTCCCCCTCAGCCAGAGCTCAGTAGTTTGTTCGTGCAAAGAAGACAATGTTGTGAAAGAGCTAATAGAACAGTACAAAGTACTGAACTATTTATAGGCACTTGCAAACCACTGAGCATCTTAGCTGACGTCACCATGAAAGTGACATCTAACCTCCTAACAAACTCTAACCTCTGATCTATACAAACACTGATGTACTAACTACTGCTATTACATTTCTTTACATACAAGACACTTAAACAGTTGCTGCATCTTTCCACTGCTGTGAACCCAACAGTGCTTGTCCGGATCAGCAGTACTTGACTCAAGGCAGTAGATTGAATCAGCAGAGCTTTGGTCTTTCATCAGTCTTTGACATTGGGCAGTAAATGCAAGGCAGCAGTTGTAGGTCAGCACGTAGTAAGATCAGCAGATTGGAGGTCAGTAGATATGAAACCACTTTCAAGGGGAGAGATTTGTATGAACCAACTGTAATCGTCTGCTTATTCTGGATCCACTGCTCTGATCCAGTTTTGGCTTTAATTATCTGTTCCTCTGATAGGGTTCAATCCCAACAGATATGACATCCTTGAGAATTTCAAGCCTATAGATTTTTCCACAATTGAGGGTGTCAAAGCACCCAAGACCAAAGTCATTCTTCTAAAAGACATTCCAACAGAGGTTAAAAACTCTGTTGAAAAGGAAAAGGAAAAGAGGAAAAGAAGAGAAAAGATTAAAAACTTGTTTTGTGATTTCTGTGAGAAAAGAAACCATTCCACAAAGGATTGTTTTCATTTAAAAGTTTTTGATATAAACAAAACAAGTGTAATTGAGCCTGCACCTATGTGCACAATTTGTGGAAAAACCAACCATCTTACTCAACAATGTGTGTACCTCAAAACTTTTGAGTTTAAAAGAAAAGAGTACACTTCAAAAACACTGGAGAGTCTTCAAAACCATCCATCAAGAACAAACAACCTTTTGTGTATGTCCAAACAGCTGTTACAAAACAGTTGAACAAAACATCTGCTCCTAGAGAGGTATAAGTAACAGATGTACCACCATCAAACCAGTTCCCAAGAGGACATGGTCAACCACCATACCAAAGGGTCCCACATGTTTATGAAGCTTACAAAAAGCCATCTAAACCCAAAGTGAATAGGCATCCTTTTAGTTTTCAACATCTGACAGGAAATGGTCCACAACAGTGGTTAGAGAAAAATGTTCAAAAACCTATTCTAAACCCTGACCTAAACCCCCCAAAAAACATAAAGAAGTCTTAAAAAAATCTAAAAAACACACAAATTTTTTTTAAATATTTTTATCAAAAAATCGCTACTTTTAGTAGCCAATTTTTTTTTAAATTTAAAAAAAAATTAATTGCTACTAAAAGTAGCGATTTTTTGATAAAAAAAATTTGTGTGTCTTTTAGAATTTTTTACGTATTTTTAATTGTGTTCACATTGGTTCTTACGGTTCTCGCAATAAAGGGTGGTTCCTAACGGATCCTTCTCATATATAAATATATATAAATGTATTAAATAAGAACAGAAATAAAGAAAATTCCATTCTCATTTATTCATAAGACTCCGATTACAAACTGTTCGGGTTTTAGAACCCGTTTTCGACGGATGTTACAAAAACCACATCTGAACCCTCCAGAATCCATCGTCACTCGCCGTCAAACAAACGCCACCATCAACCTGAATTCGAGACCATTACATCTGAACCGACCAAATCCATCATCGTCATCACACATTCCAGCCAGATCCACCATCATCAATCTAGGGTCTCGACGACTGTGGATGTTAGGCGACAGGGATTCTAGGGTTCCGACGGCGATGTAAGTGGCAGTGGATGTTAGGCGACGAGGGTGGGTGGTGGAAGTTTTTGAGTAGCGATAGGGGTTCGGGTGGTGTCTAGCAGGTGGTGGTGGTGGGTGTTTCTGGTGGCGGATAGTGGTGGGTTGATGGCAGGTGCGTTAATAGTGGTGGTGGGTTGATGGTGGTAGCAGTGGCATGTGGGTTAATGGTGGTGAGAGGTGGTGGTGGGATCTGAACATGTGAGAAAGAGAGAGTGTGGTAGAGAGAGAAAGAGATAGTGGTATAGAGAGAAAGAGAGTTTATATATATATATATATATAGAAACGGGATCAGGAGAAAATGCCCAAAAGTGTGAGAACAGTGAGAACGCATCCTGGCCCAACACGTGGCGCGGGACATGATCAGGGTCCGAGGGGTTTTTTTGTCTTTTCAATCTTCTTTTATTTTCCCAACATGCTATAATATTTTCTGGCATCTAATATTTTTTGGCGTTAATTGTATTTATTAAACTTTTTGGCGTTGAATTAATTGTTTTTTTTGTCACATAGATAATTTTTTGGTGTTATAGAGTTTTCTGGTCAATTATTTTAGTGTTTTTGTGGCGTTTTGTATAATAATTCACTACGAGTCATTTATATTTTCAAAAGATAACAATAAGACCAAATGTCTTTTTGGCGTTTAGTGAATTTTTTGGCGTTTAATACATTTGACAAGTTGCTTTGCCAGCGCCCGTTCTCATAGTTTTCATACTACTAGCGTTTTGGTGTTTGTAGTTTTTGGCGTTTTATATAATAATGTATTTTATTTGTATAGAATTAGATAACAAAACAACAGATAACTTGATAACAAAACAATATACAATGAAAAATAAAAAAAATAAAAAATGGTAATCTTATTTCTCTTCCGAATCTTCACTGTCATCAGCTCCTTCTTCTTGATTTTGTTTTGGCGTTTTGAACCTTTTGAATACCTTAGCTAGATGCCAATTTTCCTACATAAACCCCGTTTTTTTCAGACGAAGCTGCTTAGTGGCATCTTGCGTTTTGGTGTGATATTCTTGTTTTGTGGCATATCATTGAAGATCAACTCTTGCTTGATGCTATTTGTAATAATGGAGTCCAAAATAGCATTTTACACTTGTGTTGATCCCTTTATTCCATGCCGATATTCATCAAGAACAAAGCTCACATGATGGCATATCACTGTCATCAGTCTCTTTTTCTTGAATATTTGTCCATCTCATTCAGCAAAATATTATTGAGATAACCACCTCAGGAGAAGAATCCATTCAGTGAAAGCTTTGCCATCTATGGTTATTTTAACTAATATTATTTGGCGTTTTAAAGTGAGTGGTTTCTAGAGGATATGGCGTTTGTTTTTCTGGGTGTGATCAATTTCATTGTGTATAGACCCCTCTCTTATAGGAGTTTTTTGGCGCGTAGTTTAGGCGGTATTTTTTTATTGTAATAAATGATAATAATAAAGTAACCGTCTTTTTAGTTACTGTTTTTGTATTTACTGTTTTGATCAGCTTTATCAGTTTATAGGTTATAGGTGATAGACGTCCCATCTTCTAAGTTTGGCATTTTTTTAAAATGGCGTTATGCAGACTAAGATGACAAAATACAATAACGGAGAAAATAAAATATTAAGTAGGAAAAATATTTTTTGTTATTTTTGCCGTTTTTTAAGGAATAACTCTTTTTAGTATTTTTTTAGCGTTTTGCAAATAAAGAGAGAAGTGTATCATTTAATTATCTTAAAAAAAAAGATTTCACATAAGAAATTAAAGAAACAAAATTCAAACCCTTTGTCAGAAGGTACTTTTTCCGATAAGTATCCATCACTTGCGTCATCTTCTTTCTCGGGGTCTTCATCTGGATCTTCATCCATGTCATCACCTTCACCTTCATCGGCTTTTTGTTCCTGAAGATTCTGAAGCCTCCACTTGAACATGTCTTGCATTAACTCCAATTTTGAGTCCATTTCTGTGTTCATACAAGTGGCGTTATGCAATTCTTCCATGAAACCAAGACCCTGCTTTGTCATGATGTTTTCAAGCCAGTAGACTTCCTGCTCTCCGCTGTCGTATATAACGGTCACCATGTCTGTTTTATCATCAAAACGCCATGATGTCATGACAGGGTCCGGCTTCACACATGCTTTCTTTGGTCTAAATTTCCTGGTTAATGCTTTCATAAGCATATGTGTTTCATGGCATTCGTTGTCCAGAGCGATGCCAAGGGATAAGATACCCCTCTGTACCTCTTCTTCCATCTTCAAAATTGCCCTGACCGTCTTAACATATACCCTCCTTCTGTTGTCAAAACGGAGGACGAATCACCTGGTTGCCGGAGTGTATCTCCACGAAACGATTGTTGTCATTTTTAGCGTTTTGGTTAAGTTGGCGTTTTTGGTTAAAGATTTTTTTGCAGAAATGGATAGATTGAAGTGATTATAGAAGCGATGTTTTACGTCATTTATATAATGATATTTTTGGCGCGTAATTTAGGAGGGCATTTCTTCTAATAAATGTTAATACCTGAAATTCAGTTACTATTTTGTTTCCTCTTCCTGTAATATCCAACGCGTTTTATCACTAATTTTTGGCGTTTTGTTTTTAATGGCGTTTTAATTTTTTTTTGAATGGGGTGTTATCATTTGATGGCGTTTTGAATTTGAGCGGTAAAAGACCCTTTTACCCTTAATGAAGCGCATCCCACATAATAAAATTGATGTTATTTACGAAAATGCCACCGCGCAATCTAGTCCATGGATTGTTTTGATCGGACGACCCATAAGCGTTCTCACCATTCTCACACTTTTCACCGTTTTCTCTAAATTCTGACCCTATATATATATAGGGGGTTCTAGAGTGAACACTAATGTATTTGCGAACTGAGTGAACAAATCTTGGCCATTGATTTACACACGTGGATGGCTATGATTTAATCATCAAATCGTAAAATACACACGTGTATGGCCAGGATTAGTTCGCTCAGTTCGCAAACTACACTAGTGTTCACTCTTGAACCTAATTATATATATATATATATATATATATATATATATATAGGTAGAGGTTCGTGTAAAAAATGGTTTTTTGTGAGAAAGGTAAGAAAGAATCTACACAATTAGATCTTTGATCTAATGGTTGAGATCATAATGGCAAAATTGTAAATAATGTTTACTATTAAACATATTAATTTTCTAGATTAAGGGTATATAGGTAAATTTAACATTTTTAAATTAAGAAACTAACATTAATGCACATGTAACTTTCCCCCGTCTTTTTTAAACGTTAATAACTTTTTATACGTAACTTTTAAAAAAAAAATTACACCATAATAACGAGCGTTTTTTTATCTTTAATATGAGTACCATATTCCTATACTTATATAGATAAAAAATATGTTTCGATAAGATGTTTAGTCCATGAATGGTGTTATATACTTGCTGAATAGTGTTATATACTTGCTAAATGGTGTTTATAGAGATCTTTAAAAAAAATTCAGTTCCTATAATTAAGGTGGCGGTTATGGAAAGTTTTTAATTAATTGAATTAATGATAAAATTACTTGTTTACCCTTTTTAATTAATTTAGATTTAGGACACATGTCATCTCCACAATATTTCTCACATTTCTCACACTTTTAACCTTTTTTACAATAACCTTACCCTATATATATATATATATATATATATATATATATATATATAGGGTTGGGATAGTGTACATTAATTCAGAAGTGTGAGAATTGTATTATAACACTATATATAACACTTATAACACCATGTAAACACCGTATAACACTATGAAACACCATATAATACCATATAACACTATGTAACACTATATAACAATATATAATAATATATAATATAGGGGATGGATCATGAGAAAACTAGTTTAAATGAGAAAACAAAAAAACTAACCAAAAAAACCTAAAAACATACCAAATTTTTTTTTTTTTTACAATTTTTTTATAGAAAAATCGCTACTTTTTATGTATGGAAAAAAAATTTCAAAAAAAAAAAATTTTTTTTTTGGTTGTACTGCACATGTGCACTAATACATAAAGCTTAAACCACTTAACCCACCCCCCACCGACACCCCCCAAAAACCTAAACCCCCCACCCCCCAAAAACCTAAATTCACCCTCCCACCAAAAGCCTAACCCCACCACCCCCCAAAAACCTAAACCCCCCCACCCCCCACCCTCCCGAAAACCTAAAACTAAACCCTAAACATAAACCCGAAAAAAACCTAAACCCCCCCACCCCCACCCCCCAAAAACCTAAACCCCCCCTCCCCCCCACACCCAAAAACCTAATCCTAATCCTAAACCTCCAAAAAAACTAACCCTAAAAGATAAACTAGACTCAAAAAGCTAATTTTAAGCATGTAATGCAATTGTAGTACATGTTATATTGCACATGTGCACTACTATAATAATAGTATTGAAAACAAGACGACACCATAAATCTTTTTTTATGTCATAAAAAATATGCTCGAATATACTTGAATGAAAGATACAAAAATTTGTGATCTTATGGTGCCATTTTTGTTTTAAAATGATAACGTATGGAGAAATGGGAAATGTTTGAAAAGTTATATATATATTTTTTTTTCCAATTTTACCCCTCCTTCATTAAAAGTCCCCCCCCCCCCCCCTCCTTCATTAAAAGTATCCCCCCCTCCTTTTTAGTGGTTTTTAGTTAGTTTTCTAGTTTTCTCATTTATATCTAGTTTTCTCATGATCCTCTCCCTATAACACTATACATCTATCATAGACATGTTATCAGACAAAATATAGTGTTATATTTGTTATATAGTGTTACATAGTGTTATATGGTGTTACATAGTATTATACGGTGTTTACATGGTGTTATATAGTGTTATATATAGTGTTATAATACACTTCTCACACTGTTCACACTTCTGGATTAATGTACAGGATTCTCTACCTATATATATATATATATATAAAATTTAAAAATGTTTTGTGTTGTTTTATTTTTTAAATAATAGGGTAAAAAAACTAAAATACCCTTTGGTAACTAGATTTAACAAAAAATTCTAACTGAGTTAGGGTTAAACGACAAAACGTGTAACAAAATTCCTATAAAGGGCAAAATCTGTCAAAATTCGTTGAAAAACACACCGTCTGAAAAAAGTATTAAGATAAAGGACAAAACATGTAATTTTTCCATTAAACAAAGTTTGTGCAAAAGGTTGATCCCCATAACAAAATACCAAGTTAAAGGTTGGGTTTAGCCGATTTAATAATGAAAGGTAAAAAGTGCAATTTAGGTATAACATAAAGGTTGATTTGTATAATTTCGTCTAAATATTTTTATGGTATAAATCTCCATTTGAATATATATTCATATCAATTCTAGCAAGAAGAGGCGCACATTTGGGGTTTTCTTTCATACCAGGTTTAGATTATGGAAGCGGACTCAGGCATCAGGAGAAACCAGGTTGGATTCGAGTTCAAACCCTTTGTAACTAAGTAGGGTACAGAACTGGTTCAAGTATAACTAGGTATTAATACTCTATTTTAATTTTTTTTACTTTACATGCACAGTTTAAATCCATTTTAAATTACAACGTAGATTTATTTAAAATGTAAATATGTTATATATTTTTAAAATATTACTAACTTTATTTTATATAATTTTAAATTTTAAAGGTAAACTGAGACATAAAACTTTACTTTTAAAATTCGGGTATTGTAAAACTTGGTTTGAATATTGAAAAAACCCGGGTTTGGGTATAGATAGGAACTAGTTTCAGGTTTTGTACCCGGTATATGTATAGGGTGGGGTTCTAGAGTGAACACTAGTGTATTTGTGAACTGAGTAAACAAATCCAAGCCATTGATTTACATCATCAAATCGAAAAATACACTAGTATATTTTTATCATCAAATCCTGACCATTGATTTACACTTGTGTATTGATAATCAAGGAGATGTAAGTTACATGTTATCAAACGTTTTTTAACAAAAAAAAAATCGGGTTTTTTTCGGTACAGCTATTAAAGTAACATAAAGTACCTCACTCATATGAGGTAAGTCGGGTTTGTAACCGAGGTCCGAGTACACTATATCTTTACCTGGATATTCCAAATTCCAATACTCGGTTTCATGTGCGTGCCCTGTTTTTTTTTTTTGATTCGCCTCGTTCATTTTCCTTTCTTTCTTGGATCACTTACAGCCCACAAACTTTGAGTCCAATTGTCCCTTACTTAGTTTTGGTCTAGCCAACTAATATAGATCCATTAAACGTGAAGGTATCGTTTTTCATCTCTGGAATATTTTTTAGCCAACTAATATAGATCCAATACCCGGTTTCTTTTACTGCTCAGCCTGAAAAAACATAAAACTGGTATAAAGTACTATAAATTATGATAATATTAATGAATTTAATAAATAACTAACACGCAAAGACGGGTATATAATTGAACCGGTCATCGCTAAAACGTCCCGTCTGTAAAAACTATTATTAATGCCAAGTTTTCGATAGACTTTTACAAACGGACAACCGATGGATATCTCTGTGTCCACGATACATTACAAAATTTATGCTGTATTCTGAAGCCCCTTAAAGAATGATGTTACAAGTGCTTAAGCTCATGAATGACATAATTCTTTATGATGTAATAACATTTATATGGATTACAAGTAGCTACTTGTTTCTAAAATTATACAGCAGTTAAGAAAATGTTTCAAATACATTTTTATATCTGTTCTTTTTAGACCATTTCAACCGTAGAATTACTCACATGGAGTAACCGTGACAAGGGGTTGCAGTTACAAGTATAGGATACTTCCTATGAGCGGTCACACCATCACTCTCGGTCATGTCCAAACCCTCTTCACCCAATGCAAATTCAAACTTGTAGACTAAATTTGCCAAAGCAATCTCGTTAATAGCTATTGCAAAACTAATACCAGGACACTTGCGTCTTCCAGCACCAAACGGTATAAACTCGAAATGAAAACCTTTATAATCTGTAGGGGTGTTCAAGAACCTCTCTGGTCTAAACTCGTCAGGTTGTTCCCATATTGACGGATCTCTTGCTATCGCCCATGCGTTTATCATTACTTGTGTACCTGATGGGATGTCGTAGCCGAGTAGTTTAACGTCTTTTGTTGATTCATGGGGAATGAGCAGTGGAGCCGGAACATGTAGTCGTAGGGTTTCTTTCATGACAGCTTTTAGGTATGGCATTTTGTCTATGTCGTCTTCTGGGATCATTAATCTTCCCTCGCCTATTTTGCGTGCCTCTTGTTGCAGTTCTTTCATTGCATGGGGGTTTTTTAGTAGCTCACTAATTGCCCACTCTAGGCTGGTGAATGTGGTTTCAGTGCCAGCACCAAATATGTCCTGGGAATCATGAATCCAGTTACACATATATAGGTGATGGTTAAAGAGAGAGCAATGGATATGTGTGTATGATGTTTATATCTTTTGATGCATTGCTATAAACTTATGCATGCATTACAATAATGCACATGCTTTCATACACTGTCGTGATGCATCTGCGTGCGTCGAAGCAACTACGTGCGTCGCTATAATATGCATCAACATCCATTACAATGGTACATCAAAACTCATTGTAGTCAACCATACATAAACCTCATTAATAATTGTAAAAAAAAAAATTGTTGAAAGTTGTAAAATAAACACTCATTTCTTATGCATATGTAAAATTCAATGCTTACACTTACTTCAACATTAGATGTTTTTAGTTTTCGATTTGTTACCAAATATTATATTGTTAACGTTCTCTAGTTTGTGTGTGTATATATATATGCAGATACATGGGAATCCAAACTAAAGAGATGTTACCATGATTATAGCCTTAATTGTATATCTTTCAAGACGAAAACCCGTTGAGTTATCTCGTTGAAGTTCTAATAAGATATCAACAAGATCTTGGCCTTCCACACCAAACTCTTTCTTGTTTACGTGTTCCTCAATAACACCCTCATAAAACTCATCAATTTCCTTAGCAAGTTGATCAGCTTCACCATGTAATCCAGTCAATCTATCTACCCACGCTAGCCACGGAACATAACTCCCAATAGAAAAGCGTCCCAACATCGCCCCAATCCGGATTGGGATGTTTTTATAATCAACCCCCATCCCTTCATATGTCCTTCCCAAAGCCACCCTGCAAATCACATTATTTGTAAGTGAGATAAGCAATTCACCCAAATCGATAACGGATTCATTGGATTCTTGAATCTTCTTGATCAAGTGAGCCACCTCGTTCTCTCTCACTTGTTGATATGACTGAACCCTTTTGTTGCTTAAAAGATGGAGCACCGCAATGCTTTTCACCTGCCTCCAATACTCTCCATATTGAGCAAAACCTATATCTTTCGAGTTATAAAAAAGTCTATGAGCGATATTTAAAAATGGCCTATTTGCAAATGTTATATCATGGGTTTTCATAATCTCTCTAGCCGCATCAGCAGAAGAGGCTACAATTACTGGTACGGTACCAAAGTGAAGCAACATGAGGGGACCATAGGTCTGAGCCATGGATTGGAGGACACGGTGTGTACTTGAGCCTAATTGGTGAAGGTTTCCTATTATTGGTAACTTTGGTGGAGATGATGGTAGGTTTTTATGGGATTTTGAAGATGAAAAATATGATTTCAAAAGAAGTAACACAAACAGTAATATAAAAGAGGAGAAGAGAAAATTTTGCAAGTCGAAAGACATCTTATTGAAATTCTTGCTAAGTTTAAAATGAAATTTCTTGTTTGCATATGACATATTTATATTAGAATAAAAGTTTAAACTCATATATTAAACTAAAACGTTCATGGATCTAGAAATCTCAAAATAGTCAGACCTTCTCCACTTAAATTTTGTAGACAATGTGGCATCCTATATATTCGCCATTTATTTTTGTAGTTAACAGCTGCATAGAGCTAGATACAGCTACATATATTAAAGAGTATAATACCCGAATAGTCCCTATGGTTTGTCAAAATAACACCTATAGTCCACAACTTTTGGAAACTATACTTATACTCCCTGTGGTTTTACACTTTATTACTCGGATAGTCCCCCTGACTAGATGGGAGATAGTATGTCCAGTTAAATCTATGTGAAATGACAAAACTATCCCTAATATTAAAAAGAAAGTTAAAGAATAATTCTTATCATTTAATAACTATATAGTGGGTCCCATATTTTTTAATTAAATTCAACTAAACTCCCACCCCCTCTTTCCCACTGTTTCTTCTTCGTCAAACAAACCCATACCCACCCCTTCCGGCGAACACTCGATTTCCGGTGACTGGTCCATCAAATGGGACCACATACAGCCAATCTCCTTTGGTTAGACTAAGCGGTATGGGGGCCGGCTTAGGCCCGGCGAGGCCCGGCGCCGGTCCCCCACACCGCCCCTGGTCCCGTCCCGGCGAATCCAGCTCCCCACAGCCGAAGTCGACGGCCCAAATTTCAAAAATATATCCGTTACTAACGGATAATTTTAATAAAAAAAATTACCTTTTTCACTTTAAATACATATCAACTTCATCCATTTTTTTATACCATTCACATCCATTTCTCCCATTCTTTTCCTATTCTCATCCATTTTTATAAAAAACACTCCCATTTTTTTTACCATCATGAATCCATTCAACCCAAACAACCCCAACCCGAATAATCCTAACTTTTTTTCGAGTCCCGCTTACACTCCGAGTATGGATCCTTCGTGGGGGTCTCCACAATTTACGTTTTCGGGTTTCCAACAATCACCTAACGCCTTCTCCCAAATGTCCCAAGTTCAACAAATGCAACAATACCAAGCACTCCAACAATTCATGCAACGCAACTCGGTTCAACTTGATCAATTCCAATCGCAACCGCCAACTTCGCAACCGCAACCCTCGGTTCAACTTGACGATGATGATGAAGTCGTCCCCGAATCGCCACCTAAATAACTCAAGCGCAAAAAAAACACGGGGAATGGGAAGGCGGTTGAAACCGAACCTGACATCGCAAAAAAAAGCGGTTCGAGAGCAAAGGCGAGACACTGGACAAAAGTAGAGGAGGAGGCGCTAGCAATTGCGTATGTTAAGGCCTCAACTTGCCCGATTGTCGGTATGAACCAAAGTTAATTTTTTTTTAATTTAAATTTAAAAAGAATTATTTTTTAGTTTTAGTAATGCAATTTTTTTTTAATTTTAGGGAACAATCAAACGGGTTCTGGTTTTTGGAAGGCATGTACGGATAGATTTAACGAGCTTATGGGGCAAGTCCCAGCCCGTGATCTCGATTCCGTATCGGGCAAGTGGCGGAAAATGAACAAGTGCGTGAATGATTTTATCGGGATTTATAACCCACTTTACATCAATCGTCCTAGTGGGAGTAGCGACGAGGACGTTCTTAACCTTGCGATGGCTAAATGGGAAGCAAAAAATCCGCCTTTCCCGCACCTCCAAGCATTGAACATTTTAAAGAGAGAACCTAAATGGGCGCCGGTTCCAAATGAGGTCGCAACCGCCAAACGGACTAAAATTTTCGAGTCCGGAAGTTATAGTGCGGGAGACTCCACCGCTCGTTGTCAAATCGACATAAACGACGAACCGGAATATGACGAGGATGCGTTGCCCGCTCACGAGATCGAACGTCCCGGCGGAAGGGACAAAGCAAAAAAAGATGCGGCCGGAAAGCGCAAAGGGGTCGGCTCGAGTGGAGGGGGCGGCTCGGGTGGAGGTGGCGGCTCGAAGGCGTCTTCGAAAATGGACGAGTTGATTTCCGAATTCCGTTCGTTTAAAGACTTTGCGGCTGAAAAATATAGTCACAAGAAAAACGTGTCGGCCGACTATGCTCGAGCGGAGGATTTTAGGATAATGAGGTTGGATCTCGACTCGGTTCCGGAGGATGAACGAGAGGTGTATTGGAGGATGAAGGAAGAGGTGAAGAAAAAATGGACGTCGTAGGTTTTTTTTTATTTTTAGGAAATGTAATTTTTTTTATTTTTCGGAAATGTTTTTTTTTTTTAGGAAATGAAATTTTTTTTTATGTTATGAAATAAATTTATTTATGTTGTTTTATGTTGTATTTTTTAATTTTTATAAAGTTTTTATTAAGTTAATAAAAAAACTTAGAAAATTATAAAATATTTAGGTGGGGTAGCCCCATCCTCCACCCCCTCAAAAGTGAAGGAGGCCCATCCCCCATGAGCCGGTGATGTGGCTCCTACGTGGCGGCCCATCCTCATGGGGATGGGTCTCACCATACCCTCTAGTCTTAGTCAACACTTCAACCCTAACCCATTATCAAATGGCCGGGACCACCAAAACACTTTTCTAGCATTCTTCTTCGTTGAGAGATGTACCCCTTTCTGCCCGGCATGACACCATTTTCCCCAGTGAACCTTAACAACCGTTTTTCCGACTGATATTGCCACAAATAGTATAAGTTTCATGCTAGAGAGATAGATAGAGTGATAAACCTGCAAATCCGTCACAGAAAAATGAGTGGATGAAGGTAATCATCAGCCCGGGAACACTCACAAATTGCAAAAATTCACATAGTAAATTACTAAAACCTAACATCACCTGATGATTTTTCACAAGATAAACCCTTTAGATCTTCATATTCGATCATCATTCAAGACCCAATACTCTGTTATACAATATTAATCACATGAGGCGGAAAAAGAGGGTAACCGGACGCCGGAAAAGACACCGAAATAGTGGAGAAGGTACTAGAGATGAAGTAGGGTGTGGCCGTATACATAAAAAAACAACCTTGTTGTTTAGAATAAATTCCAATAGATCTGTTTGTTTTTTTTTATGTAAATAGTTATGTAAATGGTGTTGGGTGTTGGGTGGTGGTGATAGTGGGGTTGTTGGGTGTAACGCATCACAAGGGCGGACCCACGTTAAGCGGAACGGGGTCCCCGGACCCCAATCTTTTTTTAAAAAGTAGTAGAAGCGGTATATAAAATTTTCTATGGACCCCATAACAATGAGAGTGAATCTGGTGCATTGGTAAAACCGCTTGTAAAAGTCCCGGTTCGATACCTGTTAGTTTCGTTTTTTGGAGTGTTATTTTTTTAATTTGATTTTAAAATTGGGTATTCTAATAGCCTTTCAAAACAATCAGATCACACAGCTTATCAAAAGGACGCTCTGCTCTGTTTTCTCCTTTCTCCTCCTGCCACCATCAATACTCAAGACCCTCCACCTTCCTCCTTCCTCCGGCCTCCCTCCTCCTCCGTGGCTCCGCCTCCGGCCTCCTACTGCCGGCTCCCCTTCCTCTGCCCTCTCCGCCGCCCTATCCACCTTCACTAGTAAGAATTTTTTTAACTTCTGTAACTAGAATTTTGGTATACATCTAATTGTTTAAGGACTTTTTTGCTATGAATCTTTCTATATATCTACATAATTCTGTAACTTGAATTTAGGGTTTAGGGTTTATGATTTTTTTTTTTTACTTCTGTTACAGAAGTTCACGTCTCAGAAGTTTTGTAACTTCAGTTTTGTTGAGCATATATTATTGTTTTTGAATGTAGACTTGTTTGGGGATTTTTGACGAGGATAGCGATTTCTTAATAGGTGTTGAGCCGTTGGTTAGTTATGCATGATTTCAATTATATACCATGATAATATTTCACTTAGTTATGAATGGCTGATTGAGGAACAAAAAAAGTTAGAAAATTACAACAAACTTGATATTTCCTTGATTTGAATTTGTAGATCTTTAAGGGGGCGTTTGGTTCGCGGAATGTGTAGGAATTGGAATTGGAATCCCTATGGGAACTGGAATTTGAATTGAAATTTGATGGATTCCTTTGAAATCCATAGATGTGTTTGGTTGATAAATGTATTAATGGAATTAGAATTTAAAAATACCTAAAAGGACAAAATTACCCCTAGTTATAAACAATTGACAAAAGTTTTAAAAACAACTATCTTAGATAGAAATTCAAAAAAATTCTAAAAAATCCAAAAAATTCTAAAAAATTATAAAAATTCAAAAAAATTCTAAAAATCATAAAAAATTATAAAAATTCTAAAAAATTCAAAAGTATCAAAAAAATTAAAAAATCTAAAAAATAATAAAAAGTTTAAAAAATTCTAAAAAATTAAAAAAATAATAAAAAATAATAAAAATCCAAAAAATCCTAAAAATTCAAAAAAAATCTAAAAAATAATAAAAAATCCAAAAAATTCTAAAAAATCCAAAAAATTCTAAAAAATCAAAGAAATAATAAAAAAAATTCTTAAAAATCGAAAAAAATTCAAAAAATTCTAAAAAATAAAAAAAAATTCTAAAAACTCTAAAAAATAAAAAAATTCAAAAAATTCTAAAAAATAAAAAAAAATTCTAAAAACTCTAAAAAATAAAAAAATCCAAAAAATTATAAAAAAACAAAAAAATTCTAAAAAATCCAAAAAATAAAAAAAATCCAAAAAAATCTAAAAAAGCAAAAAAATTCTATAAATTAAGAGTAAACTGCCATTTTGGTCCCTGTGGTTTTGACACTTTTGCCATTTTAGTCCAAATCTCAAACTTTTTACATCTGGGTCCCTGTGGTTTACATTTTGTTGCCATTTTAGTCCAAAATCCAAAAACCCTATTTTTTTGACTGTTGCAAGCTCCTATTTTGTCTTTTAGTTCAGGGGCATTTTGGTCATTTTGCTTTTCATTTAACATTTTCTTATTTCAAAATATATATATATATATATATATATATATTAATATACACACATACATATACACTGCAGTTCATCATCCCCAACATAAATCAGTCTTCTCTCTCTCTCTCTCTTCTATCTCTCTATATAGCACCACCACCACCGCCACCTCCTCCCTCTCTCTCTCTCTTCTCTCTCTCTATAGCACCACCGCCACCTCCTCCCCTTCTCACCAACGCCACTCCGGCGTCATCCCATCCAACAGTCACACCCACTCCGGCGTCGTCCCCCTTCTCACCACCGGTGTCGATGAAGGTGTCGATGATGAAGATGATGAAGGTGTCGATGATGAAGATGAATCGCTGAAGTTGAATCGCTGATTCTGCTGATGAAGGTGTCGATGATGAAGATGAATCGCTGAAGTTGTCGATGATGAAGATGAACAGCTGATTGATTGATGCTGATGAAGGAGGTTCGAAGTTTCCCCAAATAAATCATCATCATCCCCAAATCTGAGTTTGAGTTGTATTTGTTGAGACATGAAAGTTTTAGATCTGAATTTGTGTTGATAAAATGCAAGATTGTTGTGTTCATCAATCTGAAAGATTTGCAGGTTTTTGTGTTGTTGATCGACTGGTTTTGCAGATTGTTGTTTCTGATTAAGAAGGAGTATAGTTTACAGGTTCGATTATTGCAGATTGTTGTTTGCTGTTGCAACGAAGAAGAACACAAGTTGCAGGTTTTGTTTGCGGCGATCTGGGGGATGATGTTCATCAACGCCGCCGCATATCATCTTCCCCCAAATCAAAGGTCCAGTTTCAAGTAGGTTAATGGGTTTGATGCAAAATTAGGGTTTGGGTTTTGTGTGGCTCGGAGTAAAGAAAGAAGGTGAGATTGTCGGTTTGATTGTCTCCGTTTGATTGTCGGAGATTTTGAAGCCGATTTGATTGTCGGTTTCTTCACTGCCGATTTAACAGCTTTGAGTTATGTGAGTGTTTTTGAGGGTTTTGGGTTTGGGAGGGTTGGCGGCAGTGGGATGGTGGTGTTGGTGGCAGTGGGATGGTGGTGGTGGGGATGATGCGATGGTGGGGGTGGTGGTGGTGGTGTGGTGGTGGTGGTGCTTGTTGTTGTTCTGGCAGTGGTATTATTGTTGTTCTCGCAGTGACATTATTATTTATTAAATTTGAGTTATAATAAATCTAAATGACCAAAATACCCCTGAGGATAAAGACAAAATAGGGGGGTTTAAGTTAAGGAATCTGGCCAAATTTGAAATTTGTACTAAAATGGCAACAAAATGCAAACCACAGGGACCCAGATGTAAAAAGTTTGAGATTTGGACTAAAATGGCAAAAGTGCCCAAACCATAGGTACCAAAATGGCAGTTTACTAAAAAATTAATAAAAAAATCCAAAAAATTCAAAAAAATTTAAAAAATCATAAATTTTTTTTGGATTTTTTATTATTTTTTTGAAATTTTTTTTTATTTTTGGATTTTTTAGAATATTTTGGATTTTTTATTATTTTTTTTAATTTTTTAGAATTTTTAGAATTTTTTGGATTTTTTATTATTTTTTGGATTTTTTAGAATGTTATAGATTTTTTATTATTTTTTTGATTTTTTAGATTTTTTTGGATTTTTATTATTTTTATTATTTTTTTTATTTTTAGAATTTTTTGATTTTTCAGAGTTTTTTGGATTTTTTAGATTTTTTATTTATTTAAAAAATTATTATTTTTATTTATTTATTGAGTTTTTAGAGTTTTTTCGATTTTTTAGAAATTTTTGGATTTTTTATTATATTTTGATTTTTTAGATTTTTTTGATTTTTTAGAATTTCTTTGATTTTTTATTATTTTTTGATTTTTTATTATTTTTTTGATTTTTTAGAATATTTTGGATTTTTATTATTTTTTAGAAATTTTTTATTTTTTAGAATTTTTTGTTTTTTTTATTATTTTTTTGAATTTTTTGAATTTTTTGGATTTTTTATTTTTTTTTTATTTTTTAGAATATTTTGGATTTTTTATTATTTTTTTGATTTTTTAGAATTTTTTTGTTTTTTTAGAATTTTTTTGATTTTTTATTATTTTTTTGATTTTTTCGAATTTTTTGGAGTTTTATTATTTTTTTGATTTTTTTAGAATTTTATAGATTTTTTATTATTTTTTTGGATTTTTTTATTATTTTTTTGATTTTTTTTTGGATTTTTTATTATTTTTTTGATTTTTTTGGATTTCTTATCATTTTTTTGATTTTTTTATTATTTTTTGGTTTTTAGACAAAAATGAAAGAGGCAAGGGGTTATTTCCGTAACTTTGGAAACATTCACGTGGTTTTTTAAACTTTCCTTTGAAATTTAGAAGGAATCTGAATTTCATTAAATAAGGGATTTTGTTGGAATTGAAATTCAATTCCCTTCAACTAATTTATCCAACCAAACACACAAATAAATGGAATTCAAATTCCAATTCCCTTGAAATCCTATGGATTCCTGTTAACCAAACAGGCCCTAAGGTTTTTGGTTGGTAATTTTCAAATTTCTTTAACCAAACAATTATTTGGATGAACTGAAAGTCAAACTTGCTTATAACCAACCAGTTGGTATTACTTTACCTACACGAGTTTGGTATTATGTAATAAAGTTGAACATGGTCCTAACCGGGTTGTAAACAAGTTGTAATCCAGATAAAAGGGTCATAAACAAGTTGTAAAACAATTCAATGAATTACCTGCAATTCCATCTAAAAAAGACCTATTTACCATCATATTTCGTTAAGAAAAAGAACAGAAACCACATGATATACACTAAGACCACGAAATTTTCCAAGATCCAACACAAAACGAAAACTATGAACATCCTAAGAAACAAAGCGTTTATGTCTGCAAGTGAAGGACTAATACAAAGAACTCTAAAAGTTTGTAATGCTTTTTTTTCATTTCGAAAGACATCGTATGTTTATTGTGTGTTTTCTAATGAGTAATGATTATATAATTTTGTTATGGTATTGTATTTTATTATGTTCCTCATCCTGACCCGACCCGACCCAAACGACGACGACCCGAAAATTTTAACTTTTGTTTGTCAAAAATTTGAACGCCGAAAAAAGTGGACCCCATTGAAAAAAAATCCTGGGTCCGCTACTGCGCATCACATTTCTATACTTTCTCTATTTAGAAAGTATTGTTGTAATTCTATTTTTGGAAACTTGTATTTGTATCCTATTCTATTTCGTTTCAACTTTTTAATCCGAGACTATTGATAATAATGAAATTCAAGTATTTTATTCACATTTATATTAGACTTGTTTGCACGTTCATACTTAAAATTAATGTTTTAAACACCATTATACATGTTTTATACTTGTACAATCCACAATTATGCTCCTTACTTCGAAAACCGACTAAAATACGCGAATAACCAAACTTGGACCTTCGAGAGGATGGCCAACACCCATCGCACAAAGGGGACACCTTTCGCGCAAATGAGCGCTTCGCCCCAAGCCTCCAGTCGCTCCAAGACCCCTTCGCCCGAAGACTCCTTTCGTCCCAACGCACCTTTCAGCCTATAAATAAGCGCCTAACCTCATTCATTTCACTCGCCCAGACACTCTCAGACGCTCTGAAATCCTCCCTTGCGATCAGAAACTTTCAATAATTATTTTCTCTCATTTTCTTTCATTTCCCTTTACATTCTTGTATTTTCATTTCATTTCTTTAAAGTTTTCTTCAAATAACCTTGTTGAATGCTTCTCTTGGATGGTTTTCACAAGTTTGCAATGGCAAACACCACTTATGAGATTCAAACTAAGATTTTACAAAACTTTGATTTTAAACTTGTTCCTACATTTCATTGTATTTTCTGTTACAAAACTTGGTGGAATCTGGCACCCACCAGACTCACAACTTAGTTCATAGTTGTGGGCTTGCGTTAGGGTTAATTTTCACCAAGAAATGGTCTATCTTAGATGGATCAAACAATCATTTTTTACGGATTTCACACCCTTCGCACGAAAGGCAACACCCTTCGTGCGAATGGTCAATCCCCTTCGCACGAAGGGTTTGCTTTCACATGTTTTCGTTTTGATTTATTTTATGTTCGATTCGAGTTCATTTGTTCTTCAAATGTTGAAGTTACATCAAATTTACTATCATCAATGTTAGTGAATCTGATTCGTGTCAGAAGCATGAACTGTGAAAGCCTTGGCTTTCCAATTTAGTTCCACCACCTCATTTGAATGTTGAACATTTTAGTTACGGTTTACACCTTTTTACTGTCACTGTATTACGCTAAAACAGTTTACAAATAAAATTTCACACACGCAACAGGACCATTCGCACGAATGGACAGTGCCATTCGCATGAAGGGCCCATCTGCACGAAAGGCCAATTCGCACGAAGGGTCCAATACTTGTTTTGTTTCGTACTTTCTCGTATTTTAATGTCTGATCCGAACTCTTTATCACATCGGAATACTCACACTTCCGTTTACCCATTTTAGGGTGACCTTAGTGTACCAACTTTCGACTAATCAATACTCAATCCCGTTTTCTATTTTATACACTTTGGGTGCAATATGTACAATTATACAAAACACGTGACATTATTAAACTTGTTACAAAATCACACTCTATCCACTATTAAACATGAGACTTGTTGATACTTGTTAATCTCGCATGCTAAGTTTACACGTGTCTCTATGCTCATTAACTTTGCAAGCCTACCTTAACAATTATAGCGCTATAGGACTAACGCCCCACCGTATTCTCATGGTATTGTTAAGTAAATTATATTACACTGTCTTCGTTTCGACGTTGTTTGATAATCACGATTGCGTTAAACTCTGGTTTGACATATAGCTTACACTTGTGTAGTATGTTAGTAACAGGATATACATTTCATCATGCTGGATATGAGCACTATTAAAGTTTTCACTATTATGATATGTTATCAAACTTGTATACTCGCCAACTTTATGTTGATCATATTTTAATACATGGTGCAGGTCGCTAGTTGATGCTAAACGCATTTAGGGTGGACTTAGATAAACACCTAAAGATAAACTATATTCAGTTTCATGTTGATTGATACAATTTGATGTATTGGTTTTGGAACAATGTATTCCACTTTAGTATTTATGTAAATTCAATTTGTTAATTATTGTCACATTTAGTGTTATGATGTCTGGAGCAATCTTGTTTTCGTCTCACTCTGACGTGTCCGCCATCGGTTGGAGTGAGACAGATTGGTATCAGAGCCAAACTATAGGGAATTAGGGAAAGTTTCTATGCTTTTTGACCTAGTCTATAGTTTAGGAACATTTCTTGTTTGTGTTTAAAACTACTGCATTCTATCTTACTTGTTTGTTATCTATTCTCTTTGGTCTTTAATATACATGCCTTTCCTAAGGCAAACACAAAACACACTTGAAGACTTAAAGACACCCTTATTCCACAATCGAAACGACTCACAAAAATAGGGGTGATTCCCAAATTTGGTGACGACTTTCAATCCGCTTACATGTTATTTTGCACGAATTTCTACCATCAAGTTAGGAGTGATATCCATATCTTGATGGGAATTTCCATTTCATATTTTAGTGGACCCTTATCGACGTCGCGAGATTTTATCTTGATTTGTTGGATAAGTACCAACCACACCAGGGTACGATGTTACCAAGTTAGGGGTGAAACCCGCATCTTGATAACTAGTTCCACTCTTTGATGTTCAATCCCACCAAAGTTTCAAATTTTCAATCGACTAGGGACGTGTAGTAACTAGAAGAGCAAATACCGTTAATCGCTTCTCGACGAGAGTATTTGTTTATTAGGCTAAAGCACATTTCCCTAACTCAAAAGGATTTCGATATACTTTGGAATAGTCTTAGTTATGTTCCGTGACATTCCAATTTTTAGGTTAACTCTCTTTTATGCTATCTCAATTTTCATGTGTTTTACATTGGATACATTTTTCATTTCAACGTTGGAGACACAAATCGCACCATCCTCGCAATCTCAAACAAATAATAATTCCTCGTGCATAAATTAAATTTACAATTCTTTTATCATTATTTGTTATACAATGTGAAATCATGTTATGCTATGTGAACTACTTGAAACATTTACATGCTATGTGACGCATTACATGATACAAACTAATTTTTCCAAAACATTATGATCAGGTCTCATCCTTTCCTATATTTTGAATCTATCGATGTCTTCTATCCGTCTTTCCAACTCAAGAAAGAAATCCAAGTCAGGCTCCAAGAAGAAAATGCTCGTGGTTATGGCTTATCAAATGGCACGAGTCATACCTGACATCGTAAGCAAGGTTACAGCATCTACTACCCCCAACTCCTCTGTCGACTCCTTTCCTCTATTTTGAATCTATCGATGCCTTCTATCCGTCTTTCCTACTCAAGAAAGAAATCCAAGTCAGGCTCCAAGAAGAAAATGCTCGTGTTTATGGCTTATCAAATGGCACGAGTCATACCTGACATCGTGAGCAAGGTTACAGCATCTACTACCCCCAACTCCTCTGTCGACTCCAAGGTCCACCAGCCTAAACCTGTTTCCTTCAACTATAAGCACTTCTTTTCTTGCAACCCTAAACCTTTCACTGGTAACGATGGTGTTGCTGCGATGCTCGAGTAGTTCGACAACATCGAAGTGACGTTCATTAACAGTGAATGTCCCAAGAACTTTTAAGCTCGCAGTGCCACAGGTTTCTTCCAGGCAAGAGCCCTTGACTGGTGGACGAATGAATGTAATATTCATTCCAATGAAGATGCCTACGCCCTCCCTAGGCTGAGGTTACGGAACTAATAATGATCGTTTTCTGTCCTCTCCATGAGCAACAGAAGCTTGAGGAAGAGTTTTGGCACCTCAAGCAGATCAGTGATGACAACCATGGTTATACCACCCATTTTAAGCAGCTAAGTATTATTGTACCCCACTTGGTTTCGACTCCTGAGCGTGCTATCAGAGATAAACAACCCACAACCCCCACTCATACCAAGTCTGCAAACCAATCCACCACAGAACCCAAAACCCAATCGCGTGACAACAAAGGCAAGAAAGGAAAGTTTTAAAGCCAGAGTTGCAACACGATTACACCTGCTGTTACCCTAAATCCCCCTCAAGAATCCATAAGAAATCCTTACACTATGACTCATCCTAAGTGTAACACCTGCCACTACCACCATCCTGCAAACACGCATGCCGCCATTGCACCACGTGCAACCGGTTTGGGCATGTTGTCGCCATATGCCACTATGGTCCTACACCACAAGGAAACCAAGTTCAGCAACCTACCCAAAACCCAAAACCTACCAACAATGTGAGAGCCTGCTACAAGTGTGGAGACACTACCCATCTTCAACCTCAGTGTCCTCAACTCAATCAGGAGCAGCCGCCGCAGCAAGAACCTCGTGGTCGAGCTTTCAACATCAACGCAAACCAAGCTCAGAACGATAATGAAGTCGTAAACGAGACGTTTCTTGTTAATAACCTATATGCTTCCTTACTATTTGATACCGATGCGGACAAAAGATTTGTGTCCGTTGAATTTGAATCGATGTTAAATTGTACACACTCTAAACTCCCTAAGGCATTCACAGTCGAAGTTTCCAATGGCAAGTTCATCACCATTGATTTTGTTCTTCGCGGTTGTTTTCTCACTCTCAACGATCGTGTTTCCCTATTGATCTTATACCCATGCAATTGGGTTGCTTTGATATCATAGTAGGCATGGATTTTTTTCTTCGTAAGAACCATGCTGACATCGCTTGTCATGAGAAAGTCGTTCATTTGCCTCTTCCATCTGGTGACACTTTACATGTCTATGGCGACAGACCTTCAAAGGGACTTAAGCTTATGTCATGCACACAAGAGAACAAGAACTTACGTAAACAGTACTTTGCCTTTTTAGCCCACGTTGTGGAAGAAAAGGGCAAGGGAGAAGACGTAAGTGATGTTCCAGTGGTGCGTGATTTTCCTGACGTCTTTCCTGAAGATCTTCCTGGTCCTCCTCTTTCGCTTATTGTTGATTTTCGCATTGACCTCATCCCTGGTTCTACCCCCGTTGCTAAAGCTCCTTACCGCCTCGCACCTACTGAAATGCAAGAGTTGTTAGGCCAACTTCAAGAGTTGCTTGATAAAGGTATCATATGCCCAAGTACTTCGCCATGGGTCGCTCCTTTTCTTTACGTGAAGAAGAAAGATGGTTCGTTCCGAATGTGTATCGGTTATCGTGGGAGCTTAACAAACTCACTGTCAAAACCGTTACCCTCTTCCTCGCATCAATGACCTTTTTGATCAACTTCAAGGCGCATCATGCTTTTCCAAAATCGATCTTCGTTCAGTATATCATCAACTTCGCGTTCTCGAATAGGACATTCCTAAAACCGCGTTTCGTACCAGATATAGACACTACGAGTTCGTGGTCATGCCTTTTGGTTTGACCAATGCACCTGCGGTCTTCATGGACTTAATGAACCGTGTGTGTAAACCCTACTTGGAACGTTTTGTGATTGTATTCATCGATGACATCCTCATCTATTCGAAAACCTAAGTCGAACACGAGCGTCATTTGCATTTGATCCTTGAACTCCTATGTGGCGGACGCTTATACGCAAAGTCCTCCAAGTGTGAATGTTGGATCAAAGAAGTTCAATTCCTTGGACACGTCTTGAGTGAAAGAGGTATTCTTGTTGACTCCTAGAAGATTGAAGCTGTCAAGAATTGGATCGTACCAAAATCTCCTTCAGAAATCCGTTCATTTCTCGGATTGGTGGGTGACTACCGTCAATTCATCTTGAACTTCTCAAGAATCGGCGTTCCCCTTACTCTATTGACTCAAAAAGATAAACCTTTTGTTTGGGGTTCCAAACAAGAGAAGTCTTTTCAAACGCTTAACGACTTGCTTTGCAATGCTCATATTCTCGCTCTTCCTGATGGTAACGATGATTTCGTGGTGTATTGCGATGCATCTAACCGAGGTCTTGGTTGTGTTCTCATGCAATGAGAAAAGGTTATCGCATATGCTTCGAGACAAGTGAAAATACATGAGAAAAAATACACTACTCATGATCTCAAACTTGGTTCAGTTATTTTTGCGTTAAAGATTTGGCGACACTACCTATATGGTACCAAATGTGTGGTCTTCACCAACCATAAGAGCCTACAACATATCTTTAACCAAAAAGAGCTAAACATGCGTTAACGTCTTTGGGTAGAATTATTTAATGACTACGACTATAAGATTCGCTACCACCATGGTAAAGCAAATGTTGTGGCCGACGCCCTTAGTTGAAAGACTCATGTTAGCAGCATCCGTTGTTCTCAAATCTTAAGCAATCTTCGAACTCGCATTCATGAAGCCCAATATTCGTCCGTCAATGAGGAGAACATTTAAAACGAGATGAAGTGTGGTGCTGAAAACCAACTTGTGACTAAATCCGATGGAATCCAATATTACCTCGATCGCGTTTGGGTGCCAAACCGTGATGAACTTCGTGAGCTCATAATGAAGGAGGCACACAAATCATGATACTCTATTCATCCAGGTGCTGACAAGATGTACCACGATCTTCGTACATCGTATTGGTGGCCTGGTATAAAGAATGATATCGCCACCTGATGGGGTATGGTATTGGACCCGACCCGAGCGGTCAGACATTCCCGTTACTTATAGCTTTTATATGAATTATTTATTATTGTTGCTTACTAACCCAACCGCAAGGCCCAACGCGATGTAGTTTACACTACTTTGGGTTGGGGACTTGTAAAGATAACCCCTAACTGGGCCTGGCCCATTGAGGTTAGGGGAAGCCCATATCTCCTATATAAAGAGGTGTTCACCTCATTATTAGGGCACATGATATGGAGCCGCCTCACTTTTGTTGCTGGAAATAGGAGATTCTTCTGCTACCGGTAATCTCTACATCCCCACTTTTCTCTCTTCTCCGTAGCAGATCTAGGTTCAAGAGGAAGAACATGGTGTGATTCTCCATCCTCTCAGAGAAAGAGGTCTAATGATCCCGGCGGTGATTCCATGTTTCAACATTGGCACCCACCGTATCAAAAACTAGATCCAAGAATCAAAACTCATTTTTCTCCACTCAATTAAGATCTGCCTTGTTAGAGCTCAAACACCATCCAGATCTATCTTATTGGAACTGAAGAAGTAATTCATGGGTGGACGATTCCGATTCCTCTCTAAGTTTGACACACATTTCTCCAGATATACAACCTTCATTGAAGGTCAGATCTATCGAAGTCATAAATCTTAACACAAAGAAAAAGAATCTCTATTTTTATCGAATACACATTTCGATGAGTTTATGAAAATCTGAAATGTAACTTTGTCACTCGAGCCAAGCTCCGGTGACACATGATTTGATCTCACATGCTTTGAGAAAAAAGGAGAAGAATTCAAAATTCGTTAAATGACATAAAAATCATAATAGACTTCTTAAGATTTTACGTTCACAGGATAACACGTAAGATATTAATTTCATTACATAAATGTTTAAGGTTTAGGTATTAGAAGAACACCTAAATGGCTTAAACAAGTGGATTAGCTCTGATACCACCTTCTGTCACAGCCCCCGACCCCACCCTAGGAGCGGGAGCCGTGAGCCAGGCAGATGGTATCGGTGTTTATTAATTTGGCAGCGAAAACCTTTCATCAGGATCGTAGTTATGAAATATTTATCAGAGTTTAAAAAAACATTTTTATAATAAACAAGTAGGGTAAAACCTGTTGGTACATTTATGTCTATCGCCTCCGTCAATCTAAAACCGTAGCTGAAAGTGAAGAAATCTAGGCTTATAGTGTTATAGTTTAATAGAAAAGGCAAGGTGGCATTTCTGTAAATAAGGAAACCTTCCTTATATCCTTGGCCTATAAATAGGGAGCTATAGTGTTAGATTTAAGACTTTTTGCCATTTGACTTTTAGGAGATCTAAGCTTAGAGAGAGAAAGTCTAGAGAGAGGAAGTCCTTTACGTGATTCTCGGTGCATTGTACCCGTCATATTATTCTATAGAATCACGTTATTAGTACGTTCTCGTGTGTTCGGTCACGTTCGTGTACGGATTCCGCACGTCACACGTTCGTTTCGCAATCGTTCGGATTCAAAACCGTTCCTACAAGTGGTATCAGAGCAGGAGCTCGATTGTACTGATCAAACACATAGATTCGTACAGGATTTCATCGATTTCAGATCCGAATTGCATCATTTCTTCATCTTCTACTCATTCTTTCAAGTTTTTCACTGAATTTTTCAAAATTGAACGGGTTTTTACGGTCCAAATTACATGATTTTTTGATATGTTGTGCGAAAACACCTGATCTATAACCCTACCAAGTTTCAGATCCTAATTCCTAGCCGTTTAGGAGAAATCTGAGTTTTTAGGTCCGATTTCGCGTCAACAGCTTGATTCCGCTTGAAAGTTCACCTTATTTCACTTGAAAACTCCTTATTCCGTTTGAAAGTACCTTATTTCGCTTGAAATACACCTTATTCCGCTTGAAAAGTCCTAATTTCGCTTCAAATCAGAGCTATTTCGCTTGAACAGATTGTAATTCCGTTTGAATGTGAAGTGTCTAATTCCGCTTGAAAGCGAAACAACTATTTGATCGGCCCAATAACATTTTAACATCACGTGAACACATTAATTGAATTGACAGAATCTATGTGCTTTGACTGAATACAAACTGAACGGCCCAATGAAATTAAGTTTGGTATTAAAATTTGTCGACCATCAACTCATATAGTGCATGTGAAGAGTAATATTGACTGTCGACTATTGTCTAGAAAGTATCAGCTCACGTGATTACAAGTGATAATTGTCAGTCCATTTAATGATCCATGTGCTGAATATTTGCGGCCCAATCAAAGAGTTTTGAAAGATAATTTTGTCGGCCATATTGTTTGCTTGAGACATTAAATAATTGTCGGCCACTGATTGAAGTCCATGTGAACATTAATTGTAAAAACAAAGTTCTCGGCCCAATATTAACTATAATATCATTGGCCCGATCAATGAAGGCCCAATTGAATCCATTTCGTTTTGATCGGCTCATTCATTCAGTGATCTCACTTCAACAACATTGAAACAAATCCGCAAATCTTCGACACGAGTCTTAGATTGATTTCATCAACACACACTTTTACGTACTCAGTCCGTTTAAACTGATCGTTTGTTTGTGTGTTTGCAGGTAATTCGAGGTGATTTACAAGATGCAAATATCAAGAAGTTGAAATTTTGTGGACTCTGAGCTAAAAACAATTTTTAAACCAAGTCATTTAACAAAGAAAGTTTGGTCAAAATGTTTGACGAAAAGGAAAACGCTAAACTTGAAAGATTAAACAATTGGTATAGTTGTTATTATGATGTGAAAAAGGAAGTTTTGGTTGAAAGATTTGAATATTTTTCGTGTAAGAAATATGAAAAGTTTAATGATGTGAAAAAGCGATATGATGGATTACTTGAGAATTTGAGAGAGTATGGGATAAAGATATCTGATGCTGAAAAGATAACAAAATTTGCAGATGCCTTACCTTCAGAATGGGATGAATTTTTGTGTAAACTGAAAAAGGATTCTAGGTTCTCAAAATTTAGTTCAGACGACTTCATCAGAGAGCTTAGAACACACAATTATGAAACTGAGAAGAAAAAGAAAGAGTTGATGGAAGGGTTAGAAAATAACTCAAAATATATAAGTTTGGATGTGATTCTTGAAATAATCAGAAGAATCAGAATAGGTCTTACCGCAAGAAATAAGATGAAATATGATTTCAAGAGAGGTTGTTTTTTAGATGAAGAGTTGAATCCTGCTGATATGGTTAAAATTTTTCTTGCAGGAACAGACAAGAAGGAGAGTGAGGGAATATCAAAAGTTGAAGAATCCAAGAAGGATGAAAGTTCAAAATGTGAAGTTGTGTGCTCAAAATGCGAAAAATCCGAAGCAGACAATGTCAAACTCTTGAAGGATGTGGAGAGTTTGACATTGGAAATCAAAAATTTAAAAGAAAATGAAAAAGATTTTCAAAATAAAATAACAGTTTTTGAAAATGAAAAATTGAAAATTGAAAAAGATTTTGAGAATCAAATAAAAATTTTAGAAAATGAAAAATCTATTTTTGGTATAAATAATATTGAAAAACAAAAGGAAATAAATTCTCATCTTGAGAAAATCATTCAGCTTGAAAAGGAAGCTGAATGTGCTAGAAATAAAATTGAAGAGTTAGAAAATAAATTGAACGGCTTTGAGACTTCGTCATCAACACCAGATCTTGAATGTCCAAAACCGATCAATTTTGTTCCAATAAGTGACAATGTCACAAATTTTGATAAAGTCAAAATTGAGGATTGTGATGAGAAAACTGATGATGAAGTTGAAAAAAGAAAAATATTTTTGAAATTAAATGAAATGTTTCAATATACTGTTTTACACTCTACTGAAATAGGTGAATGCTCTAAGCAAAAACCTATTAAGAAGAATGTAGAACAAAAACAAAAAGTTAAAATTTCAGAAAATGTTCAAAACAAAAATAAAAGCTCATCAGTTCAATCATCCAATCATTATGAAAAACCACAAAAATTGAAAAATCAAAACTCACAAAAAGTTGGTAATAAGTGGTGTAGGTTTGACCACAGTGCTCAAAAGCAAAATTCAGTTTACAAGAGAAGATGGGATGAAGATTCTTCAAAGCTAAATCATTACAATGAGAGAAAACAAAGAAATAATGAGTTCCACAAATCAAATCAATGTTTTGATCTAGGTGTGTGGTATGAAAATGGTGTGTGGTATGAAAATGAGGAAAGGTATGATAACAGAGTGTGTTACAGATGTGGTTATCAGGGACACATTGCTGTTAACTGCCAAACTCAAAGATTTGAATCAAGAAGATGCTATGACTGTGGAATCAAAGGTCATATTGCCAGAGATTGCCCAATGAGATCAAGGAGAAGATCGAGGGCTGAATCTCATGGACAAATGAAGAAATCAGTCAAAGTCGAAGAAAAGCCCAAGGAAAAGAAAAAGAAAAAACAAAAGGTGAAGTTATCAAAAGGGCAGAAAGACCGATTGAGAAAGAAAAGGAAGAAAGTAAGAGAGTACCTAGAAAAGATTTTGTCCTCGGGTACAACTGATAATCCGAGAAAAAATTCTGATGAATCGATTTGCTCCACTAACAATGATCAGTCAAGCAAAACGAACTCATCAGATACAAATCTGAGGACAAAAGGGTTGATAAAGAAAGAAAAATTAACTAATCAAACCGTTGAAAAGTCAAAGAAAGTTAATTTTTCAGACAAAGCCTTTATCAAAGTTTTCAAATATAATAAAGATTGTGAAAGATCATGCACGTCACAGGTTGACAAATTTGGAAAGGTTAAACATTGTAAGGATTGGGTTCCAATAGAGAATGGCGATGAATTTGTTTATGAGAAAACAAAAGAGCCATCTTCTGGCAAGGAATTTGTTTCTTCGAAAGCAAAAGAGCCACGTTCTGGTAATGACTCTGATGTGTCAAAGTCAGAGGATCCACAATCAGGCAATGAAACTGACTCGACAAAGTCAGAAGAGCCAAGTTTTGAGGTAAAAACTGTCAAACCCAAGGCTGGTCAGGCTTGGGTGAATCTGTTTAAATGAAAAACCTGACTTGCCGGAGCTCCCAGGTTGGTAAGAGTGGAGCAGGAATCGGCATCTTTCTTGAGAAATTCACTCTGGTGAAATTTCGACATACAAGTGGTAAATCAGGGACATTAAGTTGTACTTGATTTTCTACAAGTGGTGTTTGTTGTTTGTTCTTAAAATCTGTTACATTTTTCAAGTGGTTGAAGAACAAGGTGATGAACGAATCCCCTATCCTACAAGTGGTTTTATGAAATTAACAAAACTTATTTTCCGGAAAAACCATTTTGATTAAAACAAACTTAAGTGTTTTGAAATCATAATGGGAAAATAGTTTGTTGTCAGGGGGAGTTCTGATTGTTTAAGCCAAGTGAATGGAGAATTGAAGTAATTCTCATCATGTTGTCACTTTACCTTGTACAGTTTGTTTTCAAATTTTCCCAGAAAATCAAAATTGAGACATATTTTGATTTTAGGGGGAGAAAAATTTTAAAAAAATTAGAAAATTTGAAAATGCCAAAAACATTGAAAAAGTAAAAATGAGTTTTGTTGTGAATAAGAGGAAATGATAGTAAATCAGTGGACTATCACAGCATGCTAAAGAAATGAAATGTCAAATGTGATAAACGGTTTCACTAAGGATGTGACGATAGGCTCAGCTAGACTAGTAGATTTGTGATAACGATACAAACTTAAATGAAAAAGCCTAGTTCTAGTGGGAAACATGATTGAAAGCATAGTACTTAGTTTTGTCCTTCGTGATTGTGTACCTACTCAGTAATCGCTGAATGCTAAAAGAGCATAAAAACCGGTTAAGTTTGTGAGCTTTCACAACTTTGCTGAAAAGTCACTGTGATCCTGTGTTTTCATTTTGCAAAGATTTAAACTTGTTTTATTTCTTTATTTAGTTTAAGCATTGGACATCCTCTGCGTATACGTGAGTATCGACCTGGATATTATTGCCTAAACGTTCTGCTTTATTTTCTTTGGTGTTTCGTTTAAGCTTTGGATCACCTCTACGTATACGGGAGTATCGACCTGGTGGTTAAAGCCTAAACAACTTCAACTTGTTTTATTTTCTTATTTTGTTTAAACATTGGACTTTCTCTGCGTATACGGAAGTATCGACCTGATTGTTAATGTTTAAACATTCTGAGTTGTTTTCGCACATATCACAGTTGATGAAAGTTTAAAGGCATTACATGAGTTAGTGTATTACATGATGAGGGGATATGCTGAGATCGTGGGGTCCATAAGAATTTAGTGCAAAATTAATATACCTTAACGTATCGGTAAGCATTTCGAAATTTTTTAGATTGAGTTTAAGAGGACAACTATATCGTCAATCTATGTGAATCGTTTAGAACTTAAAATGTTTAAAGCTTAATGGTGCTAGTGATTTGTCTCATGAACTGATATGATCCTCTTACACAAACTCACAAAAATATTGTCTGTATATATTTCTTTACTGCATTTCTCTAAAAACAAAAACCCAAGAAGATTGTGTTTTAGTATAGATATTTGAAAATTCAAAAAGATTTTCGACAACTGATGTTGAAGAGCTGATATTCAAAATTCTGAGTGCTAAACATGATGAACAACTATGGGTTGAAAGAGTTTGTTTTTGAAATAAAAAGTGTTTAAATAAATCTCTCCAAAAGAAAGTTTGATCTTGATAAAAATTGTTAATAATTGAACGATATTTTCAAGTGGTTTCTTAAATTTGTCAAATTTGTAAATTTGTGAAATTTATGTTGAGGTAGAGGATGTGCAGGTTAAGCAGGTTTCAAATCCTGAGCAGATGCAGAATAGAGCCAGGAATTGATCCTGAACTTGTGAACCTGTGAAAGCCAGACTACGATCCCGACAGCTGAGTCTAAGGGGGAGTCTGAAGACAAGCTCAACGCAAGGGGAAGCGTGTATTCAAGGAGCCAGGTAACTATCCTGGAGGAGCTTGTATACGAAAAACCAGGTGTCGATCCCAAAAACACGGAAGCTTAACGAAAGGGGGAGCCTGAAGAAAAGGAGTCTGATCGACAGGAAGAGCAATGGAAGCCTGAAGACAGATCCACGGGGATTCTGTTCGAGAAAGATAAAGATAAGTCGCTACGAGTTTGACTACGGATTGACTACGGCAATATCCAAGGGGGAGTCTGTTGGTACATTTATGTCTATCGCCTCCGTCAATCTAAAACCGTAGCTGAAACTGAAGAAATCTAGGCTTATAGTGTTATAGTTTAATAGAAAAGGCAAGGTGGCATTTCTGTAAATAAGGAAACCTTCCTTATATCCTTGGCCTATAAATAGGGAGCTATAGTGTTAGATTTAAGACTTTTTGCTCATTTGACTTTTAGGAGATCTAAGCTTAGAGAGAGAAAGTCTAGAGAGAGAAAGTCCTTTACGTGATTCTCGGTGCATTGTACTCGTCATATTATTCTATAGAATCACGTTATTAGTACGTTCTCGTGTGTTCGGTCACGTTCGTGTACGGATTCCGCACGTCACACGTTCGTTTCACAATCGTTCAGAGTCAAAACCGTTCCTACAAAACCCATGTTTTATTTACAATATAATCTATAGGGACAAACCCTAATTATTGAAAACCAAGTCTTATTTTTATTCAAGTAACTTTTATAGCCACTTTTCTAAGCCTTTAGTGCTCTCCAGCTGGCTTCTATTGGCTTTCACATTGTGTTACCTGAAACGCGTTTTAAAAACATTTTATCAGCAAGAAATACTGACGAGTGCATATCAGTTTAATCAAAATAGTTTTATCACTTTTACATCATTGAGGGCATCCACAATTACATTTGCTTATATCTATCCAATTACCCCTTTCCTGGTATTGTCTTTCCTGACTGGTTGGTCATACTACTATTCCATTAGTAACGAGTTTCAAGTAATGTATACAAAACCTCAACGTACCGGTAGTAATTGTAGAATCACAAATACTCAATTACTGTTTAAGTGTAAATTAAAACATTTGAAGTTTTAGTAAAGCATTTTGACTCACAAAAGTAATTTACAAAAAGGTGACAAAAAAAAAAGAATGTACTCACAATTGCAGACTTAGGTATTTCTACAGGCTTTCTGGTAATAGTTCTGAATTATATCCTTGAGTTTCTATGAAAATATATATAATGCACACGTATTAGTAAAATAACCCAAATCACATTAAACGTACAACTCGAGACAGAACTCCAATGACTGAGTCAGGAAGAACCTTGACATGCATTACGGAGTCCCAAATTAATCGGGTGTAACACGAGACAGAACTCCAACGGGTGAGTCAGGCAGAGCCTTGACATGTATTACGGAGTCCTAGATCAATCGTGTAGGGTAACTGATATGTGATTGAGAGTTATCATACTTACAATGAGACAGAGCTTCGCTTATTAGGGGGTATTTAGCTATAGCTTTAGCCTACAGAAGTTGAGAGAGCTAGATTTGAAAGTTTTGAACGATTTGAAATGAGGCAGAAGCCTCCTTATATAGGCTGTTCGGAGGGCGGGTCGCACCCCGCGTTTTCTCCATCTCTCGCGGCCCGCGAGAGTGTTAAGGTCGGCTATTGGTTTGCTTAGTCACGACGTAGATCTGACACGTGTCAGGACACGCGTCATCAAGGGTGCCCGACAAGTAATGGGCCTCGCGCCCCGCAAAGTTTGGCTAACTGGGTCGCGGCCCGCGAGCGACCCAGATTAATTGTTTTTCTTATTTTTTATTAATATAAAGGTTATACGGGTTCATTTATTGCATACGAGGTGTATTTAGGAGTGCTTAGGGGTGTTTCTCGAGGGTTGTTACAAGTTAGAGAGACTTCTTGTAATATTGTACTGATACTCTTCTGATTAATACACTTTGAGCTTGAAACGTTGAATCTCTTCTTGTATTTGTGTTCTTTGGCTTTGTTTACACATACACTTGGATTCCACACTCGTGTGTGTGTCGTAAAACAAGGGAGTAGGTTTAACTTGATCCTCCGAGTGGACCTACAAGTGGTATCAGAGCTTTGGCTCTCTTCCTTGTTACAACCAAGCTTCTTGTTATGTTTTCGAACATATTTTTGAAGGTTTCTGAAAGTTTTTCTTGAACATTAAACAAGTGATATTCAAGTTTTTGAAAGTAAAATGGGTTAAAACGTTGGAAAAACTTGTTGTTTTGCTAAAAATTTTGATAAAAACCTTGTTAAAACAGATGGAGACATGTTAAAATCTGTTTTTTCTTAAAATTTCTTGCAAAATCTTGTTTCGCCATATTTTCCGGTGAAGTAGTTTGGTCGGAATTGCTACCAGAATATTCTTGTTTAGAAGATAACCTTCAAAATCTTTCTGAAAAGTTGATCTTCGTGTGTCTGTAACTTACTTATATCTGGATAACTACCAACTTACTTTTTATAATCAAAAACCAGATTCTTCTTTAAAAAGAAAAAAGTTCCACCAACTTTTCAACGAAAAACCCAACTGCAAAATTTTCATTTTGGTGAAAAACCTTTTTGGCGAATAACCTTGTTATTTTTGTCTTGTTTCACGAAAAACCATCTCTCACGAAACATATATTCCATGAAACATCCATTGACGAAACACCAAATCATACTCCATAAAAAACTTAAAGTCTTATCATTCATGAAGAACTATATTCACGAATAACCAACTTTCTTGAAACTTTCAACCTCACGAAACACCACTTCACGAAAAATAGTTTTTCCGCCACACTCACGAAGAAGTATTTTTCATGGACCTAGGCAACCTTTCTATTTTTCGTGGGTTAATTAGGCTCAGTCAATTAATTCCTTTTCTTCGTAAACTTGGGCCTATTCCTTTTCTTTTCGGGCTTGGGCTCAATCAAGTCATTCGTGGACTTCACATCATTCGTGGACTTCACATCTTTCGTGAGATTTAAGATTTGGACTTGGGCTCAGGCAATTAAATTGATTATTTGGTGGGCTTGGGATCAGGAAATTAAGTTGATTATTTCGTAGACAATGTTTGAGTAGATAATAGGTTTTTCATGGGTTTTGGAAAATTATATCAATGCTTCATGACTTCCAACTTGGTATCTCAGAAGTACATTTTCGTGGAAATTTGTTTTGAAGTTTTTTTTCACGGTTGTTTCACAGAAGGGTCACATTGAGCGTTTTTTAATTTAGAAAATTTTTCGCAAGTTTGCAATTTCGGATAAATGGCAACAAATATGTAAGGTTGGATTCTAGATTCAAATGCAGACAATTCTTATAAGCAAAAGGGTTCAGTACCATCTTGGTTTTGAGTCTCCTATACAGTCAAATAACCCTCCACCATCAAAAATCAAGCTTTGGGCTAGATCTACTGTCGATTGTGGTCCGACAGTATAGTTGGAGAACAGTGGTCAAACAAGAACGGCGATTTATGCCAAAATTGTCAAGAATGCCAGCGATGGTGAGTACTCGGGAAATGATGACAGTTCTGAACATGACGGTAGTTCAGTTGAGGATGTTACAGGTTCAAGCGAGGATGGATCTGAATATGAATCATCGAGGGAGGTTGTTGATTTTGAGGCAGATGGGTCAATATCTGAGGGTGAATCCAGTCAGGTATGTATCGATGAACCAAAATCTGATAGGTGTGATAGTTGTGTTGAATTGTGTGCTAAGTTGTTCGATTTGCAAAGAAAATATGACTTGACTTTTATCCACAATCAACATTTGATCATGGATCTTTCAAAATGCACAGAGGCCAATATGTTTCATAAAAATCATGAAAAGGATTTTAAGAAGGTAATTGACACATTAAAAGAAGATCTTTCCGAGCTAAAGAAATAGTTTTAAGAAAACAAACTGCAATAAACAGTTACATCAATAGGCTCGAGGAAACACAAAAAGAATTGGCCTGTGTTAAGTGTAAAAATGAGGCGATCCAGCTTAAGTAAGATAGTTATTCAAACTCGAGGTATTTGCTGGATCACATCATTGACATGCAGAAAAAGAAAAAAGATGTCACGTGCATTGGATATAAGAAGTGTCCCCCATCTGTTAGACACAATTATACCGCAATTGTCGCAACCCCCGACCCCCTGCCCCAGGAGGCGGGCAGCTGCGAGCTTTGCACATTCGGTGGTATCGGTGTTTATTTAATTTGGCAGCGGAATTTACATCAGGACCGTAGTTAGGAAATATTTTATGAGAGTAAAACATCTCATTTTATAAATAATAAACATATGGGTAAAACCCAAGTTTCCATTCATAATAAGTTTATAGGGATAACCCTATTTTATTCAAATAAAACTTCTTCTTTATTTAGGTAACTTTTATAGCCACTTTTCCAAGCCTTCGGTGCTCTCCAGCTGGCTTCTATTTGGCTTTCATATTTTGTTACCTGAAACGCGTTTTAAAAACATTTGTCAGTGGAAAATACTGGTGAGTGAATCCGAGTTTAATCAAAACAAGTTTTATCATTTTACAGCATCGAGGGCAATCCAGCAATTACATTTGTTTACATCTATTCAATTACCACCCACGGCACTGTCAATCCTGACTTGTGGAAATGTTACTACTCACAGTGTAGTAACTCATTTTGTATACATAACTCCAACATACCAATGATAATTGTAGAATTACAAATACTCAATCACTGTGAAATATAATTTAAAACATTTGAGGTTTTGTAAAAACAGTTTACAAAAAGAAAGGATTACTCACATTGCTATTTTAGGTATTTCCTTGTGATTTCCTGGTTATAATCTATTAAATTAAACAATGCATACGCGTTAGTATAATAACCCAATATTTACATTAGTTATACCCTCCCCGAGACAGAACTCCAACGACTAAGTCAGGCAGAGCCTCGACATGCGTTACGGAGCACTAAATTAATCGGGCAGCATATCTAATACGTAACCGGGGGTTATAATACTTACAACGACGCAGAGCTTTGCTAATTAGGGGGTTATAATGCCCGAGTATTACTTCTACCATAAATAAATTGAGAGAGAGAGATTGAAATTCTGAACGATTTGCAAATGATGCTGATCTCCTCTATTTATAGGGCTGTTCAGGGAGTCCCTGGCGGCCCGCGAGAGACAGACAAGGGGCTGTCGCACCCCGCGAGCTAGGTGGAGTAGGGTTTAGGTTTGATCAGTCACGAGTATAGGCTCGACGAGTGGGAGGACACGTGGCGGCCTAGGGTTTCATCTGGTGGCCAAGGGGTCGCGGCCCGTGACAAACATAGGCAAGGGGCTCGCGCCCCGCTAGCGCCCCTTAAATTTCGTTTTTATTTAATTTTTGTAAAATTAAAGGTATTTCGGGCCGTTTTTCGTATACGGGGTGTATTTTAGGACGCATATGGGTGTTATAAGTATTTTAGGAGAGTTGTTATATCCTCCCCACCTTGTTCTAGAACTCGTCCTCGAGGTCTACTAGAACAGGTGTGGTTATTTCCTCTGCATTTCTGATTCAAGCTCCCAAGTGTACTCTGGTCCTCTCTTGGAATCCCATTTTACTTTGACTAAAACTAATCTCTTGTGCTTGAGATTCTTGATCTTTCTGTCTTCAATTTGTAGTGGCTTCTCTACAAACTTAAGCTTCTCATTTACCTCTATGTCCTTAAGAGGTATTACTAATGATTCATCAGCTAAGCATTTCTTGAGATTACATACATGAAATACATCATGTATTCCTGTCATTTCCTCTGGCAGTTGTAGTTGGTAAGCTACAGGTCTTATTCTTCTAATAATCTCAAAAGGTCCAACATACCTGGGGCTTAGCTTTCCCCTTTTGATGAATCTATCTATCCCTTTCCATGGAGAAACTTTTAATAACACTTTATCTCCTACTTGAAATTCCAATGGTTTTCGCCTGTTATCAGCATAACTCTTCTGTCGATCACGTGCTGCTTTTAATCTTTCCTTGGCTTTAATAATCTTGTCCGTTGTTTCTTGCACTATCTCTGATCCAGATAATTACTTTTCTCCAATTTCTGCCCAACAGACCGGAGTTCGGCACTTTCGTCCATAAAGTGCTACAAGTGGTGCAGCATTGATATTGGTATGATAGCTGTTATTATAAGAAAATTCTATTAATGGTAAATGATCATCCCAATTTCCTCCGAAATCAATTACACAAGCTCTAAGCATATCTTCCATTGTCTGAATTGTTCTTTCGCTTTGTCTATCCGTTTGGGGATGATAAGCTGTGCTTAGATTTAACTTGGTTCCCATTGCTTTTTGGAAACTTGTCCAAAAATGAGAAGTAAAACGGCTATCTCTATCAGATACAATAGATTACATATAACTTAGCTAATTGTTCCACATTAAACGTTTCCTTCATGGTAAGAAATGAGCAGACTTGGTTAATCTGTCTACAATCACCCAGATTGTATCATTACATTTTCTTGTCTTGGGTAATTTGGTAACAAAATCCATTGTTATCAATTCCCATTTCCATATAGACATTTCTAATTGCTGCAATAAACCTGAGGGTTTCTGATGTTCAGCTTTTACTTGTGAACAGGTTAACCAGTTGGCTACATAAGCTGCTATATCCTTTTTCATTCCTATCCACCAAAAATTCTTTCTTAAGTCTTGATACATCTTATCACTACCAGGATGTATTGTGTACTTAGACTTATGGGATTCTTCTAGAATTCGGTGGCGTAGGTTTCCTTGTTTAGGTATCCAAATTCTTTGCTTATGGAATCTCCAAATTCCATCTGTTCCTTGTTCTAATTCCTTAATCATTCCTTTCAGTTTTTCAGTATCGTCCTTGATTACTGATTCTTGTACTTCTCTAATTTGCTCATTTAAATCTATCTGCAGATTTAATTTGAGAGAACGTACTTTTCTTGGCTTATCATGATACTTTCGACTTAAAGCATCAGCTACTATATTAGCCTTTCCTGTATGATACTGGATATTACAGTCATAATCACTAAGAATCTCCATCCAGCGTCTCTGTCTCATATTTAACTCTTTTTGCCCAAAAATGTACCTTAAACTCTTATGATCTGTGAAGACTACAAATTTATTTCCATATAAATAGTGTCTCCAAATCTTAAGGGCAAAAATTATAGCTCCTAACTCTAAATCATGGGTTGTATAATTTTCTTGATGATTCTTAAGTTGTCTAGAGGCATAGGCTATAACCTTTTGACGTTGCATCAACACACATCCATAACCTAACTTAGAAGTGTCACAATAGACTACAAAGTCTTCAGTTCCTTCTAGTAACGCTAGTATGGGTGCATTGGTTAATCTTTGCTTAAGGATTCTAAAGGATTCTTCCTGTTTTGGTCCCCATTCAAATTTAATTGATTTACAGGTAAGTTTTGTTAAAGGAATGGCTATTCTAGAGAAATCTCAGATAAATCGTCTATAATAACTTGCCAGTCCAAGAAAACTTCTCACCTCCGTTGGTGATTCAGGGACTTTCCATTTAGTAATTGCCTCGATCTTTGAGGGATCCACATGAATTCCTTCATGATTGACTAAATGTCCAAGAAATTGTACTTCTTGTAACCAAAATTCACATTTTGAAAGTTTAGCATAAAGCTTTTCCTTTCTCAATAATGTAAGAAGTGCATGCAAATGTGTTGCATGTTCCTCTTTACTCTTAGAGTTAATGAGAATATCATCTATAAAGACAATTATGAATTTATCCAGATATGGTTTACATATTTTGTTCATCATGTCCATAAATGCGGCTGGGGCATTGGTTAGACCAAATGGCATGACGGTAAATTCATAATGACCATACCTTGTTCGGAATGCTGTTTTAGGAATGTCTTCTTCCTGTACTTTCAGTTGATGATATCCTGAGCGTAAATCGATTTTAGAAAAGAATCGAGCTCCTTGCAATTGATCAAACAGATCATCGATCCTCGGTAATGGGTACCGATTTTTAATCGTGACCTTGTTCAATTCTCGGTAATCAATGCACATACGCATTGATCCGTCCTTCTTCTTAACAAACAAGATCGGTGCTCCCCAAGGTGATGAACTTGGTTGTATGAAACCTTTCTCCATAAGTTCATCCAATTGCTTCTTTAGTTCTTGCATCTCTGCTGGCGCCAAACGGTAGGGTGCTTTGGCAATCGGTGCTGTCCCTGGTAGTAAGTGAATTCTGAATTCAACTTCCCTATCTGGTGGTAGTCCGGGTAGCTCTTCAGGAAAAATATCTGAGAATTGAGATACTACGGGAATATCTTTCAATTCTTTTCCTTTAGTGTTAATGATTATGGAAATCATATATGCTAATGATCCTTTTCTTACATCACTTGTTGTTTTCATCACAGATATGAATTTTGTAAATCTAGTTGGCTTATCTCCTTTAATTGTGATTTTTTCACCCTTTGGTGAATTTACTTGTATTGACTTTTGATCACATAAAGTACTGGCTAGAGGGGGCAATCTTGACCCAAAGCCTTCCAAATGGGTCAATTTGGGTTGCTTTTAAAATTATATGGGTTGGTTTGGGTAAGATATTTTAACTAAATGGGTCACAATGGGTCACTTGAAATTCCATCTTGTTATTTTCGGGTCAAAGCGGGTCGACAACATTAAAGAAATGGGTCGATGTGGGTTAGTGTCTTAAAGAAACGGGGGATGTTTCGGATCGGAATGGGTTTCGAGCCGGCACAAGTATCCGCACGAGACGGGTTACGACACGAAACGGGTTTGGGGTCGGGACGAGTTTCATACCCTCGACCCGTAGCATTTCGAATCGAACCGTTTCGACGCGAACCGTTTTGACGAGAACCGTTTCGACGCGAACCGTTTCGACGCGAACCGTTTCGACGCGAACCGTTTCGACCAGTACAAGCACAACATACATCTCTCGGTATATTCAACGCCCATCTCTCTGTCTTCACAACATCGCTCGCAGCTCAAAGTTCCGGCCGTTTCTGTCGTTTCTGTGTCTTGGCAGCCATGTTTTAATCGTCACAATAAGCAGATTATCAGTTGATAATCTGCTGCGTTTTGTTCCAGATTTGCGACAAGTTGCGGACAAGATTACTGCTGTGTTTGGTTCTTTTTACGGCACTGAACAAATTGTTCTCTGTGATGTTAGTGTGTTACAGCTTGAATAGCAATTGCAGCGTTTGAATTTTTTCGAAGTAGATGTACAGATTGTTTTTATAAATAAAGTTTGTGGCTGATATCCTGTTGTTGACATCATGACGATAACTACCATCAAACTCCAAACATTTCCATCTCAATTTTAGTAACAATCCCCCACACTTCAATTTATATCACCAACACTTACACTAACTAAGCTCTTTAATCAACCCGAACCGACCCGGACCCGTTTCAACCCGACAAAATTGCCCCTTGATGTACAATCTCTCTCTTTTTTTTTTAAAAAAAAAGCATTTTTTTAACAAAACTGACCCGACCCGACCCGAAACCCGTTCTGACCCGGACCCGTTTCAACCCGAACCCGTCCTGACCCGAACCCGTTCCGACCCGAACCAAAGCAACCCCTTTTTTAATTGACCCGTTTTGACTCGAACCCGTTCTGACCCGAACCCGTTTTGACCCATGACCCAACCCGACCCGACCCGTTTACCAGGTCTAGTACTGGCTTTATTGGCTACCAACCAATCCATTCCTAATACAATATCAAATCCAGTTAGATTAATTGGGTAAAGGTTAGCAATAACATTATGGTTTAGGATTTCTATTCTTGCTCCCTGCAAGATTTCAGTGATTCTAACGGATTCTCCATTTGCTGTCTCTACTTGACATTCTTGTTGGATTTTAGTTAATGGTTGATTAAGAATTTTGCAAAATGAAGTATTAATAAAACTTTGGTATGCACCAGAGTCAAATAATACTTTAGCAAAAACATCATTAATTAAAAACGTACCGGCAATCACATCCGGAATCATCTTGGCTTCTTCTGCTGTCAGAACAAAAGCTCTAGCATTCTTAGTATTCTTGTTGTTCATGGTTGAAGCTAGTTTCGGACAGTTCGGTTTAATATGCCCCTTTTCTCCACAATTGAAGCACACTCCATTGCTGGGTTTCTTCCTACAGTCTTCTTCCTTGTGTCCTGGTATCTTGCAGAAGTTGCAGTATGTGGAACATTTTCCTGAATGTTTCTTCTTGCAAGACTTACAGTAAGGTGCAGAAGTAGAACCTACATTCTTCCCACGGTTGGAATTACCGTAGCGGAATTCCTGGGTAAGCTTTTGGACAAGGTTCTTCCTCTGGTTCTCTTCTTGAGTACGTACTAATTCATCAGTCAAGGTATTTGCTAGTTCTACAGCTTCTTCTATGGTTTGTGGTCTAGCTGCCTTGACTACACGTCTAATCTCACTGATTAATCCCCAGAGGTAACGGGAGATTAATATTGGTTCTGGTGAGGCTAGGGTTGGCACTATTCTAGTATATTCGAAGAATATGGTAGTGTAACCCTTACAGTCTATTCCAGTCATTGAGAGGACAGAATTTCCTTTCGACCATGTTCTTAAACTCAGTCCATTCCATATTATAGATTCTGTCACTTCCCTTAGACTGGAGATTAGTATTCCACCATTCTAAGGCTGCATTCTTAAAAAGATTGGAAGCAAACATTATTTTGTCTTCCTCTGCGCACTTGCTTATTTTTAAGACAACCTCTATCTTTTCTAACCAGCGTAGAGCTGCAATGGCTCCTTCATTGCCAGCGAATTCTATTGGTTTGCAGGACCAGAATTCTTTATAAGAACAACCATAAGACATGATTCTTCTTCTTTTTGGAATAGGCAATTGAAGTAATAGTCCATTGTTTACGCTGTGACTGGGTTCAGTTGGTGGCCGCTTACTTCCATTATTACTTTTATTTTCTGTTCTTTAACATTTTGGATGATATATGGCATAGTATCTATAATTCCTTGTGCCACTATATGTTGGACGGCACTGTTATCTAATTGGTTCCCATTGTTATCGTTATTCTGGTTTTCCTGATTCACTTCGTTGTCCATCTGGATTTACAAACATTTATCAGGTTTTAATATCACAAGATAACATTTACTGCTAACAATTATACAAACAAACACATTGTCAAAACCGTCGAACATTGCGACATTCACTCTATTTTATATATATGTATCTATTACAAACTAAAACTGGAATTTAAAACGTATTACTAGTTATGCATTAGTAGGTATTAGATTATCTATTTTAGTTTTTTTTTTCAAACTACTCGCGCATTTATATATATATATATATATATATATATATATATATATATATATATATATTTCCCACAATCTTCACCTAAGAGAGTTTTCCAAAAATACCGGCATAACACGCCATAAAAGGAATTTGTCTTAGTCTATTAGATTTTAAGAAAGCATTTGCTCTGATACCAATATATCAGAGAGGGTGGTGATAGTGATGATGAAAATAAAAAAGAAACTAAAACTTACTTTGATGGAGATATGCACAGCGGATGATGATGGATTGAGAGTATGCACAGCGGAGTAAAAGGTTGCAGAAGAAGGGGTTGTCTTTTTTTTAATGTGTGTGTTGGAATATAATATGAAGAACTGGAGAAAATTTGGGATGTTAAGGGAGTGGAGCTAAAGAGATGTGGAGAGAGTTTTAGTGTGCCATTGAAGTAGTAATCTTATTACTTGTAATGGTTCTTCGTATTCTTCAACGATTTACAATGCCTCTTTATATAGGAAGAAATAATACATAAAATTCTTACACCTAGTTCCTACTCTAGAGTCTAAAAAGAAAAATTATGTTACAATTTCAAACCTAACGAAGAAATTTAAAACAAACAAACAAAACAGTGTATAGAAAGTCTGGCCATCTTTTTGTGAATAATTGAACCGTAGAATCGTCATGGCTTTCGTCATATATTTTGTTTTGTATCTTCTGTCGTCATTCCTTGCGTCATTTCTTCTAGAAGTCTCTGTGTGTGCTGTCTATTGAATGTGGACTCGAACAGTCTTCGTGTTCACAATCTTCGTCTTCTAGATTTATGATATGTTGTAGCTGTAGAGTGTCTCCTTCCCCTGCAAAGGGTAGAAGCATTCTCCAATTTGTTTTTGTATAGACTTGTATGTAATGTCCTTCGCCTATTAATTGATAGTTCCTCCATGGAAAATAGTCAGGAATTTCTGGAGTTTCCTGATGTTTTTTAATAAACTGTGTAAAGTTGTCTGGGATCTCTTTAGTTGTATGATCTATATGACTCAACCAAGGTAAAGTTGCAAATTCTATGTTGGTTTTTGTCATTGCTGTCTGTAGATAATTGCTTGTATTTTTGTGTTTATTGTGTTCAATGAAAATTCTCTTTCTAGCTGGTCTATATGTGTATGAATCTGTGTAAGGAAATGAGGAAAATATTTTGCAACCAATAATCGAGGTTAACGATCTTGTTGCAATATTTCCTGCTGTTAGAATAATTTTCTCTCCAAGCTGGTTGAGGAGATCTTCTGTTCTTCTGTTTAACTTGATTTCCAAATAATCAATCATACCATGATGATAAAATTGAATTATTTGTTCATCTGTCAATTTTGTAGGATGGTGTACTTGAAGCAACAGAAGACCAATTCCATCTCCTGTTTCATTTGTTCTTTCCACCACTGTGAATCCTTGTTGTTTACTATCAAATCTAAATGCCATGTCTACCAACTGTTGTTGCAAATTGTATAGAATTAGAGGAAATTCTGCACATACTTTTTGTGAAACAAGATTCTCGAATTCTGGGAACCTTTCTGTAACTGGTTTTAAACATTGCCACCAGGGTGTATCTAAAATCCTTGTTTTAAAGGATTCAAAAGTTCTGTGTATAATTGTTTTATCTTCCTTTTTCTCGAGCCTCTGTAATAGCTGTGTATTTTTTGCTTCGAGCATTGCTACTTTTTGTTTTAACAAATTATTCTCAATTTTTATTTGTATGCCCTGTGTATCTTTTGCCTTGTCTTCAAGCTGTGTTTTTAATGATAAAATAAGTTCTTGCTGAGCCTTTATATACTGTTTAGGATCTGTTTTGGCCATATCAGAAAAACTTTTAACCTCTTCAAGTTCTATGTAAAAATTTTGTATACCAAAACTATCTCTTGCTACCTGAAGAGCTTCAGCAAAACTTGTATAACCCTTCCAAAATGATCCCCCTTGACAAGTTATGTGTTTTACCACTGTTTCCCATTTATTAAAAATACCAATTTTTGTACCTCTAAATATCACATAATGAGTGAAATTTGGTTTTGTTTTAAACTGTCTTTCAGGTGTTTTTGAACTTTGTTCCTGAAAGTAAATGCTTAGAGCATTTAAAACCTGTACTTTGAATGTTAAAGCTTGTGGCATGGTTTGAATATGCCATAAGTTATCTAGTAAACATTGCTGTTTATCTGTAAGTTTCATTCCCATAATAGGGCGAAACTTTTTGTCAACTTCATTGCATATCTGTAAAGCATATGTTCCAAATTCAATCACCGGCTTGGGTGAAAAATTGGTGTGCAAAGGTCGTTTGCCAGCTGCCTTTGACTGCTGTTGTTTATAAAACTGTCCCATCATTATCTGTGGTAATGAGGTGTGAGGAGAACTGTATATTCTTTCTATTGACTGTAAATATGACTGTTGAATTTTTTCTTCATCCGAAGAATAATTCCCCTGCTTTGGATGTATAAGCTTTAATTTTTCCTTATCTTGTTTCCTGTCCATCTGAAACAAACCATTTGTTTATATTTCAAGATAACATATCAGCTATCCCATTATTTTTTCCTTTAATGTGTTCAAAGTTTATAAAATTTCCATTTCCTTGTATAATATTTTGTAAATTAACCCATCTGGTTCTATTTACTTTTTTACTTTGATCATTTTTTACAAATTTAACTATTGCTTCGCAATCAGTTCTTACTGTAAATTCTTTATTAAGAAAGATTTTAAAATTTTCTAATGCATATATTAGTGCCTGTATTTCAAAATCAATTGTAGTCCAGTTTGTTTTATTTTGAAAATTACCACTTGCATAAGCGCAAATTTTCTCTTCTTCCTTGAGACTGTATTTGTTTGGTTTACATAGAAGGACTGCTCCCCATCCTTCTTTGCATCCATCTGTTTCAATAATTATATAATCTGTAACTAATGGTAACTCTAATGGTTTAATGTTTTTGACTGTTTTTTTAATTTCTTTAACTAGTTTAATATCTTCTTGATTAAAATACATTTGACCATTCTTAGTGGTTTTACTATATAAAGGTCCAACTAATTTTGACAAGTTTGGAATAAATTTTCTAGCATAGTTTACTAGACCCAAAAAGGCTTGTATTTGTTTTAAGTTTATAAAATTTTTCAGGAAAATTTAGAATTTTTGTAGGAATATGTGGTTGTAATTCTATTTTTCCATTTCCAATTTCTAATCCTAAGAAAGAAATTTTTCTTTTAAAAAGTTCCATTTTTCTTTTTAAAACAACTATACCATTTTTCTTTATAAAGGCTCAGCAAGAACTTATTTTATCATTAAAAACACAGCTTGAAGGCAAGGCAAAAGATACACAGGGCATACAAATAAAAATTGAGAATAATTTGTTAAAACAAAAAGTAGCAATGCTCGAAGCAAAAAATACACAGCTATTACAGAGGCTCGAGAAAAAGGAAGATAAAACAGTTATACACAGAACTTTTGAATCCTTTAGAACAAGGATTTTAGATACACCCTGGTGGCAATGTTTAAAACCAGTTACAGAAAGGTTCCCAGAATTCAAGAATCGTGTTTCACAAAAAGTATGTGCAGAATTTCCTCTAATTCTATACAATTTGCAACAACAGTTGGTAGACATGGCATTTAGATTTGACAGTGAACAACAAGGATTCACAGTGGTGGAAAGAACAAATGAAGCAGGAGATGGAATTGGTCTTCTGTTGCTTCAAGTACACCATCCTACAAAATTGACAGATGAACAAATAATTCAATTTTATCATCATGGTATGATTGATTATTTGGAAATCAAGTTAAACAGAAGAACAGAAGATCTCCTCAACCAGCTTGGAGAGAAAATTATTCTAACAGCAGGAAATATTGCAACAAGATCGTTAACCTCGATTATTGGTTGCAAAATATTTTCCTCATTTCCTTACACAGATTCATACACATATAGACCAGTTAGAAAGAGAATTTTCATTGAACACAATAAACACAAAAATACAAGCAATTATCTACAGACAACAATGACAAAAACCAACATAGAATTTGCAACTTTACCTTGGTTGAGTCATATAGATCATACAACTAAAGAGATCCCAGACAGCTTTACACAGTTTATTAAAAAACATCAGGAAACTCCAGAAATTCCTGACTATTTTCCATGGAGGAACTATCAATTAATAGGCGAAGGACATTACATACAAGTCTATACAAAAACAAATTGGAGAATGCTTCTACCCTTTGCAGGGGAAGGAGACACTCTACAGCTACAACATATCATAAATCTAGAAGACGAAGATTGTGAACACGAAGACTGTTCGAGTCTACAGCCAATAGACAGCACACACAAAGACTTCAAGAAGAAATGACGCAAGGAATGACGACAGAAGATACAAAACAAAATATATGACGAAAGCCATGACGATTCTACGGTTCAATTATTCACAAAAAGATGGCCAGACTTTCTATACACTGTTTTTTGTTTGTTTGTTTTAAATTTCTTCGTTAGGTTTGAAATTGTAACATAATTTTTCATTTTAGACTCTAGAGTAGGAACTAGGTGTAAGAATTTTATGTATTATTTATGCCTATATAAAGAGGCATTGTAAATCGTTGAAGAATACGAAGAACCATTACAAGTAATAAGATTACTACTTCAATGGCACACTAAAACTCTCTCCACATCTCTTTAGCTCCACTCCCTTAACATCCCAAATTTTCTCCAGTTCTTCATATTATATTCCAACACACACATAAAAAAAAAAAAAGACAACCCCTTCTTCTGCAACCTTCTACTCCGCTGTGCATACTCTCAATCCATCATCATCCGCTGTGCATATCTCCATCAAAGTAAGTTTTAGCTTTCTTTTTTATTTTCATCATCACTATCACCACCCTCTCCTATCACCACCCTCTCTGATATATATAGGGAAAGGTTCATTGGGGAACACTAAAAAAGTGGGGAACAGTGGGGAACCGACTCAAACGAACTCCGATTGGACTCATTCCTGCGGCGTTGGAACCGGCTCATCAAACCCTAACTAGGATCTATTAACCCTAAACCCTAAATCATAACCCTTAAACCCTAAATATATTAGGGTTTGGCTTTTAGGGTTTAGCTTTAGGGTTTAGCCTTAGGGTTTAGCCTTAGGGTTTAGCTTTAGGGTTTAGCTATAGGGTTTAGCTTTTATGGTTTAGCTTTTAGGGTTTATAGTTTAGATTTTACGGTTTAGCTTAGGTTTTAGCCATATTATTTAGCTTTAGGGTTTAGAGTTTAGGAGTTAGGATTTAGGGTTTAGGGTTAAGAGATCTTAGTTAGGGTTCGACGAGCCGGTTCCAACGCCGCTGGAATGAGTCCAATCGGAGTTCGTTTGAGCCGGTTCCCCATTTTTTTGGTGTTCCCCAATGAACCTTCCCCTATATATATATATATATATATATTATTACTACAGGTTAAACTGTATTTCCCGCTCGTCGTACTTACAAACAAGCTTATCTCCTATCCCTTTTATCCTATCTCCTTCATCTATCAACTCCTCACCATACAGGCGGAGTTCCTGAACGTTCTCATCACTCATGGGTGGTCGTGATGCGGGTACTGGGTCAGGATACACAGGTAAAGATTCTCCATACGGGTATGGGTTTTCTAGGATTTCCCAAACATACTGGTCAGCATCCCAATATGGATCTAGAGGGTCAAGGTTAAGTATGGTGCTAAAGGGTTTGGCATAGGCTCCTCTTGTGGGTAGAGTTCTCGATAATCCCTATGGTCATCATTCCACGGATCATATGCTAAGGGATTGGGTGCTGGAACTCTAGGTATCTCATCTGGGTTAAAAGCTGGTATGGGAACTGGTTCCTCTTGGTTGGGTTCTATTTCCATTGGCTGAGTGGGAAATAGTGGTAATGGTTGTGGTGCAATGATTTGTTCTAGGTTTGAGTCTACGGCTGTGGTAGCTAATATGTGAAATTGGCCAATCTCCTATTGATTATGTCTTGGGTCTGGGTGTTCATCTCCCTATTTGCTGCTGCTAAAGCCCTTTGCTGACGTAACATTTTCATTCTCTTCATACGCTCATGTGCTCCCCGACTGAACCATCCTCTCTTTTTGGTAGGGAATGGTTCTTTGGATTGCGCCTTAAATACGAAAATCCCCTCTTCTGTACCAGCTGAGTACCCCGAAGGAGTAGGCTGGGAAGAAGTTCCTTCATCTCTAGGAGAATTAGAAAGTTGACGATAAGCGTCTGACGGACCTTGATCACTCATACTGTAAAACTAACAGATTGTCAAATAACACAAAATAATAATATACATGTATGCACATATTCACATAGATTATTTCCTAATAGAATTGACAATTTCAATATCAGCAGAACACTTCTTTGGCTCAAATTAGTGCTTGTAGCTCTGATACCACCTCTTGTCGCAACCGCCGACCCCTTGCCCCTGGAGGCGGGCGACTACGAGCTTCGCACATTTGGTGGTATCGGTATTTATTTAATTTGGCAGCAGAATTTACATCAGGACTGTAGTTAGGAAATATTTTATCAGAGTAAAACACCTCATTTTATAAATAATAAATATATGGGTAAAACCCAAGTTTCCATTCATAATAAGTTTATAGGGATAACCCTATTTTATTCAAATAAAACTTCTTCTTTATTTAGGTAACTTTTATAGCCACTTTTCCAAGCCTTCAGTGCTCTTCAGCTGGCTTCTATTTGGCTTTCATATTTTGTTACCTGAAACGCGTTTTAAAAACATTTATCAGTGGGAAATACTGGTGAGTGAATCCCAGTTTAATCAAAACAAGTTTTATCATTTTACAGCATTGAGGGCAATCCAGCAATTACATTTGTTTACATCTATTCAATTACCACCCACGACACTGTCAATCCTGACTTGTGGAAATGTTACTACTCACAGTGTAGTAACTCATTTTGTATACAAACCCCAACATACCGATGATAATTGTAGAATTACAAATACTCAATTACTGTGAAATATAATTTAAAACATTTGAGGTTTTGTAAAAACAGTTTACAAAAAGAAAGGATTACTCACATTGCTATTTTAGGTATTTCCTTGTGATTTCCTTGTTATAATCTATTAGATTAAACAATGCACACGCGTTAGTATAATAACCCAATATTTACATCAGTTATACCCTCCACGAGACAAAACTCCAACGACTAAGTCAGGCAAAGAACTCAGAACAAGAAGAAGTGTCAAAAGATAAACTTCGTGAAGTCTCGGGGGACTGATAAAATTGAAACTTTCAAAAACAAATCCAACACGGATTTTGTTAAACAAGTTCAGATTTTAAAAAGAAACAATCATAACAACTACACACAACACACAAATGGTTGTGATGTAGGACCAAGTACCTCAAGATCACGAAGTTCATCATCAAGCTCCTATAGTTATGATACTCCAAGGTTTGTTGAGCGGAGATCATGTTTTAAATACGGTGAGTGTGGGCACATTGTCAGAAACTGTCCATATCTCACTAAAGGAAAGGCAAAAGTTGATGCCCTCCATGGTAACAGCTACCATACAAGATCTGTTTCACCAAAACAAGACCCTCGTCTTGTTATACAACGAAAAATGAAACAGAAAAAGAAACAAAGAAAAGAAGTTGAAAAGGCTTTAAAACCACAGGTTATCCAAACACAGTCTGTTAAATGAGATGTTAAAAATGAAAAACAGAAACATATTTGGAAACCAAAACCGGTAACTGTTTCAGGAGGAGTTACAACAATTCCGAATCATCGAGAAATGGAAGTCACAATCCTCGATGATGACAGACGACCCAAGTCTATGACACCCCCTCTCCAACTAATCTCTGAATGAGTGTGTAGGATGTTCCAGGAGGAACTATTGATAGTCTTAGGATTGTTGATAGTGGAGCGTCTATGCACAAGATCGGCGACATAAAGCTCCTAAACATTGCTACATCTAGGAGAATATTGTTGCCTTTGATGGAGAGAGAAAAAGAAAAAAAAGGCAAAAATCTCCGATGATTGAATGATGATGAAAGAATTTGAAAATTTTTGACAAAATGAAAAACGTGCCAAAGTTTGATTGTTGAGGACTTTGATCGGGTCCACAGGATAGATTCAAATGAAGTGTATGCGCCTGCAGCACGTCTGAAGCTTTTCGAAGATTCATGATTTTTCTTCCACAAGAAGTTTCAGCCTTTCTAGATGAATGTGTAGTGTACATTTTCTCCACGGTGTGATTGAAGAAAATGTGTTTGTTGATCAAACCATCCAGGTGTGCGGATGCCTTGGCGTGGATTGAACAACCGCACACTACTTCTCAAGGAGAAAGACAAAGACCTTTGTTGGTGCAAAATCATGTGGAAGACATCATGTATGGACCGACCAATGATGATGTGTACAAGCTTTCCCCACATACTCCATTTGCCACTTACCAGCCGGACCCGGAGGTCTATCATCTTGTTGCTGTGAAGAGATTTCTTAGTTAACAGAAGTAGCTGCAAAATCGACCTTGAAATCCACACCGGGTGGATGTCCAGCTTGGGAAAGCACTCAGATTCCTAGAAATGCACGAAACCGTTGCAGGATTACGGTTTTGAATTCCTAATCTCTCCTATCTTTGTCGATATTTAAGTTGCTTTATGAATTTCTAACATCTCGTACAACACTCTTTGGCCAGACACTTTGATCTCGATATCACCTCAAACGTGATTGTTTCCATTTGAAACTCGTCAATGTTGTTTTGGTCCACACCGATTACCAACGTGCCAACTCATTTTGCCAAAATTCGATAAATCATTTCTGATTAAAATTAATTTTGGTAAATGGCATCGAGGTAAAACATGAGTTAATCCGACATCGGGAAATCGTTTTGGTGAATATTTTTCTTAAGAAAATCCAAAAAGATGTTTTTCAAAGTTTAAATTTACTTTTAGATTTCTAGGGGGAGTAATTTCCAAACGAAAAATACAAAAACATTGAAAATTTTCAAAAATACAAAAACATCGAAAAATTTCAAAAACATAAAAACAATAGAAAAAAAATGAGTTTCCTGGTGAGCAAAAGAGAAAATGATAGTACATCAATGGTCTGTCGAAACCACTTTGAACTTAAAATGAAAAACGATAAGCAACTCTATATAAGATGTATCGGTAGGCTCACAATCATTTTAAAGTGTGCAGGGTGATATAAACCTAAATCGACTGAAGACCGTGTGGGAACCGCTCATTGGCATATGGTCTTGGTACCGAAATTTCGTTTAATAGATTGCCGAGGTTCGGAGATACATGGGCTTTATGTTGTTTATCATCTGGGTATCATGGTTGATTCTTTTACCAGAAAAACGGGGATGTAAGTCTAGAACTTCCATATACCATACATACGTGTACATATCATACATATATATATATATATATAATACATGATGCATACGACCATCAATAAGAGATTCTAAATCACATCTATCATCCGAGAGTCAAGTTCGCCTCTTTGTCGGTACGATGGTACTAACCTGTTCACGGACTTGCTCTCGTGTCCTGCATGCATAGAATATCAAGTTCCTCATTAATAAGTGATTTCACATAGGGCTTGTATTCATCCTCAAATAAGTGAGTATCTCACATCATATACGTTGAAAACAGATGATAAATGGTATACTCACCAATAAGATGAACTCTCGTGCATACCTTGATACGAGAATGTGTCATGTGTGGATGAACACTGGTCAGTAAGTATAAATCATACCTTTACGTATCCCCTAATCGTGAGTACATCTGATAAGTTGAGCTTATGTGGACAACAATACCGATAATCGTTATCGGATGCTTATCTAAATGTTAACTAACTGAACAACAAGAGTGTTTTGGCGTGACCGTACACTGATATGATTCTCTACCCTCGAAACTCGCAAAAAGAATATCTGTAAATATATATTTACTGCCTTCCGTCTTTACATTTGAAATATTCAAAAATACCAAAAAGATTTCAGGCGTGTTTTAATATAAACTTTATAAAAACCAAAAAGATTTCACTTCTAATTTATTTTTGATTGCACGATGTTGAAACTCGAGTCTTTTCCACCTGAAACATGATCGAAACCTAAAACAATTGTGATCGTTGTCGTAAGGTCGGTCAAAAATATATGTGAAAATGTCCTATTCACCTTTTACTAGTAAAGGGCAAGTAGGGTGTTGAATCCATAGGGAATCAGTGGAAAGCATGAAAGCGCGTTGTTTATGACTATTATCTAAATTAAAACCTAATTGCTTTTTTGCAATTGTGAGAATGATTGTGAAAACAAATGTAAATTCAAGTTGTAAACAATTATTAGAAAAGGACCAATCTCCGGGTTTTCAGGTTATGTAGAAAATCGGGTTACTTAATTACCACTAGCTGGAAATCACATAGACATGATTTGTGAAACTTTTTTAATAAATACCTAACGGATAATATATTTGATTTCAATGATCCACGATCGAAACTGAAAGATTGATGGAAATGAATAGTAATCCAGTTAATCACCAATTTTAGATTTCATAAACATTAACAGATTCAATGATTAAAGGTTTAAAACAATGACAACCTAGAATTTAATCCCGGTCGTTGATGAACAAACCAAATAATTTATGAACACGAATGAATACGATAATCAAATATTGTTTAATCAAACAAGAAACAATAAGACCGACTAACCGAAAGTTTAATCGAATCCTAATCCAAAACAATCGTAACAATAAGCAACCCAATGTTTAAACACAAACCATATTCCCGGTGAGGGTCACGGGACGACTAGCCGCTCATGACATGCGAACAATCTTCCGAAGTGTTGTAGAATGATGAACTCATGATTGAGTCGGAGTTTTGCGGAATAAGTGTGTTGATGAATGATGATGTTTCGTGACTTTGAGAGCTTAAAATCGTGATGTACGGCTGTCGATTGTCGATTGATGATTAGTCTGCTTTTATCATTTGCTGCCAAGATTGTGAGAATGATAATATCTTCATGATTACAAGCTCCCCAAAAATATATGTTGGCTGCTAATTCGATGGGATGGAGGTGTACGGCTGCCTATCTTTCTCGTGGATCAAGAGCTTGTTCCGAGCCCAAAGTCGTTGTGATGTTGTTGCCCAATTCGGATGGACTGCCAATATTTTTTAATCTTCTAGATGCTGCTGCCCATACTTCGTGATAATGGAGAAGTATCTCCTTTAGGGTTTTTTAAAATCCTTAAACCCCACAACAATAAATCACGTGCATACCTCATCTTCGTGCCGTCACCTACGGTTTCAAAACCGTAGGTTACAATTTGTGTCATGTTGCTGCATGTTTAAATCTGTAGGTCTCAAGTGCTAAACGTAATCCCCAATTCAACTTCACTATTTCTTTTATGAATCCATGCACAATACGTAAGTTACATATTCGAATCCGTAGGCTACAACGTTTACATGCAATCACTTCATGCAAGATGTAATAACTTTCAAATAATGCCAATTAAGTCCCTGGACTTATTTACTTCACATTCCTCTTGAATTTTCACTCACTTTAACTTCAGATTAATGACACAAAGGCCCCTCAACTTTAATATTCTTCATAAAGCTCGAACATCACACTATGTTTCACTTTCTGATAATGACCGAGAGGTCCCTTAACTTTAATGTTCCGTATTTCTTTCAATTCCAAGCTATTCTTCGACCCGAAACGTATCCGAATATTTCCAACGGTTGCATTCATCCATCTCACTGGATCCGCTTTCTCTCTAAACCCCGTATCTTCACCAAATTACGCGTTCTTACCTGCAAACATACAAACTCTCGCAATAATCCAATTACAATCATATAATCATATAAAGCAAGCTAAACCATACAAAATCAACACATAAACACCCATGTTTCACAATCAGCATCAAATTGCATCTTCATAAACAATTAAAGTTGACAAGTTTTGAAAGTTAAAGGATTAAAATTGATCAAATTTTTAAGCTTTCAAACCGTTGTCGGTCGGTAGTTGATTGAGAGTTGGTTACATGTGTGTCGTTTGTTTATATTGACTATATTCCAAACGGTTGTTCTTATTACACGTTTAGCTCTGTTGTGTGTGCAGATGCGGCATCCATACCAGCTAAAGGCTAAGAGAACGTGTTAGATGACAAGCTTTGGAATGAAGACACAACATGGATGCAGTCAGAACATCAAGATGATCGAGTTGCAGCTGACCACTCATCAACAACACAAGGATCTAAGGATTTGAAGATTAACGTCTCACGAGCAACGTTCAAGGGGGAGTTTGCTGATACACCTCCTAACTTTGACAAGTGAAGACATCTGAAGATCCGACAATGTGAAGAACGAACCATCATGAGTAGCATCAAGGGGGAGTTTGTTGATGCATATTATGTGGATGTGACTCGTTTCGGTTCGACTCCGTTACAAAGTGAAGACCGAAGCAAGTTATCTTCCATCTTGACTTGGAACAAACTTGACTTTGTACGTGTTGTAAACAGATGCAAGAGTGCAGTCTGTTAGATATTAGATTTGTGTATCTTGCTGTATGATTAGTGATCTACAAGTTCTGCAAGTTATGTTTGCTGCACCTGCAAACCCACGAAAGACAAGGATATTCGTGAATGATGGAACTAACGAATGACAATGTTCACGAAGAACCTGCATGGACGAAGAACCTATATGGATTCCCACGAAGAACCTTATTCGTGGTCTACATGTTTCGTCCAAGTTTCTCATGAAGAATCCATATTTTTCGTGGGTTTACATAGTTCGTGGGTTTAGACGAAAGACTTAATGATTCGTGGGCATGAGTCTTTCGTGGGCTTTTCTTTGGGCCTAGTTCCATCTTTTGTAAGGTGCAGATCTTTTTGGATATAAATACAACCTACAGAACATAGTTAGATTAAGAGAGCACACATCAGAGAGTTTAGAGAGACTTCTTGTAATATTGTACTGATACTCTTCTGATCAATACACTTTGAGCTTGAAACGTTGGATCTCTTCTTGTATTTGTGTTCTTTGGCTTGGTTTACACATAAACTTGGATTCTGCACTCGTGTGTGTCGTAAAACAAGGGAGTAGGTTTAACTTGATCCTCCGAGTGGACCTACATATAAATTGTTTGATTATGCTGCAGCCAAAGTTGGAACACATGAGGTTTTGCAACCTAATATCAAGAGGAAAGTAGGAAACCAAGAGTTTTTGCAAATTGGGAAAGAAACAGTCTCAAAGTTTACACCCAAGATTATGAGGTTTGTCATTCTCTTCGATCTGTAATTAAATTGAGTTAATTATTTGTTTTTTGGATGCTCTTGCGATACCATTACTCTTTGAGTCATTGAAAAGTAAAATAGCTAGATTAAATACAAATAAAGATAATGAATTTCTTGAGGAATTAATTATAAATAAAAATGAGTTTTGGATAAAAACTATAAAGAATAATTGAAGGGTTTTTGCGAGCAAATGTCATGCAATGCAACTCTGAAACGCCATCGGTAGGCCTAAGTGTTTTAGAAACTTGTTTCTTGTAGTAACTTATCTTGTTGCTTTTGTAGATATGTGGAATCTGGCTTTGCAATTGTGTCTGTCATAATATGGATTGTGCATTCCAAATACTTTGAACATTGAATGCTGAGAACCTTTTTAATGGGTTGCAGCAGAAGGAGATGGTTTTGGGTCGTCTTAATGAATCTCATCAACTATCGAATGGTATAATCAAATCAATGGTAATTTACATCTATAAAAAACAATAAAAGTTTCAGTTTTTTTTTTTTCTAGTTTTGGGTTATTCGGGGCATGTTGTTTGTGGTTTTAGCCTAGAAAAGTGACCCAAAACTTACCCATATAAGGTTCGGGTTGGTTGGGTTTAGGTGGCTTTGGATTCGGGTTGGGATGGTTGGGTTTAGGTAAAAATGGACAGTTCTAATTGTTTAGTTTACATGAACTAGATTAGAATTTGCTCATAAAGCAAACAACAAACTAAAAAGGACAGGGGTTTGACTTTTAAGACTTTCAAACTTTAAAATCAATTTGTCATTTCTTGTCTTTAAAAAGAAAATTGGACAAATCCTAAAAGGTAAGAATCCGAATTGCACAACCTTTTAATTCCATTTGTTTTGTTTGAAAGGGGTAAAACCCAGGAAGATATTGAATTGTTGGAGTTTTATGAAGAAAAAAAACATAATAGTTAGAAGAATACAGTTGAAGAGCTCAGTAAGCATATGTCTTTGCCACAGATAGTGCATCAATTGAGATCTTGTTGTCATGCATGTCACAACAACCAATTTGTTAGAATAGATTGATCTTTTTGTAAGTTTTCATGATTTTTTACTTCTTATTAGTTTTATTTAAGTCCCACACTGGTAGTAAATAGCGGAATTGTCTATCATTTCAACTAAAAATAAGCAAATTGTCACTCTCGCAGCAACGCGCGGATTCACCACTAGTTATATTAAAGTGAAAACCGTTCATGAAATTTTTGTTCAAGCTAATCTTTAACATTTAGAAGTACTATTTCAAATTATTTATAATTCAAGTTGTTTAAATTGTAAGGTTTAAGTTATGTATTTAATGATAATTAGCAATAATTATCCATTATATATAGGGGTGTCCAGAATTCGTTTCGAATTCGAAAAATTCAAAATTCGTTTAAATTCGATTCGATTATCAAGAATTCATTTTGATTATAAGAATTCGAATTCGATTCAATTCGAGTCAAGTAAATTGAATACGAATCGAATACGAATTTACAATTTAAAATTCGATTCGAATCGAAATTCGAATAAAAATTATACATTTGTATTTATTATTTTTATATATAATACATATATAACTTTTATTAGGCTTTACTTCAAATTGTTTTCAAAATTTATTCCAAGTATTAAAATTAACCATTACCAAACCAACTACATGGCCTATAACTAAAACATAAGTAACAAATCTATCAATAGATTTCTAACCCTGAAAATATTACTCCCTCCGTCCCACTAAAAGTGTCATATTTTGAATTTTCAAAGTCTTTATTTATAAACTTTGACCTTAAATAATTTTCTTTGTGTTAGATAATACTTGATGAAAGTTATATGATTTGAGTGTGTTTTACAAATGTTTTTATCGGGTTAATTTTCATCAAGTTTTATATAACACAAAAAATATATAATTAAAGTCAAAGTTTATAAATATAGACTTTGAAAATTCAAAACATGACACTTTTAATGGGACGGAGGTAGTAACTTGTAATGTGCAGTGGTTATTCCCGACTTCTCATTTTGAATTTTAGATTTTGATACTTTATTTGGAACTGTTTTAATATGATATCGTGCTTTATGGTTGATTTAAAATTTATATTTCATTTTGATAGTTTTTTACATGTTTTTAAAGAATCTAAATCAAATCGAATTTATTCGAATTTGAATTTTTAATTGAATGCGAATTGGGTATTTTATTCGAGTACGAATTCGAATCGAATTTGGTAGATTTTAGTCGAATTCGAATTGAATATGCATTCAAGGGAAAATAAAAATTATTTGAATAATTCAAAAATTCGATATTCGATTCGATAAACACCCCTAATTATATATTGGCCGCTTAATATGTATAAATTTATTTTGAAAATATAATATTTTTCTTTAAATTCAAAGAAAAAACTTTGACATTTTCTTGATTATGGGTGGTTTAATTTAAGGAATTCTTGTATGATATTTATCATCTTTTACTTACGTAAGATATTTTATTTATAAAACCCATGTAATACATGGGCCTATAACCTAGTGTATATATATATAGGGTAGGGATAGTGTATATTAATTCAGAAGTGTGAGAAGTGTATTATAAAACTATATATAACACTATATAACACCATATAAACACCGTATAACACTATGTAACACCATATAACACTATGTAACACTATATTACATTATATAACAATATATAACACTATACATCTATCATAGACATGCTATCTGACAAACTATAGTGTTATATTTGTTATATAGTGTTACAAAGTGTTATATGGTGTTACATATTGTTATACGATGTTTATATGGTGTTATATATAGTGTTATAATACACTTCTCACACTTCTGAATTATTGTACAGGATCCTCTACCTATAAATATATATATTTCATTACATTCTTTAAACATTGACTCATTGCTTTACAGATAACTCCTAATGATACTCATATGTGACTAAATAAGAGTTATAAGGAGACCTTTTAGTACTGATCATGTAAGCTTTTTGCAATATATATTAATAATAAATCATTGTTATTATTTTTCACTGTCTAATATTTATACTCATTACACAGATTCTATTACAGCAAAGATCGAACAACATGAAGCACTATTCAATTCGCTTTTGACGCAACAACATTGATATGCTATCGAAGAATATTTAAGCTACCTATGGATGATATGGAACAAAATTTGTTCAATTGTGCATGACAAAAGATCTTCACCACTACTTAAACTTTGTAGAACAATTGCTTAAATATGAGGGTGACAATAATACTTAAAGTGAATATTAATATTTATTTAAATGGATGTGCCAACTATTGTACACAAATAACTTAAGACAACAATCGTTGTTTTGCTTATACAAACGAATCTAACGTTTGTTATTTAAACATTTTATTCAACTCCGTCATGCGTGGGTAGCGTATCCTCGTTACTCACATGGAGTCACCGTGAAAAGGGGTTGCAGTTACAAGTATAGGATACTTCCGATGAGCGGTCACGCCGTCACCCTCGGTCATGTCCAAACCCTCTTCACCCAATGCAAATTCAAACTTGTAAAATAAATTTGCCAAAGCAAGCTCGTTAACAGCTATTGCAAAACCAATACCAGGACACTTGCGTCTTCCAGCACCAAATGGTATGAACTCGAAATGAAAACCTTTATAATCTGTAGGGGTGTTCAAGAACCTCTCTGGTCTAAACTCGTCAGGTTGTTCCCATATTGACGGATCTCTTGCTATCGCCCATGCGTTAATCATTACTTGTGTACCTGATGGGATGTCGTAGCCGAGTAGTTTGACGTCTTTTGTTGATTCATGGGGAATGAGCAGTGGAACCGGAACATGTAGTCGTAGGGTTTCTTTGATGATAGCTTTTAGGTATGGCATTTTGTCTATGTCGTCTTCTGGGATCATTAATCTTCCTTCGCCTATTTTGCGTGCCTCTTGTTGCAGTTCTTTCATTGCATGGGGGTTTCTTAGGAGCTCACTAATTGCCCACCCAAGGTTGGTGAATGTGGTTTCAGTGCCAGCACCAAATAAGTCCTGGGAATCATGAATCCAATTACACATATGTAGGTGATGGTTAAAAAGAGAACAATCGATATGTGTGTATGATGTTTATATCTTTTAATGCATTGATATAAACTTATGCATGCATTACAATAATGCAAATGTTTTCGTATACTATCGTGATGCATTGCGTCGCTATAAACATATGCATTAAAAACCATTACAATGGTACATCAAAACTCTTGGCACGATTGTGCTACATTACATTTTGAGACAATCCTATACATAAACCTCATTAATGTACTTTGGTTTATATCAAACAAACTAAATAATAATTGTAAAAACTAAATATTTTGTTAAAACCTGTAAAATAATTTCTAAACACTCATTTCTTATGCATATGTAAAATTCAATGCTTACACTTCAACATTAGATGTTTATAGTTTTAGATTTGTTAACAAATATTATATTGTTATTCTTCTCTAGTTTGTTATTATATATTATATATGCAGATACATGGGAATCCAAGATAAAGAGATGTTACCATGATGATAGCCTTGATTGTGTATCTTTCAATAAGAAAACCTGTCGAGTTATCTCTTTGAAGGTCTAATAAGATATCAACAAGATCTTGGTCTTCCACATCAACCACTTTTTTGTTCACATGCTCCTCAATGACACCCTCATAAAACTCATCAATTTCCTTAGCAAGTTGATCAGCTTCTCGATGTAACCCAGTGAGTCTATCTACCCACGCTAGCCACGGAATATAACTACCAATAGAAAAGCGTCCTAACATCGCCCCAATACGGACTGGGATGTTTTTGTAATTAACCCCCATCCCTTCATATGTCCTTCCTAGAGCCACCCTACTAATTACGTTATTTGTAAGTGAAATAAGCAACTCACTCAAATTAACAACCGATTCATTGGATTCTTGAATCTTCTTGATCAAGTGAGCCACCTCGTCCTCTCTCACTTGTTGATATGACTGAACCCTTTTGTTGCTTAAAAGATGGAGGACGGCAATGCTTTTCACCTGCCTCCAATACTCTCCATATCGAGCAAAACCTATATCTCTTGAGTTATAAAAAAGTCTATGAGCGATGTTTATAAATGGTCTATTTGAAAATATTACATCATGGGTTTTCGTAATCTCTCTAGCCGCATCAGGAGAAGAGGCTATAATTACTGGTACGGTACCAAAGTGAAGCAACATGAGGGGACCATAGGTCTGAGCCATGTATTGGAGGACACGGTGTGTACTTGAGCCTAATTGGTGAAGGTTTCCTATTAATGGTAACCTTGGTGGAGATGGAGGTAGGTTTTTATGGGATTTTTTGGAAGAAAAATATAATTTCGAAACAAGTAAGGAAAAAATTATAGGAAGAGAATAAAAGAGAAAAACTTGTAGGTTGAAACACATTTTATCGATGTTCTTGCCAAGTCCCCTTGTATGTGTTTGCTTATGTTGAGTATGGAGCATATATATATTTATACTATAGTGAAAGTTCCATATCAGATACTACTACTTACATCGTTTATGCTTCTAGAAATTTCAAAAAAGTCGGCAAGAAACCCTTGTAATCTTAATTATTGTAGCCTCCATCTATTTTTATAGTTAAGAACTAGATATATCTATAAAGTTATAAAAATAATATCTTAAAATAGATTTTGTGGAATACTCGAAGGTTTCCACATGGAGTGTCCGGAGGTAAATCATACTATAAATTTATAATATAGTGAAAGTTCCATACAGATACTGTTTACACCGTTTATGCTTCTAGAAATTTCAAAAAAGACAGCAAGAAACCCTTGTTATATTAATTATTGTAGCCTCCATCTATTTTTATAGTTAAGAGCTAGATATATCTATAAAGTTATAAAAATAATATCTTTAAATAGATCTTGTGATGAAGGGATTAAGTTCTATGGCATCCCTGGGTAACAAATACGGAACACTCAAAAGGTTTCGACATGGAGTGTCCCGAGGTAAATCATACTATAAATTTTTAACAATTATATGTATAGAGTGGGTCTACCCAATGCTTCAGGGGATTTAAAAAAAAAACACTTGATTTTTCACTTTCAACTCAAACCTATTTGATTTTTTTACTTTTAACCTAAAAGTATGTCTTTCGCAATTTAATCTCACAATTTTTTTTATTTTCAACTTTGGTCCCTTATATTTTCCATCTGACGCAAATTTCGTTTTACGTCTCGTTCTAAATTCTGCGAGTTAACACGGCGTAACGTGTGTGCGGTTCAACATTTTTACGTTGTCTATTTTTTCCAGTTTGATAGGTTCGTTGCAACGCACGAGTCATAGGTCAACTTAGTTATTCTTTTCTATGTTTTACGTTTGGATCTAAGTTATTCGTATTAATACGCTGCAAGTTCAGTATTAATGGGCTCGCTGCAACGCGGAGGTGCTTAGTACTAGTTAAAATCAAATAATAACTAAAGCATTATAGCAAAGCTAATATTGTGGCAAAGTTATTGCTCCGCTGCTAACTACAAAAATTAGTAACCATTATTAGGACATGAAAAACAAGTTCCATCTTCGTTATAGAATGTTTAAAATAATAATTTTATACCACACAAATTTTGTTTCAAAGTGCTCCTTAAAGCAGTTTTTCTATCCTTTAGGATGGAGCAGGGTTAGCCAGAGTAGTGTGGGGTAGAGGACCGCTCTGGGCCCAAATCGAAATAGGGCCAGTTTATATATATATATATATATATATATATGTGTGTGTGTGTGTGTGTGTGTGTGTGTGTGTGTGTAGGATTAGGATTAAGTGAGAAGTAGTATGCTAAGTGAGAATATTAAGAAACATTCTGGATTACACATTTTCACTAAGCAAAAAAACATAAAAAATATTGGTAACTATACATATTTGTACATATGTATAGTTATAAGATTGATAATATACACATATGTATAGTTTAAAGATTAACAATATACACATGTGTATAAATTCCTAAAAAAAACCTAATAGAAAATGCTTTGAATTTTCCAAAAAAAAAATTTCGTTTTTTACCTTTTTTTTTTTTTTGCATTTTTTGTTTAAGGAAAATGTGTGGTCCAAAATGTTTCTCAAGTTTCTCAAATAAGGTGTTCTTCTCTTAGGATCCCTACCTTATATGTATATATATATATATATGGTCAGGATTTAGAGAAAACGGTAGAAAGTGTGAGAACGGTGAGAACGATTATGGATCGTCCGATCAAAACAATTTATGGAGTAGATTGGCGCGGTGGCTTTTTCGTAAATAACACGAATTCTATTAAGTGGACGCGATTCATTAAGGGTAAAAGAGTCTTTACACTTCTTGTAGGTCCACCCGGAGGATCGAGTAACCTCTATTCCCTGTTTTCCGACAAACCCGAGAGTGCGGAATCCAAACGGGTAAGTTAAACCAAGTGACGAACACAAACACAAAGATTCAACGATTAACACTCCATTGTATTAACTCGTATGAAACCGTTACAAAGCAATGTTTACAAGATAAACCTATAAACTCTCAGTTGTGTGTGTGTGTTTACAGTGTTCGCTCAAAGAAATCTATTCAGACTTCGTTAGTCTGTTCTGTTCTGTGTCTGTGTTTATATACTACACATGACCAACGAAAACAAAGAAGCCCACGAAAACACTTCATTATGGACGAAATCCCTTGTGATTTCGTCCTATTTGGTTTTCACCAAAAAGTGTTTTCACCACTAGGTGATTTCACCAGACAAATTCCTTGGATTTCGTCCAATTCATGTTGGGCCTGGGCTTGACTTGTCAACTGGGCTTCATCATGGATTGGACCAAACATAAACAAGACAACACTAGACTTAACAAATATGCATACCGCACACACGCAGTAGCATTTACATCAAACATTACGAAATAAAACGCACACCGAGTCAAGATAAAAACATTGAAAAAATTCAAAAACCAAAAACAATAGAAAAACAAAAATGAGTTTCCTGGCGAGCAAAAGAGAAAATGATAGTACATCAGTGGTCTGTTGAAACCTCTTTAAACTAAAATGCAAAATGAAAAATGTTAAGCAGCTCTATATAAGATGTATCGGTAGGCTCACAATCATCTTAAAGTGTGCAGGGTGATATAAACTTAAATCGACTGAAGACCAGGTGGGAACCACTCATTGGCATATAGTCTTAGTACCGAAATTTCGTTTGAGAGATTGCCGAGGTTCTGAGATATGTGGTCTTTATGCTGTTTATCATCTGGGTATCATGGTTGTTTCTTTTACCGAAACAAACGGAGCCGAAGTCTAGATCTTCCATGATATCATACATACGTGTACATACTGCATACGACCTCAATAAGTGATCAACAATCACATGTCCACAAAATAAGTGATAATATATCACATTTATCCGGGAGTCAAGTTCGTCTCTCTGCTGTACGAAAGTACTGACCTGTTCACGGACTTGCTCCTGTGCCCTCATGCATCTGAAAATCAAGTTCCTCATCAATAAGTGATTCTATCACGTAGGGCTTGTTTTCAAATCAAAATAAGTGAGTTTCTCACATTTTCATATACGTCAAAACAATTGTAGGTCCACCCGGAGGATCGAGTAACCTCTATTCCCTGTTTTCCGACAAACTCGAAAGTGCGGAATCCAAACGGGTAAGTTAAACCAAGTTCGAACAAGTAAATGATAGACACGAGACTCAACGATTAACACTCCATTGTATTAATACTTGAAACGGTTACAATACAAGGTTTACAAAATAATCTCTGTAAACTCTCTCTGGTTCTCTCGTGTGTGTGTTCTGTCTGTTGTCTGTGTTTATATACTACACATGACCAACGAAAACAAAGAAGCCCACGAAAACACTTCATTATGGACGAAATCCCTTGTGATTTCGTCCTATTTGGTTTTCACCAAAAAGTGTTTTCACCACTAGGTGATTTCACCATACAAACTCCTTGGATTTCGTCCAATTCATGTTGGGCCTGGGCTTGACTTGTCAACTGGGCTTCATCATGGATTGGACCAAACATAAACAAGACAACACTAACAAATATGCATACCGCACACACGCAGTAGCATTTACATCAAACATTACGAAATAAAACGCACACCGAGTCAAGATAGGAGGATATCTTGACTACGGCCTTCACTTCGTAGTCGAGTCGAACCGAGTCGAGCCGTATCCACATAATATGTATCAACACTTCTCTACCTAAACGCCAAACTAATAAATAAAACGCCATTACGGCCAAAACACATCCCTATATAAACAAAACATCTCAAACATAAAAACACCCCCCCCCCCGAACCTGAAACGCCATATTTTCTACTATATACCATTCATCTTACAAACGCCAAAAACCCCAAAACATCAAACACACCTACTCAAAAACGTCATATTTTACTATATACCAATCATATTAGAAAACAGCAAAACACTCAAACATCAAATATTCCAAAAAATTGACGTTTCTTTCAGATACACTATTTTCTCAGTAAAACGCCAAAAATGGCAAAGATCGTTTCTTGTATATTCAATATTGTTCTACGTGAAGTTTGGCAGAATGCATTCTTCCCTGAGGTGCTGTGACTCAATAACATTTTGCTGCATTAGATAGACAAATCATAAACAAAAAAATGCTGGTGTCAGACTTATGTCATTTTTTGTGTTTTGTCATTGATGAATATTATAATGCCATGAATAGACGAATGACACTGATGAGTGATTTGAAGATACATATTCAAACAAAAATCTCACGTCATTTTGTGTAACATATGAAACACTTAAAACCCTAAAATAATAAATACTATAGGTAGTGCGACAACTTATTATGTCAAATAATCAATGTTTCGAACGTTAACATATTTATACCCCATCTAAAACCTAATTTATAATTGAAATATGTATATTCATTACTACAATATATGGAATTATGTTAAAACATAAATAAAGTGATAATCATTATACGAAATCAAAACAGGATGAATTATTATTTGATAAATAAATTATCTTTGCTAATTTTGTTTTATGGCAACCGACAAAAGGGGGGGAAAGCAAATAGCTGTCATATCATATACCGCATCCTTTTCGATATTGTCTCCGTAGATTTGTTATTCTTTCCAAAAAAAAAATTTAGCATCCTTTCCAAACAATGAATCATTATTCATATTAATCGATCTCAAGCCTTTACACTCCATTGTTCAACCCTTCGCTACGCCGGAGAAATCAACGCCGCCAATCGCCATTTTTAAACGACACCGCCTTAGTACTCCGCGAGACCGCTCTCGTTCGCCAGAGCTTCTCTCCGCCGCCGTCAGATTTGCCATCCGAGTTCCTTGACCTGTTCCGTTGCAACCACAGGTACCGGTTAATCGCCTTTTGTTCATTCTTTTAACCATGTTTCACAAGCATTAACGCATTCCGACACCAACAGCCATCGCCACACCCTCCGAGCAGGAGCGTCGCTGTGAAGTAGCCTTAACGTTCCGTTCGAGTCCGTCTGAATATTCACAACCCAGCACCCCGCGACCATTGCTGCCGCTTGCTTGGTTCTGTACGATCGTTAGAAAGTTTGCATCGTTGGTCTCCGATTGGTTCTGTTCGACTAATAAGGTACCTAAAACGAAGTCTTTGTGATTTAAATATAGATACATGAAATCGATCTTGTTTCGATTATCCCGACGACTGTTTTAAACCTTTCTAATTGAAAGAAGATAACCGCAAATAAATGGTTTTGTGTTGTTGCTAGTGAGTTACGAAGAGGGTGAAAGTGTTCCGAAATCTGTGTAGTATAGAGAGGTGTGTGTGTGTATATTGTGAATCGGGTGTAGGATGTGCATGGGTTGCTGTGAGTGTGTCGCATGTATGTGTATATTGAGAATGTTGCAGGTGGGATTTTCATGGATATGTATATGAATTGTTTCAATTGATTCATGTATGCATATGTTGTTTTTTTTTAGTATAATTATTTAGGTAATGCATGCATGATTGTGATTTACATATGCATGTATGTATGTGTAGATTGTGTCTACGTGTTATGGTCTATATGTGGGGTGGTTTGTCTAGTTTTATTTTTATTTTTTTATTTTTTTATCTATTTATTTTTTTCCTTTTCTTTTTAGTTTATTTATCTGTGTGTATATATGAACTAGGTTATCACCTGGGACTGCTTCCCGGGTAGTTTAATTTTATCAGTTAATAAACATCTACTTTTATTAAAATGAAACATTTTATTTCATTAAAATTTATTAAAAAAATGTTGAAATACTTAAACCAAACAAATAACTACCTGTTGTGAACATTAATATTGGTAATTACGATTTTTTAGGTGCCAAAAGTTTTAATACTTAAACTAATCATCAAATACTATATAATAGATTAAAGTCATATTAACTCAATTTCAACAAAAGTCTTGATGTGTGATCTTGAACATGTATATGAAAAATTCATAAACTTTACGAATGGGAAATTATATATACAATCAATCACAATGCCAAATTCAAAATTTGGACTGTAGAGGTCAACATTCTATAAAGTTTGGCTACTTTAGTCAAATGAACTAAGTTTCAAGTTTCAACATGAACCTTGATGTGAACTGTATTGAAGAACACGTGACAAATGCGTAAATCGACTAAAAAGAAAGTTATATTAATTAAGTAAACATATATTAATTATTGAAAGTTTACTATTACATTTTGTTTATTATTACGATAGACTATATATATATAACATGTGTACCAAAAGGGCTTGACCATTTTAATTTACATAAAACATAAGTTTATAAATAAAAGAAATACATGTTATGTCATTATATTATATTAAACATAATATTGTGAGAATACATCACACAAAGTCTATTTGTCATATTTACAGAAAAGTCTAATTACACACGTGTCACCCTAAACTTTTTTAAAGAAAAAACCATAATATTATATGAAGGGAGCACGTAAGTTGAACATAATTTGGAAATTGATATAAAAAATAAACTACCTGAAACTCAAAAAGCATGGCTTACAAGGTTGAGGCTAAAGCTTACAAGATGCTGGATATGAATTATAGGGTGCTGCAGATATATATTATACTATAGTTATATTATTAGTAACATTAACAGGCACATCAACGTTTGGGAGAGGTGCAAAGAAGGAAAAGCGGTGAACATGAAAAGTTAGTCAGGGAAACACTGGGAATACGGTTCCCCCGATTTGCCACACATCAGTGAAACTGGAAATTTTCCAGGGAATCAAGACGACCCCGAGTACCCTTAGTGCTTCGTCCATTGTGTCAAATCCGGCCTAAACAAACCACACATACACCCTCAAAAGTAATTCTAACATTTCTTCCATTAATGAAAAGACATAAAAAAAGCAGCAGAGTAAAGGTCAAGATCCAAAGAGGTAAAAACAGCCCAGCATCAACCATATACTTATGTCTTTAACAACTAAAATGATGTTCTTTAGAGATCTTTTAAGTTACAAATCTTATAGTGCTCTGCTCATTTTTAAAGAAGAAAAAAATGACATTTTATTCTTCGGTTGTTATTCTTGCAGCCGAAGAACTAATTTGCCTAGACAGCTAACAAAGCGAAAAACAGATGGCATTAGTTGACTCCATAGATCCATTTTTCTTGGTTGCTTCTGTAAGTCTTCTTATGGTTTGAACCATAAGTTGATTTCATCCCTGGCAATTTCTAGACCATCACTTCCATGAATGATGTTCCTACAAAGCACAACATAATGATCATCAACTCATCATGCTACAAGTCTCCTAAAATTATCCGACTTATATGAAATTTAGAACCCATGAATGTTGTTCAAGAACAGTAGAAACCGATCAAACCGTCCACATCAAGCAACTCGCCGGTTTGGCCTGGTTGAGATCATAACAATTCAGTTTTAGTGATTTCTTTGTTTAAGAATTCAGTATGATTTGAAACTTGGAACCGTCATGCAAATCGAATTGGTCGTTTTAACGTTTTTGATTATTTATATGTAATTATGTATGTATTAAGTTGATGGATATCTTTATCTTATAAAAATTTAATACAAAATCATGACATAGAAAAACGATTCAAAGCGTCAAACCGGCCGACCCGCCCAACCTAGCTTGTAGTTAGAAGTTCGACCCATAATTTTATTAAAATTGGCCTTACCGGAAACTGAACACCCGTAATGACTTGTTGGTTTTGTAAAAAAATTGTTGTAGTTGGCTCAACAGAATGTATATTTCTTTAATGTGTGTACCTTCCCACAACAACCACCAAATCACCCCTGATAGTTATCGGTTATGATTTTTGTGGATCTGTGGCTCTGTCACCGTTTACCCCGTACTTAATCACACCTCCTTCCCAAGCAGCATGGTTTAACTATAGCTGAAGGATAATTTTGGCTATGAGGACACGACACAATGGATATCACATGACAATAATCTGGAAAAATGCCTAGCTAGTAAATACCGAATCGAAGTTTTTTGGTACCGGTACTGGTACCCATTTTTTTCATTTTTCGGAACCAGTATCTTGGTTGATTTACCCGTAAATACTGGTACCGAACCGGTTATATTCGCAACCCCACCCATTTTTTTGGTTTTCGGTACCAGCACCAGTATTTGCTCATCCCTGAACCAAATAACATCCATGTGAAACTACCACATTTTGGAGACTTAAACCTGTATCTTTTTACAGCCCACCAAAAAGTCGACTCTTTGTTATGTGTAGTGTGTACAGATCCAAACAGGACACAAACCTAAAATGGTATAAAGAGTTTAGGGATGGGGCTCAACAAATTTGGGTTATAAACAGGTCTGAACACGGTTGGCGTGGGCAAACTATACAAAATTAAGATTAGAAAACAAATATTCTATGAACCCACCAACCTTAAAACAACACCAATTGGAACCCTAATCATAAAAATGTCGTTTGCCCCTATCATATCACATCTAGTTATTTATAACCAGACATACACCACTCAACTAAAGCATCAAATAGCCATTGAATACAATCAACTAACCTCGTTAACAAAAGGCCAGATCTTTGTAAGAAGAGCATTAAGCCATGGCAACTGAAAAATTGAACAGCAAAATCAGTCCCCAAAAATAGAAAGAGCATGAATAGAAAACAAAAAACCAAGATAAATAAACAAAACTCAACTTCTATCTATGTAAGAAAACAACCCAAGAATAGTAACCTACATTTTGAGTTGTATGCTAATCCTTTTTTCAATAAAACACCTGTAGATTGCAAAAGAAATGGTAACTATTAAGCACAAATATGGTAATAATTATAGTAGAGTAAAAAATAAAACCACATGAATATATATAACATTCCTGGTGCTCAGCGCCATTAGTATTGATTCAAAATTATAAGGCCCAGAGTGTATATAGGGGTGAGCCCACCATGGCCACAATGGGGGTTGCAGGTGAGCACTTGCCGTCCTCCCAATGAGCCATGCCAAGGTGTGAACGTCAACCCAATCTGAATCTGATGTACACATTCATCACAGCCTTCATAGATCTTCATATACCAGTCACCAACATAGGGTTTATAATCACAGCCTGAGCAGAAATCATTGTTAACACATCAAAACATTTCAGTGAACACCTTATGTGCATAGTTTATTTGATGAAATTGAATGAATTGAACATAAGTACATAACTAAGATCAATAAAAAAAATCCAGAAGAGGAACTTAGGTGTAGGAGAAAAGGAAGCAAACCGGTTTATTGCGAAGTAAGTTCCTACAGGGGTCGTTTCTCGCGAATAAAATCTTTACAGAAGACATCAGTGGCTATATTGTAGACATGAAAAAACAATCATAAAAATACCAATAAGCATTCATACATTTACAAAAACATCAACTACCAGTCAATAGAAAAATTCAATTAAGTTTCAAATTTAGAAATATACCTTCCATTGATCATGAGCAATTAAAGGGTCACCGGAAACAATAGCAGGAAAACAGTTGTGAAGTAACCGGCAACGAACTGTAAAAAAGACCATGAAACACTCGTTAATATGTATTAATTAAAAGACATGTCCACAAACACCTTGTCTACACTAATCTCGCATCAAAATTACATAATTCAAACCAAAATATCAGTCCTAAGTTAAAATTATGGAAGACTAATATTAAAAAAAAAAATACCAAACAACTCCACCTCTATCGCCGCCTTATGCGGTATCCCCAAAAAACCATCAGTTTTAGGATTCAAATGGAACCGGCGATTAATGGAAAAAAAAGTCGGATCTTCAATCTTCAATCTTCAATCTTCAATCCTATAACACATTTAAACAATTTAATCAAACAATAAAATCAACACTGAAATATTGTGACATCTATCTAACACACAAATCTGAATACCAACACCGTTAGGGTTTCACAGAAGAACGAACGATCAAAAATTTAAAACCTTCGTGGTATTCAAAAATCAGAAAACGGAATCAAAAGTAAAACCATACCTTTGATATAAAACAAAAGATGCAAGCTTGTAGTGGTTGCGGGAATTACCTTAAGAAGGAAAACAAAACATAACAAAGGAAGAACAATCAGTAATGCAAAACACAAACAACCGAAGAATAAGAACAATTACCTTAAGAATTAGAGAATCAGAAGCGACACAAAGAGGTGTAGACTAAAATGGTGTAGTACTTCAACAGAGATATGCAGAAATCGCGAGGAGAAAAGAAAACCATATCTACGAAGCGTGAATGAGAAGATGTTTATTAGGGTTTCAGGGTATGAAGTGGGTGTATTGACGGAAAAAGAATGTTTATATATGGATCCGAATTGTATAGATGGTTCGGGTTACGAAATGGGGCTTCACTGCTAAAAATTTTGACCCGGAATTTTGAGCGGGAAAATAGAATTGAGAAGCTCTAATAACATGACACCTCAGCCCAAATATTCTTATTTATTATATATAATAGATGTGTAGGATGTGTGTTTGTTTTATATTTAATTTTCTCTTTTTTTTTGTGTGAGTGCATAGTGTTTGTTTTATTAATTTGGAGAAAAATGCCCGGATAGTCCCTGTGGTTTCGCCTTTTTTTCACCTATAGTCCCCAACTTTCTAAAACTACCTGAATAGTCCTTAAGTTTTCAATTTTTGTTCCCGTATAGTCCCTGGGTCTAACTTCAGTTTGTTTTCCCTGTTAAGTGGGTGTGAAATGACCAATTTACCCTTAATGTAAAAACAAAACAATTAATATGTTAATTTAGGTGGGGCCCACATGGTTTATTATAAACATATCCTTCTTTCTCTCTCTCGTTCACTATACCCACCAGCACCCACCACTACCCTCCACCGGAGAACCACCACCACCACCGCCGCCGCCGCCTACCGCCTCCAATCATTGCCTCTTCAGCCAATCAACCACCACTTAATCCGCCACCATCCACAGACCATCGAATAAATATAAACAAACACTTTGTTTCTTAAATCAATGAAGATCTGCAGTGTGTAAACCAAATTCTTTTGAGTGCTTCCGTAGATAATTCCTAATTTTATCAGCATCTTCCTTCCGGAATGTGTCCCAAAAAGCACCAATTTTTTCCCCTCTATCTCCTCTGTATGTGGATAGTTCCATGTTAAAAAAAAACAAGCCAGTTTACACCCGAACTGGTTTGGGCCCAGACTGATTTTCATACACCTCTAGGTAATAGAGACATGTAACCAGAATTGGTGCTCCACCATGGAGTGCAAATCTTGAGCTATGTAAATAGAGGTGCACAAATTCCGTTTATGGGCCCAATTGAACCGGTTTGGAGCGAGTCAAACAAAGCCGAAACCACCATGCCAAAACCTTATGAAAGTGACAAACTAAAATTTCCATAACCAGTAATCACTGAAGTGGCTTACATCATGATCAAACTCAGTGCTAATTAAAATACAAACACAATTTGATGGCAAGTTATATAATATAATCAAACACCAAAATAATCCAGAGCAACCAGTGATGACTATTAAAGAAGAAAATACAACAGAAGAAAACAGTAAAGGCAATCAATAATAAAGTGTTCTTATGATTACAATCGATGATCCTCCTTTAGAATCCCCCAAGTAAGTTACTGTCGAATGATGAAGTTTTAAGGAAATTACAAAAGGTTTTGGGGAGAGATTTTGAAGATAACTCAGATCTGGAACAAACTTTGATTCAGATCTAGGTCGGCTTGTCGGTGATGGATGGCCGGAGATGGAGCGACGATTCGTTTGGGTTAGCCGGTAGGCGATGGCGGTGGTTCTCCGGTAAAGGGGGTGGTGATGGTTTGGTGGCTATAGTGAACAAGTCAGAAAAGAGGGATAGGTGTATAATAAATCATGTGGGCCCCACCTGAATTAATATATTAGTTATTTTATTTTAATGACTTAATACTTATTTTTTATATTAAGGGTATTTTAGTAATTTCACACCTACTTAACACCAAAAACTAACCCCCATCCGTTTCAGGGACTATCCAGGAACAAAAATTGAAAACTTGGTGACTATTCAGGTAGTTTTAGAAAGTTGGGGACTATAGGTGAAAAAAAGCGAAACCACAGGGACTATCCGGGCATTTTTCTCATTAATTTGTGTGCGGGTACTCTGTTTATATAGATACCTTTATGTGTGAATGGTGTTATGTTGGGCACATGAGTATGAGGCTAAAATATTAAATTTATTAATATAATAATACTGTTATAAATACAGATATATTTCCTCCTAATTCTCCTCTTAAGTTATTAAGTTTCAGTTATATTTTGACTACATGAGTTATATTTTGACTACATCATTTGTATATATATATGTGTGGTTGATAAATGAAAGATGACACACTTCTCATTTTTCAATTATTTCTCTCACGTTATCAGCACCCTAGCTCTATACCCATTCTAATTTGTTGAAGATATTTCAAGTTTGGTAGCTGTTTTTCACCTCCAATTGAGATATTGTTTCATCTACAAATTCACCCATCCAGGTAATAACCATCGAAATCTCGTTTTTATTAGATAGAAATATGCTATGTGGATAATAGTACAGAGCACAATAAAGTTTGTTTTTTAAAATTGATAACAAAACAAACTGTTTACCAAGGAAACTGGTTGAAAGATATATGTTTGTTTGTTTATAATACTCTGCTCTATACATATTATTACCCATTTTGTTTTCTTTTTATAGATATATATGCCATGTACATCAACAAAGATATTTTTTGAATTGGTGTTAAAGATGTATCTGTTATGTAACTTATAAAACGAGACAGTTGAACCATAAAAACACAAAATACTGTTTTATATATGGAGTTTTAGAGAAAAGAAACAGAGTTTTAGATCTGAATTTAGAACACGATAGGATTTTTTTTTAAACTGAACTCAACTCATTACAAGATGGAATAGATGCTTTTATATAGTAGATATTAATGTATGATACTAGCACCTTTAAGAGTGACCGAACTATCGACAATAATGAAACCCTTATCGGAGACCTTTCCCTGTTGATCGCCGGTCATGTTCCATTTTTATACCCCCATCGATCTCTGCTTTTCGTTTTTCTGTTTCTCCGGATAGATTCCGGTAACCCGGTTGTCGTAACCCGATTATCATCAGCGAATCCGCGATTCGAGACTGTGTCATATAGAGAAAGATGATATTTTCTGTTTCTTTTAAACGCCGCTGTTGCCACTTTCGTCAGACTGGAACTTTTCGTCGGACAGTCGGTTTGCTTTACCATCGTCATCGAGACTGTCCATTGGGCAATCTGAAACCTGTCGCCTGCCGAATCATCGAATACTGCTATCTGTTGCAACCGATGAGAACCGCTAGGAATTCTCTCTGAATGTCTGAACTTTTCGAGTGGCCATTTAATACACTTTCTTCAACGGACCAGTTACATATAATCATGATTTCGGTCTTGCGGTTACACCAATTCAACTTCGAATCATTTTAAAGAATGAATTAAAGAGTGGGATATGATTGTATTTGAGTTAACAACATTAAATCGTGTATAAAGGCGTCAAGCTTAACTGAATATGGCATTAAATTAGACATTAGAGAAGTTTTAAGTTTTGCTGGAATTCATTATTCATGTCGACAAGAAACGGGTTTCATGTGCAGACATTCAGTTTTGAAAGTGAATTTTACACTTTGCAACCTTTCTCTATTAAGTGTTATGCTCAAGTAGTTATTTTTTTTTAAGTTTATATCTTTTATAAATTCTATATTTTATGCATAACCTTAATGTGCTTGTTTTAAAACAATTTTCTTTCAAATAATTTTCAAGTCTACTTATAAATCTATATATTATTTGAAAACATGTAAATTTTTTTTTTCAAATGGATATTGTTTTCATCCTCCAAAATCGATAGATATACATGTAATTTCTGTGTTTTATAAATATCAAATATACGAGTTTGTTTTCCTTCTCTATTTTATAAACATACTTAAAGTTTAGAACATGCGCTTCTAGCAAAAGAGAACCCGAAGTTCTCATGCAATATTTATTTTATACACGTGCTCGTTTTTTTTTTTTTTAAATACATGAATCTTTCCTTTGTAGCTAAAAATGTCGAACTTATCAAATCTTAAATTCACTGCACTTGAAATCTCGGGTAACAACTACCCCTCTTGGTCTTTTGATGCTAAAACTCATCTGGAAGCAATGAGTTTGGGGGAGACAATCATTGATGGGAATAAAACGTCCCTTCAAGAAAAAACTAAAGCTATGGCATTCCTTCGCCTTCATCTTCATGAAGACCTAAAGAGGGAAAACCGTACTGTCGAGGACCCTCTCGAGTTATGGAAAAACATCCAAGAAAGATTTGACCACCTGAAGTTGGTCTTACTCTCTAAAACTCGCTACAAGTGGGTTCATTTAAGGCTACGAGATCATAAGACTGTTAGTGAGTACAACTCTGCCTTTCTTCGCATCACCTCTGAGCTTGAATTATGTGGTGAACAAATCACCGACAAAGACATGATTGAGCAAACTATCTCAACGTTCCATTTATCAAATATGCTCCTGGCGCAGCAGTACAGGGAACGTAATTTTATAAAATATTCTGAGCTAATATCATGTTTGTTGGTCGCGGAACAAAACAACAAGCTCATACTACAAAATCATTAAATGCGTGTTATGTGATGATTTTTTTAGACTATGTTTTTTTTCTTCTTCTTTGTTTGGTTTTTATTTCAACTCTCGTGGTATTTTATGTTTTGAACTATCGTTATGGTTTCACTTAAAATCTTTGTGATGTTTGATTCATATTTGTGTGATGTGATTTTTTTTATCATACTCAAGCAAGTAGTTCGTTATATTAATTTATTTTATTATTTCCAGAGGAAATATGTTTACAATCTCCAATAAAGCTATTATTGGTGATGAATGTCTCGTAGATAGTGGTACTACCAACACTATTCTCAAACATAAGAATTTTTTCTCTGAGTTGTCTCCTGCAGAGACACTTATTGGTACTATTTCTGGTGTATGTGATCATAAGGCTCTGGAAGAGCAAGCATCATATAACCATCGGGTACTAAACTAAATATAAATGATGCATTATACTCTAGTAAATCAAGACGAAATTTACTTAGTTTTAAAAGTATTCGACAAAATGGTTACCACCTCAAAACAACATCCGAAAATAATATTGAATACTTACAAATTACTTCAAATGAAAATGGCAAAGATACCATTGTAGAAAAGCTAAAAACTTTATCCTCTGGATTATATTGTACAAATATTACTCCTACTGAAGCATACATGGTGGTGAGTAACCATATGTTACTAGATAAAGACACATTCACAATATGGCATGACCGACTAGGTCACCCAGGTAACATAATGATGAGGCGAATAATTAAAAACGTAAATGGGCACCCTCTTAAGAATTTAAAAGTCTTACAATCAAAAGATTTATCATGTGCGGCATGCTCTCTAGGCAAACTCATTACTCGGCCCTCACCAACTAAATTGACACAAGAAAACCCCTCATTTTTAGAAAGAATCCAAGGGGACATCTGTGGGCCTATACATCCTCCTTGTGGTCCATTTCGTTATTTCTTAGTATTAATTGATGCCTCATCGCGATGGTCACATGTGAGTCTTTTAGCTACCCGAAATGTAGCATTTGCTCGACTATTAGCGCAAATCATACAGTTGAGAGCTCATTTCCCCGAAAATCCAATTAAAACCATACGAGTGGATAATGCAGGAGAATTCACATCCCAAGCTTTTAAAGATTATTGTATGTCGATTGGGATAAAGGTTGAACATCCAGTAGCTCATGTTCATACACAAAATGGTTTAGCTGAATCATTAATTAAACGATTACAAATAATCGCTAGACCCCTCCTGATGAGATGCAAATTGCCAACTTCTGCATGGGGACATGCTATTCTACATGCTGCTGCACTAATCCGATTAAGACCAACTGCCGATCATGAATACTCCCAATTACAACTGGTCTCCGGAAGAGAACCAAATCTGTCCCACCTCAAAATATTTGGTTGTGCGGTATATGTACCGATATCGCCACCACAACGTACCATTATGGGACCACAAAGAAGACTGGGCATTTACATCGGTTTTAACTCCCCGTCTATTATTAAATATTTAGAACCATTAACGGGTGACATGTTTACAACACGCTTTGTTGACTGTCAGTTTAATGATACAGTATTCCCAGTCTTAGGGGGAGATAAAACTAAAGAAAGACTGGTAACACAAGAGTTAACATGGAATGCATCATCATTATCGAATCTCGACCCCCAAAATGGTCAATGTGAATCTGAAGTCCGAAGGATTATACATTTGCAAAGAATCGCAAATGAATTACCAGATGCATTCACAGACACAAATAGGGTGACAAAGTCACATATACCAGCATCAAATGCACCTGCTCGAATTGAAGTAATCCCAGAAGCGATTACCATACAAAGAAAACGTGGGAGACCAATAGGTTCCAAAGATAAAAACCCACGTAAGCGAAAAGAGCAGAATAAATCAGTTGGTGAAAATTTAGTAAATGAAACCCTAGAAGAGGTAAATGTCCCAGAAGAGACAAATATAACTCCAGAGGAAAATGAAAATCCAGAAGACACACTGGTACCAAACGAAAACGAAAACGAGATCTCTATCAATTATGTACAATATGGAACCGAAATGAAACACGTGTTAATGATATATTTGCATATGCTATAGCAACGGATGTAATAAATGAAAATGATTACATACCTAAAACTCTAGAAGAGTGCATGCACAGAGTTGATTGGCCAAAATGGCAAGAAGCCATAAAGGCTGAGTTGGGTTCGCTTGAAAAGCGAAATGTTTTCGGACCTGTAGTCCGAACACCCATAGACGTCAAACCAGTAGGTTATAAATGGGTGTTTGCTATAAAAAGAAATGAAAAGAATGAGATTGTACGATACAAGGCATGTCTTGTAGCACAAGGGTTTTCCCAAATCCCAGGAGTTGATTATGAGGAAACGTATTCCCCTGTAGTGGATGCGATAACCCTTAGATTTCTAATTGGCCTTGCAATCTCAGAAGGACTTCAAATGAGACTTATTGATGTCGTCACCGCATGAAAATCCCTAAAGGATTAAAAATGCCCGAAGCATTAAAATCAATACCTCGAGACATGTGTGCTATAAAGCTAAAAAGATCTTTATATGGTCTTAAACAATCTGGCCGCATGTGGTACAATCGGCTCAGTGAATATCTCGAAAAAGAAGGATACAAGTCTAATGTAATCAGTCCATGTGTTTTTATAAAAATATCACTCTCAAAATTCACTATAGTAGCAGTCTACGTTGATGATATAAACATCATCGGAGCTCCTGAAGAGATAGAAAAAACTTCTAATATATTAAAGAGAGAATTTAAGATGAAAGACCTTGGTACAACAAAATTATGTCTCGGCCTGCAGTTTGAGCATTTACGAAACGGTACATTCGTCCATCACTCAAACTACATCCAGAAGATGTTAGTACGTTTCAATATGGACAAAGCTCATCCATTTAGCATACCCATGGTTGTCCGACCGCTAGATCCTCAAAAGGATCCTTACCGCCCTCAAGAAGAAGGCGAAGAAGTACTTGGTCCAGAAGTACCGTACTTAAGTGCGATCGGTGCCCTTATGTATCTTGCATATAACACGAGACCCGATATAGCATTATCGGTACATGTACTAGCAAGATATAGTTCAAACCCAACACGTAGACACTGGAATGGAATAAAACACATATTTCGATATATTTGCGGGACACAAGACTTAGGTCTTTTCTACCAGAAAGATCAAAAGTCCCAGCTTGTTGGGTATGCTGATGCTGGATATCTATCAGATCCACATAAAGCAAAATCTCAAACAGGTTATGTATTCACATATGGTGGCACATCAATTTCTTGGAAGTCAATTAAGCAAACACTTACAGCAACACCATCAAATCATGCCGAACTAATTGCACTATATGAAGCTGGTCGAGAATGCGTGTGGTTGAGATCAATGATTACTCACATACAAGAAGCATGTGGATTAGAACAGATCAAGAAGGAGCTGACGATTATTTATGAAGACAATGCTGCTTGCATAGCTCAGATCAAAGAAGGTTACATCAAGGGTGATCGAACAAAGCACATTTCACCAAAATTCTTCTCAACATATGACTTGCAGAAAGAAGGTGAAATTGATATTTGCCAAATAAAGTCAAGTGAAAATTTAGCTGACCTATTCACAAAATCTTTACCAAGAAACAGTTTCGAGCAACTATCACACAAGATCGGTCTCCGTAGATTGAAAGATGTTTGTTGAATTCAGGGGGAGAATTATACACACTGTACTCTTTTTCCCTTAACTAAGTTTTGTCCCAATGGGTTTTCTTAGTAAGGTTTTTAATGAGGCAGTACAACTGATCCAGTAGTATCAGTTTATTATATAGGTCCTGAAGTATCTATTTAATATCATCCTGAAGTATGTTATTAACTGTGTATAATAAATAATAATATATATCTGAGGGGGAGTGTTATAAATACAGATATATTTCCTCCTAATTCTCCTCTTAAGTTATTAAGTTTCAGTTATATTTTGACTACATGAGTTATATTTTGACTACATCATTTGTATATATATATGTGTGGTTGATAAATGAAAGATGACACACTTCTCATTTTTCAATTATTTCTCTCAAATACATTAATATCATTTGGTCCAACATGATTTTATTACTAGAATTGTTTATAAATCACATCATCGTTTATTTTATTTATAAAATGGTTTTATGAAAATTTATACTATACAATTGAACATAACGACGCTTAGTGTTGGGCTGTTAAGCTTCAAGTTGAATTTATATAATAAAACTTAAAGAAATTTTAAAATAAACGTTGGTCATCGGGAAATTCTTAGCAAATGAATTTATAAATAATACTAATTTATTATATAACTAATTTGACCTATGACGGGAATATAGGTTATTAATTGTTTGAGGATGACTAGAACTTTTTTTGGTGTGTCGCTTTGCCTTGCTAAACCAAAGGTACAGATTCTTTGGTATTCTTATCAGAGTAATTTTTTTATCATATCCGTTACTTTGCCGTACGGATTTTGTCTGTTTTCGTTAGTTGTTTCAGTTCATATTTATTATTTGACAAGTTCGTAGTGGCATGCAATAGACTTTAGCAATTGTAATCATCGTTGCATGTTCCCATGAGAATCAGTTTAAGTTGCCTATATTTTAATACATGGCCTAACTTTCTGTACTCTGTCACCCGAGCATGTCTGGCTTGCCGTTTGGGCGTCAACGGCATGACACTTATCGTGACAGTGCGTAATAAAAGTTCACGGCGTCTCTAGTTTGTGCTTGTGTAGCACCTGGCCCCTAGAGGCGTATAGATCAATCTTAGCTCTGAGTCTGAGTTTGTTGTCTGGAGATTGGAATAATGGGTGAACGCCACACTCACCATCTCATATGTGCATGGACAAGCTAGCTATATACCTGTCTGTTCAGGCTCGTGGGTGCTTCCGTCTCACGTGACTTTGTTTGTTGATTGTAGTCACGTAGTCTGATATCTGTTTCTGATCTGATGTATATAAAATATTGTCTGGTATGCTTTGTATGTCTGATTATGTTTTGCCTCAGATTATGTTCAGTATTTGTTCAAGTATCAGTTTTGGTTTTGTGTTCAAGAATTTCATATTTCATTCTTTATGTCCTTTCTATTCTTGTACTATTTGATTTTTCCGTTACTGGGCAACTTTTGGCTCAGCCGTAGTTTTCTTTGTTGTGTTTTTCTTATTTGTTGACAGGTAATCCGGGGAATGTTGGGAACTAGTGATGATGAGAGTAAAATGCGGTTCAAGAATAAAGACTCTTATTTATTTCAGTATTTTGAATTAATTAACACTTAGGATTCTTGGTTTGTTTTTGAAACTTTTGGTTGTCTTTTGGATCCTACTTTTCTTTGTTAAACGGCTTGAGTTTGGTTTTTGATATCTGTAATAGTGACACGTCAGCCCTATTCGGGTCGGGGTGTTACATTTTGTTTTTGCAAACGGCCAAAAAACTCAAGCATGACAAAGTCAAACCGCCAGTGAAAATGTTTCAAAGAAGAAAGAGACTGATGACAGTGAAGATTTGGAAGATAAATTGTTTCTATTTTTATTTTTTTAATTTTATTTTTCTGTTGTTTGTTATGTATTTTTCAGCTAAGAACAAAAAAATACATTATATTAATAAAACTCCAAACAGTCATAATGATTGTGAAACGCCATAATGCAGTAAAACGCCAAAAACTCCCAAACTATAATAAAAAGTAATTTGGAGAAGTATTATTAACAGCTAAAAATGAAAAAAAAAAACACCAAAAACTACTTAAAGCCATTAAAAACGCCAAACTTGGAAGATAGAACGTCTATCACCCTAAAAACTCATAAAAAGCATAACAAAAACAGTAAAAATACACCCAGAAACTGAAAAGACGGCTACTTTCATTTATTATAAATAAAATCGCGTCTAATCTACGCGCCAAAAACATCCTATAAGAGAGACATCTCTGCACAATCAACTGATCACACACCAAAAACAACTTCATGTTTCCTATAAACCATTCATTTTAAAACGCCAAAAAAATAGTTAAAAAGCCACAGATGGGGAACCTCGTTTCTTCTATATTGAGTATTGTTCTGAATGTAGTTTCACTGAATGGATTCTTCTCTGAGGTGGGTATCTCTATAAGCTTTTGCTGAATGAGATGGACAAATATTCATGGAAAAGAGACTGATGACACTGATATGTCATCATGTCACTTTGTTCTTGATCGATATATGGATGGCATGAAGGGATCAATACATTCGAGCAGGCGTTGATCTTCAACATGTCACTAAACAAGTATATATCAAACCACAACACAGGGTGCCACAAAAAAAGCATCTTGTAAAGACGGGCGTTATGTAGGAAAATAAGGATCTACATAAGGTATTCAAAACAGGTTCAAAACGCCAAAAAGGTTAAAGTAGAAGAGGCTGGTGACAGTGAAGATTTGGATGAGAAATTATATTAGAATTTATAATCTTTTTTTTTTTCATTTTCTATTGTTTGTTATCTAATTCTCTACTAATAAAAAATTGAGTATAAAACGCCAAAAACTACAAACATCAAAACGTCTGATAGTGTGAAAACTGTGAGAACGGATGCTAGCAAAGCACATTGTTGCTATATAAAACGCCAAAAATGCCACACAAAGTATTACTAGAAAAAGCAACACTAATTAACAGATGAAATTGAACGAAACCATAATTGCAAAACAGTAAAATGAAGAGACGGTAACATTATTGTCAAACATTTATTATATTAAAATCCACTACATGGAAAATTGAATTTGTTTATCGCCATAATTGCATGTCACATTATAGGTCTGCATCCTACATGGCACAACACTTGATATAAAAAATATCAAAAACATAATAAGACAAAAAGTATTTAATATTAATTTTAATTACTTTTAATCTTATCCATCCATCTATCTTGAAGATGTAATGGTTGGAAAGTGGTTCTCTCGGTTCTCACAACTGGGGGTGGTTTTCATCTTAGCGGCCCCATACATATATATATAGGGTCAGGATTTAGAGAAAACGGTGGAAAGTGTGACAACGGTGAGAACGCTTATAGATCGTCCGATCAAAACAATCTATGGGCTAGATTGGCGCGGTGGCGTTTTCATAAATAACACGGATTCTATTTAGTGGCCACGTTTCATTAAGGATAAAAGGGTCTTTACACTTCTATACCAAAACACAAAAATAATGAATAAAACGCCATTACGGGCCAAAACACATCCCTATATAAACAAAACATCTCAGACATAAACCCCCCCCCCCCCCGGAACCTAAAACGCCATATTTTCTACTATATTCCATTCATCTTACAAACGCCAAAATCCCCAATACACCTAGTCAAAAAATGCCATATTTTACTATATACCAATCATCTTAGAAAACGACAAAACACTCAAACATCAAAAATTCCAAAAAATCGACGATCTTTCATATACAATATTTCCTCAGTAAAACGCCAAAAATGGCAAATATCGTTTCTTGTATATTCAATATTGCTCTACGCGAAGTTTCGGAGAATGTATTCTTCCCTGAGGTGCTGTGACTCAAATAACATTTTGCTGCATGAGATGGACAAATCATAAACAAAAAGATGTTGTTGTCAGGCTTATGTCATTTTTGTGTTTTGTTATTGATGAATGTTATAATGGCATGATGGGACGAATGACACTGATGAGTGGTTTGAAGATATATATTCAAACAAAAAACTCATGTCATTTTGTCTTTCCAAACGGCCACAAAAACACAAGCATGACAAAGCCAAACCGCCAGTGAACATGTTTTAAAGAAGAAAGAGAGTGATGACAGTGAAGATTTAGAAGATGAATTGTTTCTATTTTTATTTTTTTAATTTTCTTTTTCAGTTGTTTGTTATGTATTTTTCAACTTAGAATAAAAAAAATACATTATATTAATAAAAAGCCAAAAAGTCATAATGATTGTGAAACGTCATAATGCAGTAAAACGCCAAAACTCCCAAACTATAATAAAAGTAATTTGGAGAAGTATTATAAAAAGCTAAAAATGAAAAAAAAAACGCCAAAAACTACTTAAAGCTATTAAAAAACGCCAACCTTGGAAGATGGAACGTGTATGACCCTAAAAACTCATAAAAAGCTGAACAAAACAGTAAAAATACACACAGTAACTGAAAAGACGGCTACTTTATTAATATCATTTATTATAAATAAAATCTCGCCTAAACTACGCTCCAAAAACATACTATAAGAGAGATGTCCCTGCACAATCAACTGATCACAATCCAAAAACAACGCCATGTTCCCTAGAAACCATTCACTTTAAAACGCCAAAAAATAGTTAAAAAAGCCACAGATGCGGAACCTCGTTTCTTCTATGTTGAGTATTGTTCTGAATGAAGTTTCACTGAATGGATTCTTCTCTGAGGTGGGTATCTCTATAAGGTTTTGCTGAATGAGATGGACAAATAGTCATGAAAAAGAGACTGATGACACTGATATGTCATCATGTCACTTTGTTCTTGATGGATATATTGATGGCATGAAGGGATCAATACATTCGAGCAGGCGTTGATCTTCAACATGTCACCAAACAAGTATATATCAAACCACAATAAAGGATGCCACAAAAATAAGCATCTTCTAAAGACGGACGTTATGTAGGAAAATAAGGATCTACATAAGGTATTCAAAAACAGGTTCAAAAAGCCAAAAAGGTTAAAGTAGAAGAGGCTGATAACAGTGAAGATTTGGATGAGAAATTAGATTATAATTTTTAATTTTTTTTTTCATTTTCTATTGTTCGTTATCTAATTCTTTGTTGTTTATTATCTAATTCTCTACTAATAAAAAAATTGAGTATAAAACGACAAAAAACTACAAACACCAAAACGCCTGATAGTGTGAGAACGGATGCTAGCAAAGCACTATGTTGCTATATAAAATGCCAAAAAACGCCAAACACAGTATTACTGGAAAAAGTAACACTAATTGACAGATGAAATTGAACGAAACAGTAATTGCAAAACAGTAAAATGAAGAGACGGTAACATTATTGCCAAACATTTATTATACTAAAAGCCACTACATGGAAAATTGAATTTATTTATCTTTTCAAAACGCCATAATTGCCTGTCACATTATAGGCCTGTATCCTACGTGACACAACACTTGATAGAAAAAAAATAAACATCAAGAAAAGTACTTATGTTTTTTACATTATAGGCCAACATCCTGATCTAAAAACAGTAAAAACGCCAAACTTACTTAAAACGCCAAAATATTTACTATGATCCTGATCTAAAAACAATAAAAACACCGCGTATTTATTAAATGCCAAAAAATGGAAAGGTGATGTGACACGCGTTAAAAAAAAAGAAACATGAAAGAACAAAAAAGGCCCTCCGCCCTTCTCTATGTCGCGTGACACGTTTTGGGCCAGGATGCGTTCTCACACTTTTAAGCGTTTTCTCCTGATCCCGTTTCTCTATATATATATATATATATATAGGGAGGAGCTCATGCGAGAACCACCATTATTGTGAGAACCGCGAGAACCAATGTGAACACAACCTAAAATAGCTAAAAAAACCTAAAAAAAACCTAAAAAAACCTAACCCCCCCCCCCCCCCAAAACCTAAACCCCCCCACCCCCCAAGCTAAATGCTAAAAACTAAAACCCCAAAAAAACCTAACCCCCCACCCCCCCCCCCCAAAAAAAAACCTAAACCCCCCCTCCCCCACCCCCCAAAAACCTAATCCTCCCCCCCCCCCAAGCTAAAATGCTAAAAACTAAACCCCCCAAAAAACCTAAAAAAACCTAAAAAAATCTAAAAAAAATAAAAAAAAAATCTAAAAAATTTTTTTTTTTTATATTTTTTATGTTAAAATCGCTACTTTTAAAAGCCAAAAAAAAATTTTTTTTTTTAAAAAAAATTTTAATTTTTTTTTTCTTCGAAAAGTAGCGATTTTTTTTATAAAAAATATTAAAAATTTTTTTTTTTTGTGATTTTTAGCTATTTTTAGGCATTTTTGGTTGTGTTCACATTGGTTCTCGCGGTTCTCGCAATAAGAGGTGGTTCTCGCATGATCTTCTCCCTATATATATATATATATATATATATTAACCACGTTGAGTTGTGAGAACCGTAAGAACTATGTCCTCCAAAAGGTTTTTCCGATTTTTTTTCTCAAAAGTCATAAAAAAATCACTTGTTTCAGCAAAAAAAATTAATAAAATGCCACATACCCACATTCACATGAGGCGTAAAAAAATATCTTCGTACAAAATTTATACCAGCATGATGTGTACAAAATGGAACATATAAATTACATCAATTGTGGAATAAAACTAACCCTTTTTTAGTACTAATGTTGGAAAAAGTGTGCTTTTGTCTTCCTTTTGTATTTTAAGGATTAAATGAGCTCAAATTAACAAAAGAAGCAAAAAGACAGCAAAATCTAACATAAATACAAGAAAAGGAACAAATGTGACATGCCCGACCCCACGACAGCATCTTCCCAAGCAAAACAAGAAGACAGAAGACTGAACACGCCCCGTGCTCAGCCAGCACGGGGGTGTGCCCAAGTGTCAGCAGAAAAGACAAAGTGGTAGAAGCTTCTATTGCCCACCACGGGGCCGTGCTCAGCGGACACGGGGTCGTGGTCAACTATAAGATTCGCACAATCCAGGCAAATCTTCATAGTACAAAGATTCTTCTGCACACGGGGTCGTGCTCAGCGGACACGGGGGCGTGGTCAACTAATAAGACAAGCTGCATTAAATGAAGAAAGAGAAGGATGTGGACACGGGGCCGTGCCCACTGGACACGGGGCCGTGCCCGAGCTTCTGTTCAGCCTATAAATAGGAGTGATTGGCTCAAGCTCAAACCATCCCTTGGCACACCACCTCTCTCACACTTCACCCACCACCCACCACCACCATAACACCATCATCCACCACCATCATCCATTGTCCATCATAGAGTGTGTGAGTCGTCTCGGGATCCAAGATTGATCGTAAGAGTTCTTGACAATCAAGGTCATGTTTGCCTAAGTCTCTTACATCACTTGGTGAAGACAAGTGTCTAGTGTAATACTTTTTATTTCTAATCTTTTCGCACTTTTTACTTGGTTTTGTATTAATGACTTTAATAACTAGTTTCTTATGTTGAAGGTGATTCTGCCTTATCGTTTGTCTGTGGTGTCTTGGCATTATTTTACTGTCTATATAAAATAAAAGATTTTCACCATTCATATCTCCACGGTCTATATGGAGGTATGTTGGCTACCTGGTCGGGGGTTAAGGGAACGGTTTGGTAAGAGTCTTGCCATTGTTCAGCGTTTAGAGGTCCTGCAATGGACCTGGGTCAAATTTAGTAGGACCTCCTTCAATACTTAACGGTATTGGATGGCGGGGGTCAAAACTCTTTGATCCCCTCATAAGTTAACTACTATTAATACTATAACCCGGCTATTTAGGACTGTGTCCCTGCTGACTCAGACTACTTAGTCGAGGGTAACGTCACCTCCAAAAGAGGGGCCTACCATAATTTGCATTAATAACTTAATTAATTATCTTTCAATAATCCGACCCTTTAGGATTGTATCCTTGCTGACTCAAACTACTGGGTTGAGGGTAACGTCACCCCCAAAAGAGGGGCCTACTACAATAACTAAGATAATATCTTAAAATAGCGCAAAAGTGCGGAAATAATCAAAGGTTACACTATACACGAGTCGGAACCAAGTGATTCATCTTGTCTATCTATTTTTATTTTATTTTTATTTTCAGCATTTTAGTTAGTTTTTATTTTTCTTAATTTAAAACATTTTTCTAAACTTTTTGATTTGATTAGACGTTGAGGATAAACCGGTACTAAAAGCTCTTGTGTCCTTGGACGACCTCGGTATCTTACCAACACTATACTACGCCCACGATGGGTGCACTTGCCCATATGTGTGTTTAGTGTTAGTAAATATCGTGTTTTATAAATTTAAAATTTGGCTAAAAAAAGTGTTAAAGGGCTTAAAATATACACCTAATATGTATAACACTTCACACGCATCACAGCACGTAAAAAAACTTGAATGAGTCAAAACTAACGACTCGACAATTTTTTTACTTTTTTTACAGATGTGTTTATAATATTTTCATCTACGTTTGTGCCAAAAATTTTTGCCCCAACTCGTGCAGGAAGAAAAGTTCTCACGGTTCTCACAACTCGTAGTGGTTCTCATTTGAACCGAGCCCTATATATACATATATATATATATATATATATATATATATATATAGATACGGGATCTGGAGAAAACACCCTAAAGTGTGAGAACGCATCCTGGCCCAACATGTGACGCGGGATATGATCAGGGCGTGAGGTTTTTTTTTTTTTTTGTCTTTTCAATCTTCCTTTATTTCCCAGTTTTGCTTAACATGCTGCTTCATTTTTGGCGTCTAAAATTATTTTGGCGTTAATTATATTCATTAACTAATTGGCGTTTTATTTTTTCTTAGATCTGTCACGTTGAATTAATTGTTTTGTGTCACATAGATAATTTTTTTGGCGTTATAGCGTTTTCCTGGTATTTTTTTGGCGTTTTGTGGCGTTATAAAATAATTCACTACGAATCATTAATATTTTCATAAGATTACAACAAGACCAAATGTTTTTTTATGGCGGTTAGTCAATTTTTTTGGCGTTTAATATATTGACAAGGTGCTTTGCCAGCACCCATTCTCACAGTTTTCATACTATTAGCGTTTTGGTGTTTGTAACTTTTAGTGTTTTATATAATAATGTATTTTATTAGTCGAGAATTAGATAACAAACAACAGATAATTATATAACAAAACAATAGAAAATGAAAAAGAAAAAAAAGGTAATCTAAATTATCATCCAAATCTTCACTGTCATCAGCCTCTTCTTCTTGAATTTGTTTTGTCATTTTGAACCTTTGAGTAGCTTAGCTAGATGCCAACTTTCCTACATAAACCCCGTCTTTTTTAGGCGAAGCTTTGTTAGTGGCATCCTGTTTTTTGGTGTGATATTCTTATTTGGTGGCATGTCATTGAAGATCAACTCTTGCTTGATGCTATTTATAATAATGGAGTCTAAAATAGTATTTTACACTTGTATTGATCCCTTCATGACATGCATATATTCATCAAGAACAAAGCTCACACGATGACATATCACTGTCATCAGTCTCTTTTTCTTGAATATTTGTCCATCTCATTCAGCAAAAGATTATAGAGATACCCACCTCAGAGAAGAATCCATTCATCGAAAGCTTTGCCATCTGTGGTTTTTTAACTATTTTTTTGGCGTTTAAAGTGAGTGGTTTCTAGGGAACATGGCGTTTGTTTTTCTGGGTGTGATCAATTCATTGTGTAGAGACACCTCACTCTCTTATAGGAGTTTTTTGGCGCGTACTTTAGGCGGGATTTTTATTATAATAAATAATAATAATAATAAAAATAATAATAATAATAATAAAGTAACCGTCTTTTCAGTTACTGTGTGTATTTACTGTTTTGTTCAGCTCTATCAGTTCTAGGGTAATAGACGTCCCATCTTCCAAGTTTGGCGTTTTTTTAATGGCGTTATGCAGACCAAGATGACAAAATACAATAACAGAGAAAATATTAGGAAGGAAAAATATTTTTTATTATTTTTGGCGTTTTGTAAGCAATAACTTTTTGTAGTATTTTTTTGGCGTTTTGCAACTAAATAGAGAAATATAGCATTTAATTATCTTAAGAAAAAAAAAGAAGATTACACAGAAGAAAACTAACAAAAAAATTAAAACTCCTCGTCAGAAGGTGTTTTATCCGAGAAGTATCCATCACTTACGTCGTCTTCTTCCTCGGAGTCTTCATCTAGACCTTAATCCATGTCATCACCTTCACTTTCATCGGCTTCTTGTTACTGAAGATTCTGAAACCTCCATTTGAACATGTGTAACACCACGTAAAAACAAGTCCAATTATGTAAAGACACGTGTCCTAAACTCTAAATGTGTAAAGGTTTGAGTTTGAAGGACTAAAGTTGACAAACGATGAAAATATGTATCCGAAAGGACTAAAGTGTCAACATTCCAAACTTGTGCCTCTGAATGACCACACACGAAGAATATATTCTAAAACGAGTAATTATTTGGATATAAGAATCCGTTTGTGAAAATAATCGAGAGATTATAAACTACAGGGGTTAAACGTGTCAACATGTTAATTCTTACCTCTGAGTGACCTTTTAACAACCCCGAGGCTTCGTAATGTTCAAATATACTCTAAAGAATAAGTGATTTCAGTTTCACGTGGTTTCGAGATCGTTATGCAAGTTTTCAAGAATTTGGGTTAAAAGCGTCAACATAATGAAACTAGTATTTTCGGTAATCGTTTAACGAAACCGGGCCTAACGGAGTTTGGTTATACTCCCATGATCCTTTACAAACTATCTGCAAAGGTTAAAAGTGCCAAAAATAAAGTTAAATAAAGTTACAAAGGACCAGGGACTAAAACTGCCAAAGCTGAAACATTTTTAACCTGAAATCAAGGATGTCGCGGCCCGCGAAGACTCCCCTTGAGTCCTACACGGCGCGCGAGAGATGCCCAGTTCAGCATATTGTTGCCAGCTGCAGGTTTCTGCTGTTCCACCGCCTTACACACCTGAATTTCGAAACTTGGAGCTTGTTGACGTTTTATAATACCACTAGGACACCTGGGATGATCCTAAACATCCCCATAACACATGCAATGATCTTTGATCATGGCATTCACCTATAAAAGGGCCTTCATGTTGAACTTCTCATTTGCACATATCATTTAAATCTTCTCTACTCTCAAATCTGGAGGTTCCTGACCAAAAAGGGAGATTATTCTTGTAGAAAAGATTGCTAGGACCCTTTGTAAGTGTCTTAGCCCCCTCTTTAGTTCAGTTTTATTATTTTAAAACCGAAAAGTCAAAATTACGTAATATAACTTTGACTCTCGGTTTTAACTCAAATGGTCCAGCCATTATTCGAGATGAATGTGGTTATGTGACCATAATTAGGTAGGTGATTAACCCTTAAAAGGGGGCCTCCTAATTATTTTGTTTGCTTAGTTAATTTTCGGGTCAAACTATTTTATTAAAAAGTCAAACTGGACAGAATTGTAAATAATAATTAAAACTAATAATACAGAGGTTATAAATTATATTTTAACACTCTAATAACTTAGTAATTACTATTAGAACATATTTGGGCATGCCCAACCCGACAATTCTGAGTTTAGGGTCGGTTCGCAACCGAAAGTCGCAAAAGCTTGACTTTTGCTTTGACTTTCAGTTCTGACCCGATTAAGCTTAATCCTTCTATGTTTTAAGCTTCCAATAGGACCATATTATGTAGTAGTATAACTTTCCGAAGTTATATTACCTGGTCATTAGTATTTTGAATTATATGCTAGTTTCCGTTATTATGCTTATATTTGACCGTTATGCCCTTATATCATAAAAACGAGAATTTTGAAAATGTGAGAGTACAAAAAGCTTTAATTCTGATATATAAGTATGTCCACAAAATTTGACATCAGTTTCTGGTCTCAAACAAAAGTTATGCATCATATCGTAAATTAGAACTTTTTGTTAATTAAATTACGCTATTATGCATAAGTCATGTTTAAACATACGTTTTGATCCAAAACTCATTACCTAATGATAAGATATTATTTTTAGGGATTTTTGTAATTTTTGGTCAGATTATAAACTGACCATTTCATTGAGTTCTCGTATAATTTGGTAAATGACGATAATACCCTTTTCATGCATAAAATGTGTTTAACATATGAATTGCAAACCAAACCTTTTCCTACTGATATTATATATTAAATAAAATATTTGAACATTTAAGACCATACTAAACACCTCAGAATTCCATAAACATCTTAATTATCGTCAATTATCGACTTTTACACTAATTAAGCGTATAGTATCGTTTAAAACCATACTAAACACCTAAGACTTGTTACCTACTGATTATATAAATAAATTTTAATATTATTACAATAGGTATAAGTCATGAACTCAGACTTCCAAAAATGTCCTTAAAAGCATATGTGAAATGTCCAAAATACCCTTTCGGGGCATAGTTTGGCCATAAATGGTAAACCTCACATATGTGTGATATCTTACTGATGTAACTTGATAAAGTAAATATTTTTACTAAATGATTTGGACCAGAACCTCAAGTTTACTATAAAATCTCTTTTATAAACATTAAAATGACCAAAATGCCCCTAGGGGACTTAAATTGGTTTTAAATATTTTTGGGCATATATGTTAACATCCTACTGATGTATTAACATATTCTAAGCATAATAACTTGTGGGACTTGTATATGGTTCTTTTGGTTACCTGTTATGCAATTATGCATTCAATTCGGTTTATGTAACTAGTTTACGTAAATTAGCCGAAACGGGTTTAACGTTATCATTTTCACTTCAAAATCCAGAATGTGTTTAGTTTACCCATATTATACAAGTATCCAAACTTGTCGGGTCTAAACCACATTCTATTCCGGTCTCCGCTTAATCTAGCGTTTAGAACCGTTAAGTTTTTTTTCAAACTAACCAGTCTAAGTCTTTGAATTAAATAAGGTATTTTCATAAGGCTTTAGGAAACATACAGCTGAGTTGCTTCTTAAACATTTAGCTCAGGTAAATACTTTTAACTTATTTTCCGTTCTACGGGCTTGGGATATGGTATAATAATAATACCGCTTGGTCGGGTGTGGAATCATTTAATCAGATTATGATTAATAAATTGCATAACCCGTTTTAATCTGTTTTGTTTGATAACATAAACATTGGGGGTTAATGATGCGTGTGAAGTGTTATATATATTAGGTGTATATTTTAAGCCCCTTTAACACTTTTTTTAGCCAAGTTTTAAATTTATAAAACACGATATTTACTAACACTAAACACACATATGGGCAAGTGCACCCATCGTGAGCGTAGTATAGTGTTGGTAAGATACCGAGGTCGTCCAAGGACACAAGAGCTTTTAGTACCGGTTTATCCTCAACGTCTAATCAAATCAAAAAGTTAGAAAAATGTTTTAAACTAAGAAAAATAAAAACTAACTAAAATGCTGAAAAATAAAAATAAAAGAAAAAAAACAGATAGACAAGATGAATCACTTGGCTCCAACTCGTGTATAGTGTAACCTTTGATTATTTCCGCACTTTTGCACTTATTTAAGAGATTATCTTAGTTATTGTAGTAGGCCCCTCTTTTGAAGGTGACGTTACCCTCAACCCAGTAGTTTGAGTCAGCAAGGATACAATCCTAAAGGGTCGGATTATTGAAAGATAATTAATTAAGTTATTAATGCAAATTATGGTAGGCCCCTCTTTTGGAGGTGACGTTACCCTCGACTAAGTAGTCTGAGTCAGCAGGGATACAGTCCCAAATAGCCGGGTTATAGTATTAATAGTAGTTTACTTATGAGGGGATCAAAGAGTTTGGACCCCCGCCATCCAATACCGTTAAGTATTGAAGGAGGTCCTACTAAATTTGACCCTGGTCCATTGCAGGACCTCTAAACGCTGAACAATGGCAAGACTCTTACCAAACCGTTCCCTTAACCCCTGACCAGGTAGCCAACATACCTCCATATAGACCGTGGAGATATGAATGGTGAAAATCTTTTATTTTATATAGACAGTAAAATAATGCCAAGACACCACGGACAAACGATAAGGAAGAATCACCTTCAACATAAGAAACTAGTTATTAAAGTCATTAATACAAAACCAAGTAAAAAGTGCGAAAAGATTAGAAATAAAAAGTATTACACTAGACACTTGTCTTCACCAAGTGATGTAAGAGACTTAGGCAAACATGGCCTTGATTGTCAAGAACTCTTACGATCAATCTTGGATCCCGAGACGACTCACACACTCTATGATGGACAATGGATGATGGTGGTGGATGATGGTGTTATGGTGGTGGTGGTGGATGGTGGGTGAAGTGTGAGAGAGGTGGTGTGCCAAGGGATGGTTTGAGCTTGAGCCAAGCACTCCTATTTATAGGCTGAACAGAAGCTCGGGCACGGCCCCGTGTCCACATCCTTCTCTTTCTTCATTTAATGCAGCTTGTCTTATTAGTTGACCACGCCCCCGTGTCCGCTGAGCACGACCCCGTGTGCAGAAGAATCTTTGTACTATGAAGATTTGCTCAGATTGTGCGAATCTTATAGTTGACCACGGCCCGTGTCCGCTGAGCACGGCCCCGTGGTGGGCAATAGAAGCTTCTACCACTTTGTCTTTTCTGCTGACACTTGGGCACGCCCCCGTGCTGGCTGAGCACGGGGCGTGTTCAGTCTCCTGTCTTCTTGTTTTGCTTGGGAAGATGCTGTCGTGGGGTCGGGCATGTCACGTCTTGTTCCTTTTCTTGTATTTATGTTAGATTTTGATGTCTTTTTGCTTCTTTTGTTAATTTGAGCTCATTTAATCCTGAAAATACAAAAGGAAGACAAAAGCACACTTTTTCCAACATTAGTACTAAAAAAGGGTTAGTTTTATGCCACAATTGATGTAATTTATATGTTGCATTTTGCACACATCAAATACCCCCACACTTGAATCTTTGTTTGTCCTCAAGCAAAACTCTTTAATATGTGGCTATTACACTCCCAAATGGAATGGGTAGAAAAGAAGGTTTCGGGCTTGTCATCGAGTGTCGGGATTTCCAAGATTCTTTATTTAGTTTTATTTTTTATTTATTTACAATCCTATTCGTCATGATTTATTTAAAACTTTTCACAAGATAAATTACTTATTAGGGCATAACATGCCTTTGTAAAATTTTATTTATATACAAGTTCACATACCTCACGGGGGTCACTCAACACTTGGCCGAAAATGTATTTTTGTGGATCACTCGAGAGCGGCATGGAACTTACTCCTACCATAAGCTTTCCAAGCAATCAATCCTCCTCCTTTTTAACTTATATACCTTTGTAAATATCAAGAGGACTTTGTGGGTGAAGGGTTAGGCTTGGGTTAAAGGTAGGTGGTTGGGTTAGTGGTTAGTAAAAAAAAGGGCGAAAAGCGTAACAAGCGTCGGTTTTCGTAAGCCTTTTTATTTTTGTAACTTTTATTTTGATGAAGCTATTATTCAAACAAAGTTATTTTTGATGAACTTGTTTGTTTATTTTTCTTTTGCATCATCATCAACACATTTTTTTTTTTTTTGAAAAGTCATACGAAAAACCGAACTTGTTACTAAAACAAAGGGTTAAATGTGAAAAAGGTTTTGGTGGGTAAAAGGGTGTTTGTTTTGGGTTATGAAATGAAAAGGTTTAGGCTCAAAGGGGCTAACTAAGGGGATTTTGGGTAGGTGGTAAAAAAAAAAGAAAAATAATGGTGTAGAAATAAAAAGGGTTAGTCCTAATGCCTCTATCATTTACTTACTCGGGTTTAAGTTGGTAAGGACTGGGAATGTATCGTCATGGCAAGTTCTAGAGTCGTAAGAACCAAGCGGCTATTCACACAAGAAACGAAAAATGAGCATTTAGTTTAATGATGTGTAATTGTTTGCTCAATAAAGGCTCAAAACTCACTTTTGTGGGAATGGGTTTTTATGTAATCAAGTATATAAAATCAAATTTTAACTAAGTTTGCCATGCCTTTTCATAATTTTCTTATGTTGGTTCTTTTTATCACGATGCTATCGGTTGTAAATTCGTAAAAATATAACCTTTTTAAGAACTTGAATTTCCCGAGTTAAACCTAGACAAGTAAAAAAAATGAAAATTTTTGGAAAAAATTTGGGGTGATTAGCGGTTCCAATAGAGTTTTGTGTAAGGCTTGTATTTAGGACTTGCATTATTCAAGGTTTTAGCATCCCCCCCCCACACTTAAATTACACATTGTCCTCAATGTGTCCCAAAAATAAGTTTTTAGGTTGATTGAATGTGTAAAAAGGTGTAAAAAGCAAAAATTTTGTGTTACTGGGCGCTGAACACGGCCCCGTGTTGTCCGGGCACGGCCCCGTGTTCAAGTGCCAGTAACAAAATTAAATCAAGAGAAACAGAAGCCTGGACACGGGGGCGTGTTGAGTGAACACGGCTCGTGTCCAGTTACCTGAACTGGGTCTTTTTCTGCAGACTGTGCAGCACGGGGCCGTGTTGGGCGGACACGACCCGTGCCGAACTTACTGTAAACGAAGAATTTTGTCGGACGGTCCTGTTTTCCTGCATGGGGTGCTGGTTCAAGTTTCCCTTGTATCCTATGCCATCTCAAGTGTGTTTTATTCCTGAAAATTAAAACTAACTAGAAGACATAAAAATTAATCTAAACTAAACTAAGGATAGTTCCGCGGAATGCCTCCGTGGTGCGCCACGTTTATAAGGGTCCTTGGCTAGACCCAAAGCCTGGTCATATGTTACCCAAGTGGGATGTATTGCATCCCATGTTACACCGTCGGAGAGCGTCATCCAAGCTTGAGTCTATGACCTTCATGTAGTTGACCGGGTCTTCGTCCTCTACTCTCTTTCCACATTCAAACTTCACTTCCTTGTCCCCAAACTTCAATGTTAACGTTCCGTCATTCATATCCACCACTGCTTGGGCGGTGGCTAGAAATGGCCTCCCGAGGATGAGAGGGACATCGGTGTCTTCTTCCATGTCTAGGATGACAAAGTCGGTTGGGAAAACGAATTTATCAACCTTGACCAATAGATTTTCAGCGACACCTTGTGGAAATTTGACGGATCTGTCGGCGAGTTGTATGCTCATCTTTGTAGGGCTTGTTGTCCCTAAGCCGAGTCGTTTGAACATCGATGTGGGCATGAGGTTAATGCTAGCCCCTAGATCGGCTAATGCATTACGAACGGGGGATTCCCCGATCGAGCAAGGAATTGTGAAGCTTCCGGGGTCAATTTTCTTTTGTGGGAGTTTGTTGAGTACTAAGGCGGAGCATTCTTCGCCTAAGTTAATTAATTGCAATGATTCAATTTTCCTTTTGTGAGTGAGGAAATCCCTCATGAATTTTGCATATTTAGGCATTTGGGTTAGGACCTCAATGAAAGGAATATTAAGATGCAATTGTTTTAGTAAATTTTCGAACTTTGCGAATTGCTCATCGGTCTTTTGACGATTTAACCTACCGGGGTACGGAATTGGAGGAGTCTTGGTGGGCTCTTGATTTGGTAAAGAAGCCTTTTCTGGTGCGGGTGGAGTTGTAGTTTGGCTTCTTTCATCCGGTGGCAATGGAGCCTCCTCGGGACCCACGGTTCGATTTCTCAATGTGATGAGATGTACTTGTGCTTTTGGGTTGGTTTCGGTATTGCTAGGTAATGCGCCTTGTGGTATCTCGGAGAAATTTTGAGCTATTTGATTTAATTGTTTTTCAATGTTTTGAATGCTAGCTTGTTGATTTCTAAAGTTCGATTCCAATTGTTGAAATCGATCCGAGTTTTTCTTTTCGGTGTCGGATATGAGTTGAGATACAGTATCTTCAAGCCTTTCTCTTCCACCTTGTTGTTGAGAAAAATTTTGTGGTTGTTGAAAGTTAGTTCGTTGGTTTTGTTGGTTACTACTATTGCCGGGATCTCTCCAACCAAGATTTGGGTGATTACGCCATCCTTGGTTGTAGGTACCCGTTGGAGGACCCGACGGCCTAGGTCTGTTATCAATGTAGTTTACCGTTTCTGTTTGTTCATCTAATTCTTTCATACAACTCCAATTTTCATGTGGCCCACCACACCCTTCACAAGCCATAACCGAGGCCGTTTTTGTCATTTCTAGCTTTTTGATTTTCGAAGAGAGGGCCTCGATTTGGGCTTGTAAAGAGGTGCTTTCATCAACCTTATGGGCGCCCGGGGAAATAGATTTATTACCTCGGGGAGTGTGCCACTGAAAATTGGTTTGAGCAATTTCCTCAATTTGATTATATATTTCATTTAGGCGACGATTACCTAAAAGTCCCCCGGAGCTAGAATCAAGTGTTTGTCTTGTGTGTGGCAACAACCCATTGTAGAAAGTGGATACTTGTTGCCATACAGCAAGACCGTGATGAGGACACTTTCTTAGTAGCTCCTTGAACCTTTCCCAAGTTTCATATAAGGATTCCCCATCTTCTTGTGAATATGTATTAATTTCAGTCATTAATTTAGCCGTTTTAGCAGGAGGGAAATACTTATATAGAAACTTTTGGGCTAGTTCATCCCAGGCGTTTACCGAGCCAACTGGGAGGGTGTTAAGCCAAGCCTTAGCTCGGTCTTTTAGTGAAAATGGAAACATTCGAAGGCGGATGGCGTCATTTGATGCTCCATTGATCCGAAAGGTATCACATATTTCTAAGAAATTAGTAATATGTAGATGGGGATCCTCGTCCGCAAGCCCATGGAAGGTTGCGGAGTTTTGAAGCATTTGTATCAAATGTGGCCGAAGTTCGAAGTTATTGGCTTCGACATTCGGCGCATTGATAGCGGCGCCGAGATTACCTACGGTGGGCCGTAGGTAATCCATGAGGGTACGTTGGTCCGCCATTGGAAGTGGATTCCCCGAAACTTTCTCTTGATTTTTATCTTTAAGTCTTTTTCGGAGAAAGCGTTCGGGTTCTTCTAAAGGTTCTTTTATGTCTCTACTAGAACTGGAGCTCATGCACTACGTAGGAAGTTCAAATGTGGCGCCAAGGTTCCAAGTCCTGCGATAAAAACAGAAAAGAATGTTGGTCAGAAGGTTCACCACGGCCCCGTGCTTAGTGAACACGGCCCGTGGTCAGATTTACAGTAATTGTTCTCCGGATCCCTGTTACTGGGAGTTGGACACGGCCCCGTGTTGCACCGACACGGCCCCGTGCTCAGCTCTCTGTAACTCGGAAAATAAAAAACTGCCAGTGATAGTGCTGGACACGGCCCATGTCCGACCAGGCACGGCCCGTGCTGAGCTCTGCTGAAACAGAAAAACTAAAAAAAAATCCTAAAAAAATGAAAAATAAGAAAAAACGATTAGGCCGTTGATTCCTAACTTTCTTAAAATCCTTGTGTCCCCGGCAACGGCGCCAAAAACTTGATGCGTGTGAAGTGTTATATATATTAGGTGTATATTTTAAGCCCCTTTAACACTTTTTTTAGCCAAGTTTTAAATTTATAAAACACGATATTTACTAACACTAAACACACATATGGGCAAGTGCACCCATCGTGAGCGTAGTATAGTGTTGGTAAGATACCGAGGTCGTCCAAGGACACAAGAGCTTTTAGTACCGGTTTATCCTCAACGTCTAATCAAATCAAAAAGTTAGAAAAATGTTTTAAACTAAGAAAAATAAAAACTAACTAAAATGCTGAAAAATAAAAATAAAAGAAAAAAAATAGATAGACAAGATGAATCACTTGGCTCCAACTCGTGTATAGTGTAACCTTTGATTATTTTCGCACTTTTGCACTTATTTAAGAGATTATCTTAGTTATTGTAGTAGGCCCCTCTTTTGAAGGTGGCGTTACCCTCAACCCAGTAGTTTGAGTTAGCAAAGATACAATCCTAAAGGGTCGGCTTATTGAAAGATAATTAATTAAGTTATTTATGCAAATTATGGTAGGCCCCTCTTTTGGAGGTGACGTTACCCTCGACTAAGTAGTCTGAGTCAGCAGGGATACAGTCCTAAATAGACGGGTTATAGTATTAATAGTAGTTAACTTATGAGGGGATCAAAGAGTTTGGACCCCCGCCATCCAATACCGTGAAGTATTGAAGGAGGTCCTACTAAATTTGACCCAGGTCCATTGCAGGACCTCTAAACGCTGAACAATGGCAAGACTCTTACCAAACCGTTCCCTTAACCCCCGACCAGGTAGCCAACATACCTCCATATAGACCGTGGAGATATGAATGGTGAAAATCTTTTATTTTATATAGACAGTAAAATAATGCCAAGACACCATGGACAAACGATAAGGAAGAATCACCTTCAACATAAGAAACTAGTTATTAAAGTCATTAATACAAAACCAAGTAAAAAGTGCAAAAAGATTAGAAATAAAAAGTATTACACTAGACACTTGTCTTCACCAAGTGATGTAAGAGACTTAGGCAAACATGGCCTTGATTGTCAAGAACTCTTACGATCAATCTTGGATCCCGAGACGACTCACACACTCTATGATGGACAATGGATGATGGTGGTGGATGATGGTGTTATGGTGGTGGTGGATGGTGGGTGAAGTGTGAGAGAGGTGGTGTGCCAAGGGATGGTTTGAGCTTGAGCCAAGCACTCCTATTTATAGGCTGAACAGAAGCTCGGGCACGGCCCCGTGCCCAGTGGGCACGGCCCCGTGTCCACATCCTTCTCTTTCTTCATTTAATGCAGCTTGTCTTATTAGTTGACCACGCCCCCGTGTCCGCTGAGCACGACCCCGTGTGCAGAAGAATCTTTGTACTATGAAGATTTGCTCAGATTGTGCGAATCTTATAGTTGACCACGGCCCGTGTCCGCTGAGCACGGCCCCGTTGTGGGCAATAGAAGCTTCTACCACTTTGTCTTTTCTGCTGACACTTGGGCACGCCCCCGTGCTGGCTGAGCACGGGGCGTGTTCAGTCTCCTGTCTTCTTGTTTTGCTTGGGAAGATGCTGTCGTGGGGTCGGGCATGTCACGTCTTGTTCCTTTTCTTGTATTTATGTTAGATTTTGATGTCTTTTTGCTTCTTTTGTTAATTTGAGCTCATTTAATCCTGAAAATACAAAAGGAAGACAAAAGCACACTTTTTCCAACATTAGTACTAAAAAAGGGTTAGTTTTATGCCACAATTGATGTAATTTATATGTTGCATTTTGCACACATCAGTTAATACGACCGTGTCCTGGATATCCTCGGCTCATTTCATTTGAAAATGGCCACGAGCTATGCACGGGGTGTAGGCATACACCTGACAGATGCAAATGCTAAATAACCCACATGTTGGGGATAACTCCTTTATGGGTTTTATAGTGGTGAGTCGGTTAATCATGATCGGCTTCCAAACCGGCCCCATATGTATGACAAACATGTAAAACTGTATATAAGATTTTATATAAAAATTGTCCCAAGTTATAAATGGTTTGTGCCTTTTGCATTTAAATCAATTTTCATAAATTCTTTTCAAATGAGTCGGTTAATTGTATTTACCAGTGAAAACTGACGTATTTTCCAAAGACTAAGTGACAAGTACCTCTCGTAACTAGGCTGGAGCTACTCGGTGTCAAATAAGAGGATCTTGCAAATCCTTAGATGCCTGAAGTCTGTCATTTCAGTTTTCTTGTATTTTGTTTTATGATCCGCATGTGGATCTCTATTACAACCAGTCTGTATATTCTTTTATTTGGACACTCGGACACTATGGTTTGTAATAGTAATATTCTACTAAGCCTTCCGCTGTGCTATTTATATTGTGTGTATTGACTATGATGATATCAACTACGTCACGATACTCCCCGCCTGGCCCACCGTTAATATGTGGAAATATCAGGGTGTGACAGGTTGGTATCAGAGCCAACATTGAGTGAATTAAACACTAGCCTTTTGTGTTTAATCTCAATGACACAATAAGCACATTCCTTAGACTTCCGAGTCTAGGCATATGAACTAGGATTTATTCTTAACTTTGCTTTGTGTCGTTTATATGTTGTTTTACTGTTTTGACAGGTTAATTAAAAATGCCACCGCGCGTTCGAGGAAAAGGAAAAGGTCCTATGAGGGGAGGACCATCTAGCAATGCTGGACCCTCACATAGATGCACGCCATCAACTTCTTTTACTAGCTCTGATTCGCGAGATAACTGGAGATATTCTTTTGAACCGGCGAGACACTCCGTTTCGTTAGGTTCTTCACCTTCAGATCACCCACCTTTTGGGCTACCTATTCAAGACGAGCCCCAACATTCGTACCATTCTCACCACTCACATCATTCACACCACTTTTTACATTCTCATTCTTTTCACCATTCTAGTTCTCACGATCTTTACTCACCGGGTCAATTTAAACCCAAACGACTATATTAACGAACCACAGGGTTATAACCCTTTTGGACCCAAGGACCACTTCTCTCAATATATGGAGATGGACGATGATCCAGATCCAAAACCACCAAGGCGAAGGAGTAACCGTATCTTCAAGCGGTTACTCCACCGCCATTGCCCATTGAGGAACCACCTCAACAACCACCACAACCGCCTCCTGAACCACCAAGGCGAAGGAGGAACGCACGGATGTCCGTGCGAGGGGGACCTAGGTTTAGTTCCCCTCAAGCTTCAAGTACATACCCTCCTATCCCCGAAGATCCACAAATGGGTGGACCTTCTCACGCAGTGCCGGAAAATGATCCACCGCCAGTTACTTTTGCACCACCGCCACCGCCAGTGGGTTATGAAAACCCAATATCGACTTACCCAGGTTCGTCTGGGTATTACCCATTTGAATATCCAACTCCTACTGATTATGGATATCAGGCCCCTGCCCAAGATCCATATCTTGAGGCAGCTCAATTTAATGCATTTTATCCCTCACCCTTTCCTCCAGTATACCCAACTGGGTATCTAGTGCAAGGGTATCAATACCCTCCTTATCAACAACAACCCCCACCTTCACAACTGCAAACACAACAAATTCTGCATAGGTTGGATCAGGTTGAACAGAAAGCGGAGGAACGCGAGAAAAAGCATAACAAATTTCTTAAAGGCCTCGCGAACTTCATAAAGGGCAAAAAGAAGTAGAAGTTTGTTTTATTTTATTTTTGTATTGTAATTTCAATCAAGTCCCTGTGAGGACATTTTATATCTGTATTTAGTCCCTGCGTGGACTTGTTTCTTTCTGTAGTCCTTGTGTGGACAGTTTGTTTATTTCATGACCCGTTTAGGGCATTTCTTGTAATCGTTTAGTATTTTAAATGGAATTTCTTTTGAAGTTTTATATGTGTATTTTATTACATCACCATACAAATATCATTTCAATTTTCATTGGTCTGCATGACATTTCAAAAGAAGTTCTTAAGGGTATTGACGTGTGCGCGACTATACATATTTTTACAATGAAATTACACACGATTTGGTTTTAAATTTATAAAAGTGATTATTACTTTTACATCAAAACACACACGAAAGAGGCAAGTGTACCCCGTTATATATGTAGTAAAGTATCGGTAAGAACCAAGTATCGATCCAAGGAAATAGGCGGAGAAATAATACTAGACCTTTGTCACTAAACTACCGGTAAAAACATAAGTTTGTTTGATTTTAATTAAACTAAAGTAAGCGTAAACAAATACATATAAAACATAGTATAAAATAGATAAATAGCCTTGCTTAATACACAAGCAAAGTATGTCAACTAAGTCGGTTTTGGCACTAGAAGCATTCGGTCAATTTTCCATTTTAAGACAATTAGTATCCCTTTCGGGAATCCTAACATGACAATCATTCGGAAAGTTAAAACGATAAACACACTTTAACCACCTAAAATTGTTCTTTAACGTGCAATTGATAAATGTCTATGAAAATCTCTTAAAAATGAGTTAGTCGTCCGTTAGGAGTTTTCTAACCGCACTTAATCAAGGAAAGCAACACCGATAAACACAATGCAACCACCGAGACAAGCATAAACTAGATTAAGTCACAACCGAGTTCATTTTACAAATCTTGCACAATAATTCACCAAGATAGCAATTTTGGCCTAAACTACTAACTAAGCTAACAAATCATGGCAAGAATTTATAACGACACCATCTAACCCGTTAAGGTCCTTACGTGACGGCAAGCTCTCTTGATTAACAATAATTACATTTTATTAAATCACTAACCATTTCTAGTATCATGATGCACACATTTAAACCAAGCTAAACTAGTTAACCAAGTTCAAAGTTTACTAATACAAGATTAATTAAGTTTCATTTTTCAACTATCTTAACTAACCAAGCACCAATCATCCAACATAATTACTTATAATCAAGAAATCAATATCAATAACAAGGTTGCAAACTAATCATCAAAGATTAACATAGAAAATACTTCCAAATGTCATTACAAGCAAAGTTTAACATACTAATGACTATAATCAAGCAAGGGATTGTTGTGTTTTTGCCCAAAGGCTACAATAATACAAGAACATTAATCTAAATGCTTGAAAGATTAACAAAATCATGGAAAGATTAGAAAACCAAACCATAAACAAGCACTAGACTAAGAATCCGGATAGTAATGGAGCTAAACGGCACAATGTGGCTTGAATCCGGGTCAAAAGCATAGCCTCCGGAGCCTGTATAATCGCCTGTGAAGCTCCCAAAATTCCAGAATGTCGAACAGAATGTTTCTGTTCTGTTTTTATATTTTTTCGATGTCGCACGGTCGTTCTACCTGTGGCACGACCGTGCACTTTAAGCAATTATTGGGTATGGTGCACCATACTGCATGACGTCATCAGATCGTTGACCAGATTCGATATCGCACGACTGTTCTTCATATGGCACGGTCGTTCAATGCCGGGTTCTTGTTGCACGCTTGGTCGCACCGATCGTTCATCACCGAAGTTTTGGTTGATCATCGGATCCGCACGGGGTGCAGATTATGGAACGATCGTGCATCACCGGATTGGCCTTGAATGCCCTGCACGCGGAGTCGCACCCTCGTTCATTGCCGGGTTTATCATGATTGATCGGAGATGCACGGTCGTGCATTAGGTCGCACGACCGTTCCACACGCCCAGGTCAGTTTTCCAACAGAAGGTTCGCAGCTTCGTCGTTTTGTCCGGAAAGTCTTCGTTTTCGCTATCATCTTGTCTGGTATGCTGTTTTAGGCCTGTAAACAAAAGTGTAGATAATTAAGTATCCGAATGACGGTTTTACGGCCAAAAACGCATAAAATAGGGGTAAAACGGGGGACTAAAATATGTGTAAATTAGCGAATATCAAATCTACCCACACTTGAACCTTGATTGTCCTCAAGCAAGCTAAACTAAAAAGCAATAAAAGATAGAAACAAACAAGAACGATAATTTACACACTATTTTATTCAAAACTACTATAAACGGTTAGCCGGTTTTTCGAAAGACAACATAAAAAAGACTCAAACCCAACAAGCATATGCAAATATATAGCGACAACCAAAAAGCCGTGACTTCACATTTAATTGACTCAACATGTTAATCTTCACACAACTCACAATGTTCACACACACTCGGTTTTATTTATGAAACATACATAAAATGTGTACGTGTAAACACTCAATGCCTCGTCAATGAAATGTGCAATATCATAAGCTTGTCATAAGATCTCGTCTCCACCAACTAACATGCAAACAAGTGTAAATCAAGAGGTGTTTACGGGTTGTAACGTTGGGCTTGGGCGAAGGGTATGGAAATGGACATTTAAAGTGGTGAAAATGGTTAAAACTCGGTAGTAGCGTTTAACTAGCAACAAAATATACAACTATACATACAAATGCCTTTAAAAGGCGACTATTGTGCAATCGAGCTTATCAACGAAATTTTAACATTTAAGCATTCAAAATTGCTCGATTTTTATCAACTTCACCCTATTTTAGGGTGTTTTATTTTCTGTTTTTTTTTTTTTTTACACTAACTAATTAATTATAAACTGAAACAAACGCTAGTTAAACGATTATTTTGTCCGAGTTTCAACACTAAAAAGGTTTAAAACATACAAAGGCTAAATTTGGCTAAGTGGGCGATAATGTGGGTAAACAAAGGTAAACGGGAAGGCTCGACATGGTTAATCCTAAAGGGTAATATAAGGTGAACGGGAAGCACAACACAAAGAACAAGGTTTACAACAAAGGGGTAATCTAAGTGCCTCTATCACTTTTACACAAATCCACAAGTTCATGGTCTTAACAAGCATACTAGTGACAAGTTCTAAATTACACATAACATCCGGCTCACTCCTATATCCGAAATGAACAAATATATAACAATAGGCTCAAATATGCTCACGTAACGGATGGAATGGGTAAAAGTGTGAAAACTATCATGTAAGTCTTTCTTTGTTTGTCACGCTTTCCGGTTTCCTTTTTCAAAAATATTTTGCTTGTCGAGTTTTTATCAAGTCCGATGCTTTCTAAAACACAACCAACCGGTTTATTTACTAAAATATATACAAAATACAGGTATTTTTGAATGATTTTTCTGATTTTCTGATTTTTTTTTTTTTTACACAAATGAGGACAAACAAAGTTAACCCCCTCCCCACACTTGAACTTTGCATTGTCCCCAATGCGAGACCCGAAATATAGGGAAAGGGATAATAATACTCCCCTCAAGATGATGATGATGCCACGAGACTTCCGAAGCTGTATCTGGTACGTGCTCCGGTCCAAGATATGTCGGCCAAAAACCTGCAAGCATGTCACATGTGCACCAAAACAGAAACAGAAAAATCACAAATAAACCATAATTTACATAAATATAAAAACTAGCAATCCCAACAAAGACATAATCATAAAAACTAAAGTAAAGAGTCTGAAAAATAAAGCATACATAACCGGGGTGTTTGAAATAACAGTCAAAATAAACACCCAAAATAAAGTACTGAAATACTAAAAACAACCACCAACTATCACTCCACCGCTCCTAAGCGTCATCACCATCATCGTCTCTAGTAAAGGACAGGCCCGCATCGCCATAACCAAGGGGGTTCCACGGTGGGAACTGTGGAGGGTGCTGAAAGTAGTCGGGGTATGCGTGATGCATCTCCCCGAAAAGATATGAAAATCCCGCACTCACCCCCTGGTATAGAGTATCCTGGCTCTGCCGAAGCTGGTCCTGTGTGGCCCGAATCTGATCCTGACTGGCCCGAATCTCGTCCTGTCTAGACCGGATCTGGTCAATGTAAACCCCATGCTGTTCCTGGTTAATCCTGATCTGATCCTGGTTAACTTGCATCTGCTGGAACTGCAGATAGAACTCAGGCCAGTCCTGATGCTGGTGGAATGCATGGTGCTGCGGTGAATCTGGTGGTGTCTGTGGCTGGTGCTGGTGCTGCTGCTCCGGATGCTCCTGATCGTGCATCTCCTCATCCTCATGTTCCTCCACAGCTGGAGGCAACGGGTCCCAGACCTCGTTGTTCAACCCTTTCAACCTATCCCCCCTATCTAGCTCAACAATCACCCCCATGGCCTTCAGTGACCGGATATCAACAAAAACCCCCTCGGTTATCAGAGTGAGACTCTGAAGCACCTCCTCAGTCATATAGCGTTCATTGTACGCTATTTCGGTCACATACTGACCGCCATGTATCTCACTGTTCGGAGTCTGCCCCGAGCACTTGACAAAGTATTCAACCATTCGTGCGGCTAGGTTGATAGGTACTTTCTCAACCAACGCATATAAAAAGATCAAATCTGGTGTTGGACAGTTACCAAGACTGTCCATGCGACCGCATATCGTATGGCTAAATACATGGTGCATCACTCGCACCAAAGGGTCTCTGAGTCGCGAGGCCTTCGACATCCTCTGGTTGTAGGGGCCCCCAACGGCATTTTCAGCCCAAAATGCATCCCGTGCTGCATCAGAAGGGAAGGTGAACTGATCGTTGAAGACATCGGTATCATCCATGTCGTCCCTAGTATAAATCCCGAGCCTTCTACCCAAACGACCAACCGACCACGTATGCCATCGTCCACATAACCTGAAGGCTACCCGCTCCTTGTGGCGGAATTTGGGTTTCCGATGAGCAACCGGCTTTTCATAGGCATAAGATGCGAAGAACTCAATTGTCAGCTCCCGGTAAACGGGTCGGTTGCAACCGACCAGATTTGCAAGCGGGTGACTCATCATGTCGTCTAGTCTGTCATACTGATTGAGTTCCCGCATCACTTCCCAATCCAACCATCGGGGGACTCCGAACTGCCCCCGCCTTGCCCATAATGCGTCTCGTTTCGGGATGCACAAAGCCTCTCGCTCATCGTTGGGGTCGAATTGAAGGAAGGGATGGTCCATCTGTATGGGAAATAACGTTAGAAAGACGGAAACAGGAGAAATTTGAATCAAAAACAGGCGAGCAGCCAATTATGATGAAGCTGTGAATTCTGATCTGGGCATATGGCACGGTCGTGCGACAAGATGCACGGTCGTGCGTTGCCGATGGCAAGCACCAACTGCCCAAATTTGTCAGAACTGCACGGCGTGCGACCAACGGCACCACCGTGCAACACCGACCAAACAGCAGACTATCGAAAACATCCGGCATGGCACGACCGTTCCGTTCAAGGAACGTCCGTGCGACACCTTTTTTCTGCAGATTCTGACCCCAGGCTCTAAGTTAGCCCAATTTTTCACAAATCAACAAGTTATTACACAAACAGGGGTCAGAAAATTCACCGGATGTTCACGATACAACGATTCAATCAAGGGTTAGGGTTTCGATTTGTTTATGAAGAGAACCCTAAAAATGCCTTGTAGAATCGGAAGAAATCTAACCTAGAAAGCAAAGAAACAAGAAATCTACAACTAGGAACGTACCGTGCGAAGAAGGGTGTGAGATCGTGCGAAAAACCGTGCGATTTGAAGAAGTATCGCTCTGGAACGGCCTGGTGCGACTAGGGTTTCGCGAATTGTGAATGGGAGCTGCAGATGAGGGTATTTATCGTACCAAATGACAAAAATGCCCTCAGCCTGACGCACGGTCGTTCGACCTGTCGCACGGTCGTGCGTCACCGATATCGCTCAAACCCAGACAACTGTGCTCGGAAATACACCGGGGGTGCGATCCACCGTGCCGGCCCTCGGAAACGCACGGTCGTGCGTCCCGAGGAACGACCGTGCAACAGCTGCAGATACAGAATTTTCCGCAGAAGCTATTTCCAGCAACTGTTTCGGCCGTTTTCGCCATTTTTTCGACACACCAACTGTTTAAACAATATTTCAACACAGAACCCTCGCTCGGCACGTATGAAAACTAAGCAAACAAACGGAAACTACCTAACTAACCTAAATTATGCTAAAACTACAAAAACATAAAAGTGGACTATTTTACCCTTATAGCGCCAAAGACGCTCCTGCTACATTTTTGTCGGCGAGTCAGTAGCGTAGACTCATGCTAAATTTTTGTCGGTGAGTCGATAGCAAGACTCCATACTAAAACTAGAAAAACTACTAAAAAGACGATACTACCCCTAAAGCGCAAAATACGCTCTTGCTACATTTTTTATCCGCGAGTCAGTAGCGTAGACTCTCTCCTCCCCACACTTATGATGTGTGCGGGGTTTGGAGACCTCCACTGCCGACTCTATCGGCCCGGCAACGTACAACTTCAACCGGTGACCATTTACCTTGAATGTAACGCCATCCGCGTTTTCTACTGCAACAGTACCATACGGAAATACTTCCTTAACCGTGTATGGTCCTGTCCAGCGTGAATGAAGCTTCCCAGGAAATAAGCGCAGCCTTGAATTGTACAGAAGAACAAGATCACCCGCTTGGAATTCTTTATGGTCCTTCAAGCGTTTGTCGTGAAGTTTCTTCGTGCGCTCTTTGTAGAGTACGGAGCTTTCGTAGGCTTGTTGTCGCAATTCTTCCAATTCATGAATTTGGAGAAACCGGGCTTCACCTCCGGTTTTTAGGTCCAAATTCGCGGTTTTCAAAGCCCACATAGCCTTGTGCTCCAACTCCACCGGTAAATGGCATGCCTTTCCGTATACCAACCTAAAGGGGGTGGTCCCTATAGGGGTCTTATAAGCTGTACGGAATGCCCACAATGCATCCTCAAGTTTGTCCGACCACTCCTTGTGGTTCGCTCCAACAGACCGCTCAAGGATGCGCTTAAGCCCACGGTTCGTGACTTCCACCTGTCCGCTCGTCTGCGGGTGATAGGGCGTGGATAAACGGTGATGCACACCGTATCGGGACAAAGCCTTTTCAAGCTGTGTGTTACAGAAATGAGTCCCTCGGTCACTAATGAGCGCTTTCAGAGCGCCAAATCGGGCGAACAAACTTTTAAGAAACCTCACAACTACTCTGGCGTCGTTAGTGGGTAAGGCTTGCGCCTCCGCCCACTTTGATACATAGTCAATAGCCACGAGTATGTACTTGTTTCCACGTGAGGGGGGGAATGGTCCCATGAAGTCTATCCCCCAAACATCAAAGACTTCACATACTTGTATCCAGTTCTGGGGCATTTCGTCGCGTGCCGATATGTTCGTCGCCCTCTGACAAGCATCGCACGCTTTCACCCAACTCTGCGCGTCACGGAAAATGGTCGGCCAGTAAAACCCGGAATCCAACACCTTCTTCGCAGTGAAGTTGGCTCCGTGGTGGCCTCCGGTAGGTCCCTCATGACACTGGCGCAGAATATCGGTCGCCTCAGTCCCTGATACACATCTTCTGATCACCTGGTCAGCACCCACCTTGAACAAGAAAGGGTCGTCCCATATGTAGTGCTTTAGATCTGAAAAGAATTTCCTCTTTTGCTGGTGAGTCAACCCTTTTATCAGAATTCTACAAGCAAGATAGTTCGCAAAGTCGGCGAACCATGGCGACTCATCGCATATCTCAACACCCATCAAAGATTCGTGTGGGAACTTGTCATTGATTGAATCCCAACGCGAATCCTCGATGTCTCCATGCTCTAACCGAGATAGATGGTCAGCCGCTACATTCAAAGCACCCTTTTTATCTTGTATCTCAATATCAAACTCCTGCAGCAACAAGATCCATCTGATTAGACGCGGTTTAGCGTCCTGTTTCCTGAAGAGGTATCTAATGGCTGCGTGATCAGTGTATACAACGGTTTTCGAAAGCACTAAATACGATCTAAATTTATCAAATGCGAAAACGACCGCCAAGAGCTCTTTTTCAGTCGTGGTGTAATGCTCTTGAGCGTCGTGAAGAGTTTTGCTCGCATAATAGATCGGATGGAAGTGCTTTTCCTTCTTTTGACCCAGAACGGCCCCTATAGCGTAATCACTCGCGTCGCACATAATTTCAAATGGCAGACTCCAGTCCGGTGCGACTAAAATAGGGGCCTCAATCAACTTTTGCTTGAGAAGGTCAAAAACCCTCAAGCAATCATCTCCAAACACGAACGGAGCATCTTTCTCCAACAAACGGGTCATGGGTCTGGCGATTTTTGAAAAATCTTTGATGAATCGCCGATAGAACCCGGCATGACCGAGAAAGCTCCGTATAGCTCTAACAGAGGTGGGGGGCGGAAGTCGTGAAATAACGTCGACTTTAGCTGGATCGACTTCCATGCCCGCGTGAGAAATTTTGTGTCCCAAAACTATGCCCTCCTTCACCATGAAGTGGCATTTCTCCCAGTTCAGGACCAGATTCGTCTCCTCACACCTCTTCAACATTCTTTTTAAATTTTCCAGACATTGATCAAAGGAATCCCCAAATACCGAGAAGTCGTCCATGAACACCTCCATGGAATCCTCAATCATGTCGTGGAAAATGGCGACCATACATCGCTGGAAAGTGGCCGGTGCATTACACAGCCCAAACGGCATACGCCGGTAGGCGAATGTACCGAAGGGACAGGTAAATGTGGTCCTCTCCTGGTCCTCAGGAGCGATAGGAATTTGAAAGTAACCAGAGAACCCATCCAGAAAACAATAATATGACTTCCCTGACAGACGCTCCAACATTTTATCAATGAATGGAAGCGGGAAGTGGTCCTTGCGAGTGGCGTCGTTGAGTTTGCGATAATCAATGCAAACCCGCCATCTAGTGACCGTCCTGGTTGGAATGAGCTCATTCCTATCGTTTGTGACCACAGTCATGCCCCCCTTTTTGGGCACTACCTGCACAGGACTGACCCAAACAGAGTCGGAAATGGGATAGATCATACCAGCATCTAACAACTTAATCACTTCCTTTTTAACGACCTCTTGCATGTTTGGGTTCAGCCGCCTCTGGTGCTGCGCACATGGCTTGAACTGATCCTCCATTAGAATTTTATGTGTACAGAAGGATGGATTTATTCCTTTTATGTCCATGATTTTCCAGGCGATTGCTTTCTTATGAAGTTTCAACACATTAAGCAGTCTGCTCTTCTCTTCTTCTGCCAACCCGGATGAAATAATGACAGGCAAATGACGCTCCTCATCCAGAAATGCGTACTCCAGGTGCGGTGGAAGCTCCTTAAGCTCCAAGGTCGGAGGATCTTCTACTGACGGCTTCGACTTCACTTCACTTGCGCGATCAATTTCTGTGAATCGATCCGGACTCTGGGAACCATCGTCACCAATCTGATAGACTGGCTGCTCTAAATCATGGCCCTCCTGCGTAATGCCAATCAGGTCCCCACACAACAGCTGTGTGTTCGAATCTATCTCCTCGATCGTACCCTGGAAATGCGTACTCACATAAGTATCGACTATGTCGACATAATAGAGTGCGTCGTCTTGACTCTGAGGATGCTGCATAGACCGTTTGATATCAAAGGTCACGTGCTCATCATTCACTCGGAGTGTGATTTGGCCCGCCGCCACGTCCACAATCGTCCGGGCGGTATTCAGAAACGAGCGTCCAAGTATCAGAGGCACTTTCGAATCCTCATCCATGTCCAGGATAACAAAATCCACGGGAAATACAAACTTGTCAATCTTAACAAGCATATTCTCGACAAACCCGCGTGGATATTTGATAGATCGATCAGCAAGTCGAATACTCATTCTTGTAGGTGACGGCTCACCTAGATCCAACTTTGTAAAAACCTTATAGGGCATAAGGTTTATACTCGCTCCTAGATCTGCTAACGCATTACTGACAGACATATTGCCAATGAGGCAAGGAAGCGTGAAACTGCCTGGATCTCCCATTTTTGCAGGCAGGCGATTCTGAAGAATAGCAGAGCAACTTTCATTCATAACCACGCAAGACATGTCCTCGAGCTTTTGTTTATTTGAGAGGATGTCTTTCAGAAACTTTGCATACTTTGGCATCTAGGCCAAAGCTTCAACAAACGGTATGTTTATATGCAATTGCTTAAACATTTCGAGAAACTTACCGTATTGTTCATCATTCTTCTGCTTCTTCAGCCTTCCTGGATAAGGCACTGGAGGCGTGTAACCCTTGACCGGTTCCTGGACTTGTGCTGTACTTGCTGGGCGTAGCCTGGCATGCACCTCGTCTGGTGTGTCAGTCGGGACCGCTTCAGTGATCGGCGTTGAGTCCGATATGACGGGTCCGGTAGGTTTTCCACTCCTGGTCATCACGGCGTTCACATCCCTGTGCCCGCCCGGGTTAGGTTCGGTATTGCCCGGAAGACCACCCTGGGGTCTTTTAGACATCATCTGTGCCAGCTGACCAACCTGATTCTCTATATTCTGAATCAAGGCCTTGTGACTCCTCATTTCTCCCTCATGAGAGAGAAAACGATCCTCGCTCCGCTGGTAGTGTTTTTCAGCTAACTGATTCGCGCTCGAGGAGCTAGTAAGAAGCTGAGCCATCATATCCTCCAGCTTAGAACTAGACTGAGGGGCCTGCTGCTGGGAACCACTCCCAGTGCCCTGATTTTGATATGAATATGGACGCTGCTGGTAAGATTGGTTGTATTGCTGGAACTGCTGACCCTGACCCTGACCCTGTTGCGCTGGAGCGCGCGGAGTGAACCCCAATGGATTTTTATTGCCTGTATTCGCTCGCCACCCAAAATTTGGGTGATTTCTCCAACCGGGATTATAGGTGTTGTGGTACAGGTTGTTCTGCGGCCTCACCTGATTACTCACGAAATCTACCTCTTCGTGGCCCTCGTATACTACTCCCTGAAAACATGCCCCAGGCTCGTGTGACACTCCACACTGGTCACATCCCGAGCCCGCATGCGCAATCATCTGGGACCTGTCGAATCTCGATGCGAGAGCCGAGATTTGTGCAGTAATGGCCGTATAGTCGTCTACAGCATGGACTCCTGCGCGAGATGATGATGATGATGCCCGGCCTCTATCTCCTTCCCGACGTGAGCTGGATTTCAACGCAGCTTTCTCTATAATATCATACGCTTCATTCGGCGTCTTAGTTCCTAGATCGCCTCCTGCGTTCACGTCTAATCGCTCCTGTGTGTTGTAACTGAGCCCCTGATAGAACGTCAAAACCAGCTGTCTCTTGGAGTAGCCATGATGTGGCACATCAATCAACAAATCCTTGAATCTCTCCCAAGCCGCATGCAACGACTCGCCCTCGTCCTGGTGAAAAGATACAATTCGGTTCCGTAGCTTGTTCGTTTTCTCAGGTGGAAAATATTTCTGCATAAACTGCTCCGCCAACTGATTCCAGGTCCTGATGGACCCGGCTGGAAGTGACATAAGCCAAGCTCTAGCTTTGTCACGTAACGAAAACGGAAACAACCTCAACCGAATTGCATCCTCCGAAACACCTGTAATCTTAAACGTAGAACAAACATGGAGAAAAGCAGCAATATGCCTCCCGGGATCCTCGTGCTCACGTCCGTCAAACTGTACTGAATTTTGTACCATATTAATAATACTAGATCTAATTTCAAAAGTAGGTACATCAATAGTAGGTTGAAGGATACTCGGCTCCAGGCCTGCCCTTCCGGGCTGATTTGTCTGATTCAACGGTCGCTCATCGTCTGCCATGATTGCGTCTCCTCCTGAGCCCTCGGCTTCAACGGGTACCACCGGCTCCGGCTCACCACTTGCGAGCAGTAGCCCAACCGCCCGACCTCTCGCGCGTAGGCGTCTCCTAAGATCACGTTCGGGCTCGTCTGACGGTTCAACCACTTCTGGAGCGGGGGTCGAGAACATTAACCTGCAAACGAAAATTTGACACAGTGAATATTTTATTAATAAAATAATGCTGTTTTTTTTTTGCAGCCGAATAGAAGCAGAATATTATTATAAATGGGCTGAAAATTTTATAAAAATCCGAAAATGGGCCCGAAATTTTTATAAAAATCAACATAATAAAAATAAATGAATCGGCTAATACAAAAATGGTTTTAGGGTTCCGAAAACCCAAAGAATAAGTGAATAAATAAATCCAGATCAAATAAATAAATGGAACAAAAATATACACGAAAACGAATAAATCGAATTAAAACAAGAAATATTCACAAATAAATAAACAAATAAATAATCAAGAAAGTATTCACAAATATTAACAAGTATATACGCCGATAACACAATGACTCGGGTCGTTCCTAAAACTCGCCATTTCCCCGGCAACGGCGCCAAAAACTTGACGTGTGCGCGACTATACATATTTTTACAATGAAATTACACACGATTTGGTTTTAAATTTATAAAAGTGATTATTACTTTTACATCAAAACACACACGAAAGAGGCAAGTGTACCCCGTCATATATGTAGTAAAGTATCGGTAAGAACCAAGTATCGATCCAAGGAAATGGGCGGAGAAATAATACTAGACCTTTGTCACTAAACTCCCGGTAAAAACATAAGTTTGTTTGATTTTAATTAAACTAAAGTAAGCGTAAACAAATACATATAAAACATAGTATAAAATAGATAAATAGCCTTGCTTAATACACAACCAAAGTATGTCAACTAAGTCGGTTTTGGCACTAGAAGCATTCGGTCAATTTTCCATTTTAAGACAATTAGTATCCCTTTCGGGAATCCTAACATGACAATCATTCGGAAAGTTAAAACGATAAACACACTTTAACCACCTAAAATTGTTCTTTAACGTGCAATTGATAAATGTCTATGAAAATCTCTTAAAAATGAGTTAGTCATCCGTTAGGAGTTTTCTAACCGCACTTAATCAAGGAAAGCAACACCGATAAACACAATGCAACCACCGAGACAAGCATAAACTAGATTAAGTCACAACCGAGTTCATTTTACAAATCTTGCACAATAATTCACCAAGATAGCAATTTTGGCCTAAACTACTAACTAAGCTAACAAATCATGGCAAGAATTTATAACGACACCATCTAACCCGTTAAGGTCCTTACGTGACGGCAAGCTCTCTTGATTAACAATAATTACATTTTATTAAATCACTAACCATTTCTAGTATCATGATGCACACATTTAAACCAAGCTAAACTAGTTAACCAAGTTCAAAGTTTACTAATACAAGATTAATTAAGCTTCATTTTTCAACTATCTTAACTAACCAAGCACCAATCATCCAACATAATTACTTATAATCAAGAAATCAATATCAATAACAAGGTTGCAAACTAATCATCAAAGATTAACATAGAAAATACTTCCAAATGTCATTACAAACAAAGTTTAACATACTAATGGCTATAATCAAGCAAGGGATTGTTGTGTTTTTGCCCAAATGCTACAATAATACAAGAACATTAATCTAAATGCTTGAAAGATTAACAGAATCATGGAAAGATTAGAAAACCAAACCATAAACAAGCACTAGACTAAGAATCCGGATAGTAATGGAGCTAAACGGCACAATGTGGCTTGAATCCGGGTCAAAAGCATAGCCTCCGGAGCCTGTATAATCACCTGTGAAGCTCCCAAAATTCCAGAATGTCGAACAGAATGTTTCTGTTCTGTTTTTATATTTTTTCGATGTCGCACGGTCGTTCTACCTGTGGCACGACCGTGCACTTTAAGCAAATATTGGGTATGGTGCACCATACAGCATGACGTCATCAGATCGTTAACCAGATTCGATATCGCACGACCGTTCTTCATATGGCACGGTCGTTCAATGCCGGGTTCTTGTTGCACGCTTGGTCGCACCGATCGTTCATCACCGAAGTTTTGGTTGATCATCGGATCCGCACGGGGTGCAGATTATGGAATGATCGTGCATCACCGGATTAGCCTTGAATGCCCTGCACGCGGAGTCGCACCCTCGTTCATTGCCGGGTTTATCATGATTGATCGGAGATGCACGGTCGTGCATTAGGTCGCACGACCGTTCCACACGCCCAGGTCAGTTTTCCAACAGAAGGTTCGCAGCTTCGTCGTTTTGTCCGGAAAGTCTTCGTTTTCGCTATCATCTTGTCTGGTATGCTGTTTTAGGCCTGTAAACAAAAGTGTAGATAATTAAGTATCCGAATGACGGTTTTACGGCCAAAAACGCATAAAATAGGGGTAAAACGGGGGACTAAAATATGTGTAAATTAGCGAATATCAGGTATAACCTAGCCAAAATATTAATGGCCATGATGGTATAACCTTTAAAGGACAATAATTCTTTGTTAACATCTGAAAACATGTTAACATTCCTGGCAGTGTGACTTGAGAGACCACACTAGCTTCTTAGAAAATACTTGAATTTTTTCCAAGCCATCTATATGGCCTAAATGATCAATATGAATCATGGCTATTAACATCAAAAATGATGTATACACCAAAACATCCACTTGAGGTGTATGCCTACGGGCGAAGGTGTATTCATGACAATGATAGTTTTATATATAAACTTCTTGTCAAAAAGGCGATGAACTATGTTCGACCCTTAAAAATCGCTGATTCAAGGGATCGTGATTATTTTTTAATTGTCCTTGTGACAAGGCCTTTATGCCATTTAAACGTCGAGCCTTTTGTGCTATCTGAAAATGTCTTTATGACATTGACAGTTGTGACTTATGTCCCCTGTCTGATAAATTTAAAGGATTATATCCTACCTGATTGCCAATAATGGTTCATTCGTAGCCTAGGCAAATCATGATTTAATAAATTCTGACTTGTTATCTAAAAATGGTCTATATGGTTTATTAATACCATGACCATCTAATCATCAGATACGATGACTCATTATATAATTTCAATAAATCATTTTTTTTATTTATTTTAGTATTCAAATCATGGATGGCTCTGACGAAGCTAATAGTCATCCTGTGAAAGGAAACAATAATACCAGGATAAATGTTACTGGTGCTGAATTACAAGCAATGATAAACACAGTTGTGGCTCAAGCTGTGGATAATATGTTTAAGGAGCCGAGTAATGTTCGGTCTAAAACTCATACAAAGTCTCTATCAGATTCGCGTACATTGAAAAAGGATGAATCTCAGCATTCATCCAATCAGAGATCTGAATCTCAAAAGATCATGCTGGATCAGACTCCCAGGTACAACAAGGGTTGTAGCTACAAATACTTCGTCTCTTGTAAACCAAGAGACTTCACGGGAGAAAAGGTAGCAGTAGACTGTATGAAGTGGTTGGATGAAATGGAAACGGTGATTGATATCAGTGGGTGTGCTAAGGAAGACATCGTTAAGTTTGTATCTCAGTCCTTCAAGGGCGACGCCCTAACCTAGTGGAAAGCCTTGGTGCAATCCACTGGGAAGGTTCCTCTGTATAACCTTTCCTGGAACCAATTTGTTGATCTTGTGAAGGACACTTATTGTCTGCAGCATGAAGTCGAAAGAGTTGAGACTAACTTCCTCACTCTGGTGATGAAAGATTTGGATTGCAGGTCTTATGTGACCAGTTTTAACTCGATGTCTCGACTAGTACCTTATCTAGTCACCCGTGAACCCAAACGCATTGCGCGTTTTATCGCTGGTTTAGCTCCTGAGGTTAAAGGAAATGTCAAGGCTTTTAAGCCTGCTACATATAGATCGGCTGTAGATCTATCACTATCAGTTACTCTCGATATTGTAAGGAGTAGGTCAAAGGAAGCCACCGAAAAAGGGAAGAGGAAAAGGGAGGATGACCAGTCCCACCAATCGAACAAAAAGAAGAAAGGAAACTCTGGTTTCAAGAAAGGGCAGTCAAGTGATAAACCCAGGTGCAAAATTTGTCACAAGGGGCACTTTGGAAAGTGCAACCAGGACCCACAAGCCAAACCTTGTGGAATTTGCAAGAAGAAAGGGCACAAGACTGTTGAGTGCCGAAACATCAAGGATGCAACCTGCTATGGTTGCAATGAAAAGGGGCACATCAAAACCAATTTCCCTAAAAATGCTAAGAAGCCTGAGGAGGCAAAGAAAACCAATGCAAGGATTTTTCAGATGAACGCCAGGGAGGCGGTGAACGACGATAACGTTATAACAGGTACCTTCCTCATTAATGATATTTATGCTAGAGTTTTATTTAATTCAGGTGCGGATAAGTCTTTTGTAGACCATAAGTTTAGTAAGTTACTGAATCTGCCTATTAAAACTCTCGACATAAAATATGAGGTAGAACTCACAGATGGTACCTTAGAAACAGCGTCAACTCTTCTCGATAGATGCTTTATATCCATTAAGAATTATTTCATTCCGCTGTCCCTTTTGCCAATGAAGTTGGCAGGGTTTGATGTAGTTTTGGGCATGGATTGGTTATCACGTAACCAAGCCCAAGTTGCCTGCGATAAGAAACTAATTAACATCAAAACCCCCTCTGGTGAGTTAGTCACCATTCATGGAGATACACATTATGGTCCGCCGGACGATATAGCTATGCTCAAAGCATCTAAGTGTTTGAAGAACGGATGTGTCATCTACATGGCACAAGTGACAGTTGATAAACCAAAACCCAAGATTGAAGATATCCCAATCATTTCTGAATACCCTGATGTATTTCCTGAGGAACTACCTGGATTACCTCCTGAGAGGCAAGTCGAATTCAGGATAGACATTCTACCAGGAGCGGCACCTGTTGCATGAGCTCCATACCGTTTAGCTCCTACAGAAATGAAGGAATTGAGAACCCAATTGGATGACCTACTAGAAAAAGGATTTATTCAACCCATTTCATCGCCCTGTGGAGCACCTATACTGTTTGTAAAAAAGAAAGATGGGTCAATGCGTCTATGCAATGATTACCGCGAGTTGAACAAGGTGACAATCAAGAATCGTTATCCATTGCCCAGGATCGATGATTTATTCGACCAACTCCAAGGGGCAAGCTTCTTCTCGAAGATCGATTTAAGATCTGGGTACCATCAACTCAAGGTTAGAACAAAAGATGTACCTAAAACAACATTTAGAACAAGGTATGGCCACTACGAATTCTTAGTGATGCCTTTTGGACTCACTAATGCGCCTACAGCATTCATGGATCTCATGAATCGAGTCTGCAAGCCGTACTTAGATAAGTTTGTCATTGTCTTTATAGACGACATACTTATTTATTCCCGTAGTCAAGTTGACCACGAGAAACACCTTCGGTGTATGTTAGGATTGCTACAAAAGGAGAAGTTGTATGCTAAGTTTTCAAAATGCGAGTTCTGGCTTCGTGAAGTCCAATTCCTTGGACATGTTGTGAGCGAGTATGGTATCCAAGTGGATCCCGCTAAAATAGAAACAATTATGAACTGGGAAGCACCTAAGACACCTACAAAAATTCGCAGCTTTCTGGGATTAGCTGGATATTATAGAAGGTTCATTGAGAATTTCTCGAGGATAGCTGCACCGTTAACTACTATGACCTGCAAGAATGTAAAGTTTGATTGGGGTCCCAAACAATAAGAGTCTTTTGAGACTCTTAAGCAGAAATTGAGCAATGCTCCTGTACTGACATTTCCTGAGGGGATCGAAGAATTTGTCGTGTACTGTGATGCCTCACACACCGGTATGGGATGTGTGCTTATGCAGAGAGGCAAGGTGATTGCCTATGCTTCACGACAACTAAAGGTGTATGAAAAGAATTACCCCACCCACGATTTGGAGTTGGGTGCCGTGGTATTTGCACTAAAGTTGTGGAGACATTACTTATATGGAACTAAATGTGTGATTTATTCGGATCACAAAAGTCTCCAACACTTATTCAACCGAAAAAGATCTCAATATGAGGCAGTGTCGTTGGATGGAGACTCTAAATGACTACGATTGTGAAATTCGCTACCATCCTGGCAAAGCGAATGTAGTCGCTGATACTCTAAGCCGAAAGGAAAGAGTCAAACCAATAAGAATTAATGCCAAGAGTATTGAACTCAAAAACAGCTTGAATGAAAGGCTGTTAGATGCTCAAAAGGAAGCTACACTGGAAACTAACTTTCCAAGTGAAAAGTTAGGTGTAACAGCTGATCAGTTGTTACCTGGCAAGGATGGAATCCTCAGATTGAATGGTAGAATCTGGGTTCCTATACATGGAGGACTTAGAGATATAATCCTCTAGGAAGCTCACAATTCAAAATACTCAATTCACCCTGGAGGTGACAAAATGTATCAAGATTTAAAATCCAATTATTGGTGGATAGGTTTGAAGAAATCTATAGCCACACATGTAGCTAAATGTCTGACGTGCGCTTAGATTAAAGCTGAACATCAAAGGCCGTCAGGTTTGCTACAACAGCCAGAACTTCCCACATGGAAGTGGGAGATGGTAACCATGGACTTTATAACCAAGTTACCTAAAACAAGGCATGGAAATGATACTATATGGGTCATAGTTGATAGACTAACTAAGTCAGCACATTTCTTACCCATTAAGGAGACTCACAGCTCCGACAAGTTAGCCCAATTGTATGTGGATGAGATTGTATCTCTCCACGTAGTGCCAGTATCTATTATATCCGATAGAGATACTAGATACAACTCTCACTTTTGGAAGAGCTTCCAACAATCATTAGGCACTCGTTTGAATTTTAGTACTGCTTACCATCTTCAAACGGATGGAAAAAGTGATCGCATAATTCAAACTTTGGAAGACATGCTTCGTGCATGCGTTATTGATTTGGGTGGTAGCTAGGATGACCACCTATCGTTGATCGAGTTCTCCTATAATAATAGCAACCATACTAGCATTCAGACTGCGCCTTTTGAGGCATTGTATGGAAGGAAATGCAGAACACCTGTTTGCTGGGAGGAAATAGGAGAAGCTCAGTTATCAGGACCTGATATAGTCCTAGAAACAACGGACAAGATTATCCAAATTCGTGATCTCCTAAAAGCTGCCAGGGATAGTCAGAAAAGTTATGCTGATAAGAGGCGAAAACCTCTAAAGTTTGAGGTAGGCGACAAAGTCTTACTAAAAGTATCACCCTGGAAAGGTGTTGTGCGTTTTGGTAAGAAGGGCTAGTTAAACCCAAGGTATATCGGACCGTTCGAGATCATCGAATGTGTCGGCAGTGTAGCTTATAAGCTAAACTTGCCTGAGGAGCTTAGTGGAATTCACAATGTGTTCCACATCTGTAACCTAAAGAAATATCTAGCTGATGAATCATTAGCAATGTCTCATAAAGACATACAGATAGATGAAAGCCTGAGGTTTGTTGAAAGACCTATATCGATCGAGGATCGACAAGTCAAAAAGCTCCGAAGGAAGCACGTGCCTATAGTGAAAGTTAAATGGGATGCCCGTAGAGGTCCTGAATATACGTGGAAAGTTGAGTCCACTATGCGACAGAAGTACCCTCAATTGTTTCAGTAAATCTTGGGGTCGAGATTTCTTTTAAGGGGGTGAGGATGTAACACCACGTAAAAACGTGTCCAATTATGTAAAGACACGTGTCCTAAACTCTAAATGTGTAAATGTTTGAGTTTGAAGGACTAAAGTTGACAAACGATGAAAATATGTATCCAAAAGGACTAAAAGTTTCAACATGCCAAACTTGTGCCTTTGAATGACCACACACGAAGGATATATTCTTAAACGAGTAATTATTTGGATATAAGAAGCCGTTTGTGAAAATAATCGAGAGATTATAAACTACAGGGGTTAAACGTGTCAACATGTTAATTCTTACCTCTGAGTGACCTTTTAACAAACCCGGGGTTTTGTAATGTTCAAATATACTCTCAAGAATAAGTGATATCAGTTTCACGTGGTTTCGAGATCGTTATGCAAGTTTTCAAGAATTTGGGTTAAAAGCGTCAACATAATGAAACTAGTATTTTCGGTGATCGTTTAACGAAACCGGGCCTAACGGAGTTTGCTTATACTCCCATGATCATTTACAAACTAACTACAAAGGTTAAAAGTGCCAAAAATAAAGTTAAATAAAGTTACAAAGGACAAGGGACTGAAACTGCCAAAGCTGAAACATTTTTAACTTGAAATCAAGGTTGTCGCGGCCCGCGAAGACTTCCCTTGAGTCCTTCGCGACCCGCGAGAGATGCCCAGTTCAGCATTTTGTTGCCGGCTGCAGGTTTCTGCTGTTCCACCGCCTTACACACCCGAATTTCGAAACTTGGAGCTTGTTGACGGTTTTATAATACCACTAGGATACCTGGGATGATCCTAAACATCCCCATAACACCTGTAATGATCTTTGATCATGGCATTCACCTATAAAAGGGACTTCATGTTGAACTTCTCATTTGCACATATCATTTAAATCTTCTCTACTCTCAACTCTGGAGGTTCCTGACTAAAAAGAGAGCTTATTCTTATAGAAAAGATTGTTAGGACCCTTTGTAAGTGTCTTAGCCCCCTCTTTAGTTCAGTTTTATTATTTTAAAACCGAAAAGTCAAAATTACGTAAAATAGATTTGACTCTCGGTTTTAACTCAAATGGTCTAGCCATTATTCGAGATGAATGTGGTTATGTGACCATAATTAGATAGGTGATTAACCCTTAAAAGGGGATCTCCAAATTATTTCGTTTGCCTAGTTAATTGTCGGGTCAAACTATTTTATTAAAAAGTCAGACTGGACAGAATTGTAAATAATAATTAAAAATAATAATACAGAGGTTATAAATTATATTTTAACACTCTAATAACTTAGTAATTATTATTAGAACATGTTTAGGCATGCCCAACCCGACAATTCTGAGTTTAGGGTCGGTTCGCAACCGAAAGTCGCAAAAGCTTGACTTTTGCTTTGACTTTCAGTTCTGACCCGATTAAGCTTAATCCTTCTATGTTTTAAGCTTCCAATAGGACCATATTATGTTGTAGTATAACTTTCTGAAGTTATATTACCTGGTCATTAGTATTTTGAATTATATGCTAGTTTCCGTTATTATGCTTATATTTGACCGTTATGCCCGTATATCATAAAAACGAGAATTTTGAAAATGTGAGAGGACAAAAAGCTTTAATTATTATATATAAGTATGTCCACAAAATTTGACATCAGTTTCTGGTCTCAAACAAAAGTTATGCATGATATCATAAATTAGAACTTTTCGTTAATTAAATTACGCTATTATGCATAAGTCATGTTTAAACATAGGTTTTGATCCAAAACTCATTACCTACTGATAAGATATTATTTTTAGGGATTTTTGGAATTTTTGGTCAGATTATAAACTGACCATTTAGTTTAGTTCTCATATAATTTGGTAAATGACGATAATACCCTTTTCATGCATAAAATGAGTTTAACATATGAATTGCACACCAAACCTTTTCCTACTGATATTATATATTAAATAAAATATTTTGAACATTTAAGAGTGATCAAAATCTCATAATTCCAAAAACATCTTAAGTATCGTCAATTATCGACTTTTACACTAATTAAACGCATAGTATGGTTTAAAACCATACTAAACACCTAAGACTTGTTACCTACTGATTTTATAAATAAATTTTAATATTATTACAGCGGGTATAGGTCATGAACTCAGACTTCCAAAAATGTCCTTAAAAGCATATGTGAAATGACCAAAATACCCTTTCGGGGAATAGTTTGGCCATAAATGGTAAACCTCACATATGTATGATATCTTACTGATGTAACTTGATAAAATAAATATTTTTACAAAATGATTTGGACCAGAACCTCAGGTTTACTATAAAATCTCTTTTATAAACATTAAAATGACCAAAATGCCTCTACGGGACTTAAATTGGTTTTAAATATTTTTGGGCATATATGTTAACATCCTACTGATGTATTAACACATTCTAAGCATAATAACTTGTGGGGCTTGTATATGGTTCTTTTGGTTACCCGTTATGCAATTATGCATTCAATTGGGTTTATGTAACTAGTTTACGTAAATTAGCCGAAACGGGTTTAACCTTATCATTTTCACTTCAAAATCCAGAATGTATTTAGTTTCCCATATTATACAAGTATCCAAACTTGTCGGGTCTAAACCAAATTCTATTCCGGTCTCCGCTTAATCTAGCGTTTAGAACCGTTAAGTGTTTTTTTTTCAAACTAACCGGTCTAAGTCTTTGACTTAAATAAAGACCCATTAGTATCCTAATAGTTTAATAAACCTTCCATACAGATTGAGTAGCTTCGGTAGAAGGTGATTTCATAAGGCTTTAGGAAAGATACGGCTGAGTTGCTTCTTGCACATCTAGCTCAGGTAAATACTTTTAACTTATTTTCCCTTATACAGGCTTGGGATACGGTATAATAATATACCGCTTGGACGGGTATGGAATCATTTAATCGGATTGTGATTAATAAATTGCATAACCCGTTTTAATCTGTTTTGTTTGATAACATAAATATTGGGGGTTAATACGACCGTGTCCTGGATATCCTCGGCTCATTTCATTTGAAAATGGCCACGACCTATGCACGGGGTGTAGGCATACACCTGACAGATGCAAATGCTAAATAACCCACATGTTGGGGATAACTCCTTTATGGGTTTTATAGTGGTGAGTCGGTTAATCATGACTGGCTTCCAAACCGGCCCCATATGTATGACAAACATGTAAAACTGTATACAAGATTTTATATAAAAATTGTCCCAAGTTATAAATGGTTTGTGCCTTGTGCATTTAAATCAATTTTCATAAATTCTTTTCAAATGAGTCGGTTAATTATATTTACCAGTGAAAACTGATGTATTTTCCAAAGACTAAGTGACAGGTACCTCTCGTAACTAGGCTGGAGCTACTCGGTGTCAAATAAGAGAATCTTGCAAATCCTTAGATGCCTTAAGTCTGTCATTTCAGTTTTCTTGTATTTTGTTTTATGAGCCGCATGTGGATCTCTATTACAACCAGTCTGTATATTCTTTTATTTGGACACTCGGACACTATGGTTTGTAACAGTAATATTCTACCAAGCCTTCCGCTGTGCTATTTATATTGTGTGTATTGACTATGATGATATCAACTACGTCACGATACTCCCCACCGGGCCCACCAGTAATATGTGGAAATATCGGGGTGTGACAACATGTCCTGCATTAACGCCATTTTTGAGTCCATGTCTGTGTTCAAACAAGTGGCGTTGTGCAATTCTTCCATAAACCCAAGCCCTTGCTTTATCATGATGTTTTCAAGCAGGTAGTCTTCCTGCTCTTCACTATCGTATATAACGGTCACCATGTCTGTTTCATCATCAAAACGCCATGATGTCATGACAGGGTCCGATTGCTTTGATTGGTCCAAATTTCCTTGTTAATGTTTTCATAAACTTATGTGTTTCATGACATTCGTTATCCAGAGAGATGCCAAGAGATAGTATACCCCTCTGTACCTCTTCTTCCGTCTTCAAAATTGCCTTGATCGTCCTAATATACACCCTCCTTCTGTTGTCAAAACGTAGGACGAATCGCCTGATTGCCAGAGTGTATCTCCACCAAATGATGGTTGCCATTTTTGGCATTTTGGTTAAACTTGCTGTTTTTGGTAAAAGATGTTTTTGCAGAATGATAGATTGAAGTGATTATGGAATCGATGTTTAACATCGTTTATATAATGATGTTTTTGGCGCGTAATTTAGGAGGGAATTTATTCTAATAAATGTTAATAACTGAATTTCAGTTACTCTGTTGTTTCCTCTTCCTGTAATATCCAACGCGTTTTATCACTAATTTTTGGCGTTTTGTATTAATGGCGTTTTATTCTTTTGAATGGCGTGTTATCATTTTTGTTGGTGTTTTAAATTTGAACGCTAAAAGACCCTTTTACCCTTAATGAAGCGCGTCCACTTAATAGAATTAGTGTTATTTACGATAACGCCACCGCGCCAATCTAGTCCATAGATTGTTTTGATCTGAAGATCAATAACCGTTCTCACTGTTCTCACACTTTCACTCGTTTTCTCTAAATCCTAACCATATACATACATATACATATATATATACATATAACGCCCTGCGTTTTCATACTTACTATATTTAGAAACCATTGCTTGAAAGTCTATTTATGGAAACTTGCATTCTCGCAATCATCCTTTCTTCTTAATCAAATGTAAAATACGGGACTTGATTTCATAAATAAAACTCGTACTTTGTTAATTTCATGTTATACATACTTTATACCTAATCATACGTTTAATTGTGAGACAATTAGTTACATATCCGTAACACTTGCAAACGTGTAATAAACCTACTAATACGTAACATACACACTTGATACCTTAATTACAAACGAGTCTTATACTTAATCTTATTCATTTGATACCTGTGTTACCCCTAGTACATGTTAAATATGCTTAAATATCCTAAGATGGGCATAAAACACGTCATATATGTCATTGGAACATGTCACAAAACATTAAAACATAAAATAAATTTTTTGTCCTTCCTACCTCCTACATGACTTCTATGACACATTTTGAGGTACCTAAATGAAGATGTAATCTTCTACCTCATGCTTGAAATACTTGAACATTTGGACTTAATAATATAAACTATACAACCTAAATAATATCTATGTACATTCGAACCTTTGATGTTGAACTCATGTTCATTTGTCAAGGTAGTAGGACATCATCTAAGACCTAAACCCTGTTATGATTCTTATGAGTGTTCAACTCATGAAAACATTATTATAACCCTTGTGGTTACCAAGTGTCATACAAGTGTTATGTGTTGAAGATGATTATTTTCACATGTTATTCTCATATGTTATTTTCATATTGTTTTATTCCGAATCTCGACCCTAAACATACTTGAACATTAACCCTTACACATTCAACCTTCTAACCTCATCAACTTCGTCACATTGGATAATCGGAAAGCCTATGCAATATTGTGAGTATACTCGCAACCCCCCCTTTTTATGTTTACCACTTTTTGGGGTGTAACATGTTACTTTATTTAAACACACTTAAACTTATTCTTTATGCAATGCACAAAACAATCCTTATACATGAATACTATGTTATGATACTTGATGCTTACGTGGACCATACTTATGTGATATGTTTTAGTCATTAGCTTTCACGAGCCTCCATTTGACATGTATAGCGCTATAGGAGTAACGCACCGCCCCCCTTAAACTTGGGTCATGTTGAATTAATTAAACTTTCTTGCGTAAACAGAGGATTGGCTAGAAATATTGCATGCCACGCTAGGTTGATCTCGTATAGACTAAGTTGCCATGTGGATTCGTTTTAAACTTTTATACTTATGCTTATACTTATGCTTAAACTTGTATACTCGCCTTTGCTTTTGCATTGAATTGTATTTTAAACATGTTACAGGTTGATGATGACGATGTTATGAAAAGAAGTAGCGTTGATGCCTAGATACACATATAGACGTTTAGGTTTAATACGTTGAATAAATTTCACATTTGTTGTTGTATTGTCTTCTTGTATTTTTAACGTATTGTAACGTTTATTTATGAATGAAATCAATTTATCCTTAATTCTATTGTCACAATTAGCATTATGTGCGATGAGCAATCTTTCTTCGTCTCACTCTGATGTTTCCGCCATCGGTTGGGGTGTGACAGATTGGTATCAGAGCCATAACTATAGGGAATTAGGAAAAGTAGGAATGCTTTAACCTAGTCTATAGTTCTAGAGCCTTATTCTTATGTTTTGCTTGAACCACTTGCATGATACATTATTTACTCCTTGTTTACTTGCTTTTGGCCTTTTAAACATATATGCCACTTTTGTGTTAATACTTGCTTTGTTTGTTAATACTTGTTGCATTATTCCATCCTTATGTGCTATTCTTGAAATGCCTTTTTCATATTATTTCTTGCAATACTTAGTATGCTTATACTTGTTGATGCCATTTTGAGCATACGTCTTTTACTCAATTATACTAACATCAAAGCCACTCGTATTACACAAACGAGACGACTTCACCAAAATAGGCGTGAAACCCACAATTTGGTGGACGACCCTCAATCCATCTACTTTTTCTTTTTACACGAAATTCACCATCAAGTTAGGAGTGAAATCCTCACCTTGATGGAGAAATTCAAATTTCAAATTCTAGTGGACCCTCGTCAAAGTGTTGAAATTAAATTTTTACCCGACGAGTACCAACCACACTTAGGATACTAACCCGCCAAGTTAGGGGTGAAACCCGCACCTTGACGACTAGTTCCACCCCTTGATTTTCATAAATCCCGCCAAGTCTCGAAATTTCAATTGATATGGGACATGTAGTAACCGGAAGGGTAAATACCGTAAACCGACTTGTCGGCGAGAGTATTTCACCTATTAGGCCAAAGCATGCTCCTCAAATTCGAAAGGATTTTCGACCACTTTGGTTAGTCAAAGTTCCGTTTTGGAACCATCCTAAATTTTAATCAAACATGTGTTTCTATTATTTATTTTATACAATGAAATCTTTCAAATTCGAATTTACTTTCGATATTTTCTTCTCACACACACATCATACTAAATCTTTTTCATACACTTATACATATGCATGATTTCATATAATTTAAAGCCATATTCCTTGTATCAATAAGTGGAGACATATCATCGAGATAGGAGTGATTTCCTTACCTTGACAATTAACTCCACACCCCTTTTCTTAAAACGACCTCACCAACGAGTTAAGGGTGATTCCCTTACCTAGGTGATCGTTACCAAAACGTCTCTTCCAAATATCTTACTATGCAAACTCGATCATGTTTTATACCTAAATTATTTATCATTATTCAAAATACATACGTATACGATTTCAAAATACATTGTTTTATCAAGCGTACTTTCTATCCTACAACCTATTTTCACTTAACTCATATACACGAGATTCTTAAACTTATCTTAAACGTTTTACTAGACAAATTTCCAAACCTTACGAAATGCTACCTATCAATTTAATCGGTCCAAGGAATCTCTTGCCCATGAACTCCATATTCGACTTAATCACTAAAACGCACTCATGATATATATCACCAAACTAAAGACTTTCATTCTCAATCAGAGGATCAAACCAACCTTTCTTTTACACCTATAAGGTCTTATGGACGTTAAACGATCGTTTTACCAAGGACCCTTTTCAACCTCAACAAATCATTTGTTAGAACTTTTAACAATCACTAAGTCCTTTTGCTAAAATTCTTTTCTAAAGATCCTCGTTTTCACAAGAATCTCCTAAATTCATAATTTCTTGTTTAATAAAACGAACTTACTTTCGATTGAAAACCTTTTCCTACCCCAATTTACAAAACTCGTGGGCAAGAAGACTTCTTGGAGACCGACCATCTTCGGATTTCGTAAACTCTTTTAAAACAAAAGTAGCATTTCCATTCATTACAAAATGCATTATGCTTAACCAATGAGTACTTTATATCCTTTTACATATGCAAACTATATTCTACCCTTCAAACCAAGCTCAATCTAATTTTGATACGATAAACTCAACGTTTCATTTAAACAACTATACATGCATATCATCATACACATTTTAGTCGATATCTCGCGATAACATCATTTATATCGTTCGTATTTACATACTTAACCCCTTTAACGCTTTCATGCACTTAAATCCGTGATGTTCCAACATACACTATATACGTAAATTTTATTACTCTTACCTACACTTATACATTTTATGCTTATACTTATACACTCACGTATTTCATGTTTTTACTTATACTCATACGTTTCATGCTTATACGTATACTTATACTACTCGTACGTTTTATGTTGATACTCATACATACATGCGTATTCACACTTAAGCTTATGCTCATACTTTCATTCATACTCATGATACATACATTCATACCCGTACACGAACGTAATCCGAGGGATTAGCTTACGTGGGTCCCACACATACTTAAGCATGGACTTGCTTATATACTATATTCTTATACGTACACGTTCTTATTTTTAAATTATGTATACCCTGATTCATACTCAACTAGTACAAGCTATGCGGATCATGTGACGATCAAAATAATCGCGGGTGCACACGGGATTATAGTGACTGGCTCATGAGAACCATAGAGTGTACTACTGTGTATGGTAAGACACGGAACGTAACATGGCACCGAACACGAAACGGACGTAATGTGGTCAAAACATGGTGGATATGCCGCTGGTACTTCCTATATATAAGTGTTTTCACCATATTACCAAACTTTCGTAAAACGTGTCATGAGAAATTCAGTGTTTTGCAGACCTATTTAGACCTAATACAACTTTAGACAACTCACAAACGCATTATATCCGATTATCCACGATGAGACTTCATTCTTAACACACTACGTTCATCTATCCAGCACTTATGCCATTCTTATGCTTGCATTCTTCAAGAGTCAATCGCTCACTTCTATACTCGTATTATTCCCCATTATCCCTTCTTTCATACGAACCTCGTTCAGAAACTAGCTTGTTTAAACATTCGAATCCTAACTTATCTTATTACCTTTAGAACCGATTTTCTATTTTTTATTCTGGTATAAACGCATTTAGTAGGTCGTTAATACTTTATCTTACCAAACCTCCTCGTTCCACTCAAGAAGCAATTTCTATGAATATGTGGTCTTATACTATCTTTAAAACTTCCTACGCAATCTATTTTATTAATTTCAAACCATTGTATAAAGACCTCCTTCGTAAAATACAATACGTTTGTAAAGCAACTCCAAGTTAGCTATTCAAAAATCATTTTTCCTATACGAGTTTTCGCTCATGCTTATGCCTCAAAACCATTTTAGCCAGACAATTCATTTTACAAACTTATTTTTATTCTCCCAAAATTTCGTACTTTTCAAAACGTTTCAAAATTTCAAGTCTCAAACTTTTACCAAAACTCTTTAAGTCTACCTCTTGAATAAATTTCGGGACGAAATTTCCTAAAGAAGGGGAGACTGTAACGCCCTGCGTTTTCATACTTACTATATTTAGAAACCATTGCTTGAAAGTCTATTTATGGAAACTTGCATTCTCGCAATCATCCTTTCTTCTTAATCAAATGTAAAATACGGGACTTGATTTCATAAATAAAACTCGTACTTTGTTAATTTCATGTTATACATACTTTATACCTAATCAATACGTTTAATTGTGAGACAATTAGTTACATATCCGTAACACTTGCAAATGTGTAATAAACCTACTAATACGTAACATACACACTTGATACCTTAATTACAAACGAGTCTTATACTTAATCTTATTCATTTAATACCTGTGTTACCCCTAGTACATGTTAAATATGCTTAAATATCCTAAGATGGGCATAAAACACGTCATATATGTCATTGGAACATGTCACAAAACATTAAAACATAAAATAATTTTTTTGTGCTTCCTGACCATGGCTTACGGACCGTAAGCCTCCTCCCTTACGGTCCGTAAGGGTATCTGGCGGGCAGCAGATTCAAACAGCTCGCGAATTGCACGAAATCCCAACACTTTCTCACCTCCAATCACCTCTAATCACCATTAAAACACCCACCAACTTAACCTAACTCTTCCCCTATAAATACACACCTCCTCCAAGCTCAAAACACTTTACAAACACTCTCTAATCTCTCCTAAATCACTCTCAAAACTCTTGCAAATCAGAAATTCGGGCAGATTCATACCTCTCTACAAAAGTGAGCATAACTCGCTCAAAACTCAACCAAATCACTTGATTCTTCTTCCTACTTGCTTGGATAATCTTTGGGCTTGATTCCTTGATCTCTCCTTGGAGAAATCAGACCTGGAATTGCCCTAAAAATGTCCATAAACTTTCTGTTGTGTTTTAAGTTCTTTCAAAACTTGTTTAAACTTATCAAACTTGAGTCTAACTCATCTCACACCTATGTCCTAATGCTTACAAACTATCTTATGGTTGGTTAGGCTTAAAAACAAGGTTGAGACATACAAAATCAGAGGTTAAACCTCAAATAAATTATGTTTTGTTTAGGGTTTTTTAACCCACAAGTCATGTTCAAGCTTCAAACTTGATATAGGAGTGATTATGGAACAACTTGGGTTTTTCCAACATAAAATCCCCACATGATTTGATGATTTCTCATAGCTTTGATTGTTTACATTATTGTACTAATCTTAAGTTCATGACCCTCCTTGTTTGCTCTTACAACAAGTGTAGTGGTGAACACATACGAGGTGCCTAAATGGAAGCTTATCCTTCCTACCTCCTACATGACTTCTATGACACATTTTGAGGTACCTAAATGAAGATGTAATCTTCTACCTCATGCTTGAAATACTTGAACATTTGGACTTAATAATGTAAACTATACAACCTAAATAATATCTATGTACATTCGAACCTTTGATGTTGAACTCATGTTCATTTGTCAAGGTAGTAGGACATCATCTAAGACATAAACCCTGTTATGATTCTTATGAGTGTTCAACTCATGAAAAAATTATTATAACCCTTGTGGTTACCAAGTGTCATACAAGTGTTATGTGTTGAAGATGATTATTTTCACATGTTATTCTCATATGTTATTTTCATATTGTTTTATTCCGAATCTCAACCCTAAACATACTTGAACATTAACCCTTACACATTCAACCTTCTAACCTCATCAACTTCGTCACATTGGATAATCGGAAAGCCTATGCAATATTGTGAGTATACTCGCAACCCCCCTTTTTATGTTTACCACTTTTTGGGGTGTAACATGTTACTTTATTTAAACACACTTAAACTTATTCTTTATACAATGCACAAAACAATCCTTATACATGAATACTATGTTATGATACTTGATGCTTACGTGGACCACACTTATGTGATATGTTTTAGTCATTAGCTTTCACGAGCCTCCATTTGACATGTATAGCGCTATAGGAGTAACGCACCGTCCCCCCTTAAACTTGGGTCATGTTGAATTAATTAAACTTTCTTGCGTAAACAGAGGATTGGCTAGAAATATTGCATGCCACGATAGGTTGATCTCGTATAGACTGAGTTGCCATGTGGATTCGTTTTAAACGTTTATACTTATGCTTATACTTATGCTTAAACTTGTATACTCGCCTTTGCTTTTGCATTGAATTGTATTTTAAACATGTTACAGGTTGATGATGACGATGTTATGAAAAGAAGTAGCTTTGATGCCTAGATACACATATAGACGTTTAGGTTTAATACGTTGTATAAATTTCACATTTGTTGTTGTATTGTCTTCTTGTATTTTTAATGTATTGTAACGTTTATTTATGAATGAAATCAATTTATCCTTAATTCTATTGTCACAATTAGCATTATGTGCGATGAGCAATCTTTCTTCGTCTCACTCCGACGTTTCCGCCATCGGTTGGGGTGTGACATATATATATATATATATATATATATATATATATTATAGGGGACCGCTAAAATGAAAACCACCCCCAGTTGCGAGAACCACGAGAACCACTCTCCATCAATTAGATAATGACACCCAAAAGGATAATATAGTCATTTAATCAAAACCATCAAATCATCTCTCTCTCCTCTTTAAAGCCTCTTTTTAAAGTCATTTCAATTTCTCTTTTTTCAGTTTTTTGTCTTTTGTAAAAAAAATTATAAAAAAAAAATTTGTAAATAAAATTTTGGCAAAAGTTTTTGTAAAAAAAAAAGTTTAAAAGCGTAAAAAAAGTTGTATTAAAAAAACGTAAAAAAGTTTAAAAAACGTGTGTAAAAAAAAGTTCTGTAAAAAATGGTTAAAACCGTAAAAAAGTTTTCATATAAATTTTTGTTCTTTGTTAAAAAATTTTGTAAAAAAGTCTTTTTGTAAAAAAAAGGTCTAAAATCGTAAAAATAATTTTAGTAAAATAAGTTTAAAACCGTAAAAAAGTTTAAAAACGTGTGTGTAGAAAAAGGCGCATAAATACAGGGCGTAACGGCGCGTAAAAACGGGGCGTAAAAAACGGCTCGTAAAAAAACCGGGTGATGAAACGACGCGTAAATACGGGGGAGTAAAATGACGCGTACAAACGGGGCGTAAAAACGGGGCGTAAAACCGGGCGTTAAAACAGCGCGTAAAAAACAGTTCGTAAAAATGTTTTTTGTAAAAAATCCTGACAAAAATTGTTTTTTGTAAAAAAATCAGATTTTAAAATGGTTTTTTAATTAAAAAATATGATTTTAATAAAAAATAATTAATTTAATAAGACAAAAAAAGTAATAAAAAACAATATATACAATCAATGTTGTAGAAGGCGCTAGTCGGGCGGTGAGGTACCGCCTAGGGATTAATCGGGATTAATCGGATTGGACTTTTTAAGTATAATTTTACAAATTTTTTATATATATAGATAACTTTATACTTTTTATTAATAAATTTACAAGTTTAGGAGATAACTTTATACTTTTTATTAATGTATTTAAAAGTTTAGGAACCATATGTAAACTAGTGAAATATAGAGGGGGTTAAATGTTAAAATACCTGAAATTAAATGCTAAAATAGGTTTATAAGTAATATTTGGGCTGTAAAACAATGGGCCAGATTCAAAAATGGGTCAAATTTTGTGTTTAATGGGCTGTAAAACATGGACCGATTAGTCCGATTTTGACCGCCTGGGACCGATTTTGACCGCCTGGGACCGATTTTGACCGCCTAAGACCGATTTTGACCATATCCGCCTAATTGGACATACTAGCTAAAAATTAGTTGGTAACTCACCGCCTAGGCCGATTTCTGCAACATTGTATATAATAAGACAAAACAAGCAAATTTACTAAACTGCCCTTTTGACATTAAAATATTATAAACATATTAAGACAAAAAGAATTTAATATTGTTTTTATAACTTTTAATCTCATCATCCATCTTCAAAGATCAATGGTTGGAAAGTGGTTCTCTTAACTCTGGGTGGTTTTCATTTTAGAAAAATCTTGAAGGGACTGAATTTAAGAATCAAAAATGTTTTTAGGCCTTTTCAGGATTTTGGATTTGTGGGCCAATTTGAATGTATGGGGATTTACGAATAAGGTCCAAATTTTTTGTCTCGAATAGGGTCAAGTTTTTTTTTTATAATTTTCGAAGATGGCTCTGAGATGAAGAGAAATTTGCAAGTCGAAAGACATCTTATTGAAATTCTTGCTAAGTTTAATATGAAATTTCTTGTTTGCATATGACATATTTATATTAGAATAAAAGTTTAAACTCACATATTAACTAAAACGTTCATGGATCTAGAAATCTCAAAATAGTCAGACCTTGTCCACTTAATTTTTGTACACAATTAGTGGATGCCCCGCCCTCATTGCGGGGAGATGGCCGAATAATGAGCGATTGTTAGGTAGCTCATTGACACGAAAAACAATCAAATCGAGTCAACCAATTAAAACAAAACATTTTTATAGTTTTGAAAAAAAAAACTAAAACAATGGCAATATTGTAATTTTTAACTGAGGGAAAGTTGTATTTTTTGACTGGGGTAAAATCGTAATTTGCCAAAAGCTAAAGTGATGGCAATACTGTAAATTTGAACCAGTGGCAAAATTGTAAATTTTCACAGGAGTAAATTTATAACTTTGAACTTAGGGAAACAGCGTAATATAAATTTGAACTAAGGGCAAAATCGTAATTTTAAGCTGGAGGCAAAACCACAATTTTATTTTGAACCGAGGGGAAAATCATAATTTTGAGTTGGGAGCAAAAGCATAATTTTATTTTGAACCGGGGAAAAAAACGTAATTTTGAACCGATGGTGAAACCATAATTTTTTAAACGGGGACAGAGGGAAAATCGTAATTTTTAGCTGAGGGAAAAAACAGAATTTTATTTTGAACTGGGGGGCGAAAAAGTAATTCTGAGTTAAGGGCAAAACTACAATTTTATTTTGAATCGAGGGAAAAATCATAATTTTAAGCCGGGGACAAAAGCGTAATTTTATTTTGAGCTGGGGGCAAAAACGTAATTTTAAAACGGATATAAAATAATAAACTGGTTGGTCCAATGGGGGAGTGTCAGACAAAATCGTAATTTTGAATAGATGGCAAAATCGTAATTTTGAGATGGGGACAAAAGCGTAATTTTAATTTGAGCTGAGGGCAAAACGGTAATTTTAAACAGAAGAAAAAACATAATTTTAAAATGGATATAAAATTATAAACTGGTTGGTCCACTGGGTGAGTGTCACTATTCCCCCAACTTGTAAAATGTATATGTAGTATAGTGTGGCATCTTATGGATTCGCCATTTATTTTTGTAGTTAACGGCTACATATAGTATACCCAAAGTTATAACAATATAATATATTAAATACATCTTGTGATTTAAAGTAAAGTTCATTTTTTTAAATACCTAGGTGATGCCTGCCTGACCGAATAATTCTCAACCAATTAAAAAATCAGTACTATACTTTTGCTACAAAGAAAAAATAAAAAGAGTGTTAGGCAGCTATTTGACACGATTTTTAGCTGGCGGCAAAGTCATATTTTTATTTTTACTTGCCGGAAATATCAAATTTTTTCCCGAGGGTAAAATCCTAACTTTTAGCTAGGGGAAAACCATATTTTTATTTTGCACTGGGGGCAAAAAAGTAGTTTTGAACCGAGGGGAATTTCGTAAGTTTTAGCTGGGGGCAAAACATAAATTTATTTTGAACTGGGGGCAAATATGTAATTTTAAACTGTGAGCAAAACCGTAATTTTAAAGTAGGTATAAAATAATAAGCTGGTGTAAAATCGTAATTTTGAGCCGGGGGGAAAACAAAATTTTAATTTGAACTGGGGCGAAAACGTAATTTTGGCCGAGAGTAAAAGCGTATTTTTTTACCGAAGGCGAAATCGTATTTTTTAGATCGGGCAAAATGGTAAATGTATTTTGAAGTTGAGCCAAAACCGTATTTTTTAACTGTGGGCAAAAATGTAATTTTAAAGTGGATATAAAATAATAAACTGGTTGGTCCAATGGGTATTGCTCGCCGCCCATTTGAACCAATGGTAGAGAAACACTATTCTAGGGCAAAAACGTAATTTTAAAGTGTGTATAAAATAATAAACTGGTTGGTACAATGGGAAGGGGCGGCCGCCAATTTAAACCAATGATAGGGTGATACTATTCCCGGTTTGTATATGTTGAAAATGTGGCATCCTATGGATTCGCCATTTATTTTTGTAGTTAACGGCTACATACATCATGCATAAAGTTATAACAATATAACATATTAAGGATTAGGATCAAATACAAAGTATCCTAATTGTAACAAGGATACAAAGGTTCTAAAAAAACCCACTACAAAAAAAAAAAAAAAAACTTAAACATACGCCACCACCAAAAACCTAAACTCCCACCCCCACCCCCATCACCCACCAATTAGGATAGTGTTTGCGGGGGGGGGGGGGGGGGGTTAGTTTTTTTGGTGAGGTATAGTTTTGTTTTTTGTTTTTTTGTTTTTTTTTTTGCCAGGGGGAGTTTAGGTTTTTGGGTGGTGATAGGGTGGGGTGGGGGTGGGTGTTTAGGTTTTGGGTGGTGATGTAGTGGGTTTAATTTTAGGTTATTGTACACTTGTTACTCTATAAATCATTCTTACACTTCTTACAATTAGGAGACTTTGTAGAATAACTTGACCCAATATATTAAATACATCTTGTGATTTAAAGTCAAGTTCATTTCCCTTTCTAGTTAACCTTTGACTTTTTAGCACGGTTCAAGCTGTTGGGGAATTATCAGAAAAACAGATAATCATATAACCAAAGAGACGTGTATTTACTCTTAAATCAAATTATTTCGATGGTTTACCCGAAGAATTTAATCGGATGCAACTCCGATTTTTGAGAAAATTGAACAATTGTATGTGTTAGGGGTGTTCAGAAAAAACCGTAACCAAATAAAAACCGTAAACCGAACCGTAACCGTAACCAAATAAACTGATCCGAATAACGAATTCGGTTTTTGGTTTGCTTTCTAACCGAAACCGAATTGTGAATATGGTTTTTGGTTCGGTTTATGGATCCACATTTTTTTTTATTCGGTTTATTTGGATAACCGAATAAACCATTTAACTTAATTAATTATTAAATAAAAATAAAATATTTTATAAATCATATACAATTTATTTGCCCAAAATAGTTATTTTTTTATGTAGCCCAAAATACCAAATGTAAATCTAAAAGCCCAACTCAAACTCACTCATTTTTAAAATAACAGAACTTCAGACCTATAGAAACTAGGGTTTAGGATTTCTACATTTTCTTAGAGAAAGACTCATGTTTGAAGATTATTTATATTTTGTGTCATTAGACTTGTTAACTATTTATAGTTTCTATAATCTATGTTTTGAAGCTTTAACTTTGTGGTTGTGCCTACGACTACTTGATGGATGTATTTGTTTTATTTCGCAATGAAACGTTCTTGTATTCATATATTGCTAAGTGTAAATTAGTTGCGATGTTCGAAAGTTAGAACACAAACATAAATATAAATTAGGAAAAAAGTACTTAGTACAATTTGGTTAGATTTGGTTTATTTGGTTTGTTTGGTTTCTAACCAAAACCAAACCGAATTGAATTTGGTTTGGTTTGGATCGGTTTGCATATTTCTTATTTGGTTTGGTTTGGTTTTTGGTTTGGGGTACAAAATTTTGAAAACCGAATAAACCGAACCGAATAAACCAAATAAACCATAAACCGAACCGATGAACACCCCTAGTATGTGTGTATGGAATTCGCCTGAACCAGGAAATTGTGATAAAAAAACTGTCTACGAATTTTGGGGTTGGGGATGATTAACTGCCTAATGGCAGTTATCTCAATTTATCTTAAAACTGTCACTAAACTGCCATAATTTTGATGTTTCGAAATTATGGTATTTTTCTGAAAATAAAATTTTCTGATGCAATTTTATTAAGACAATTTAATTAAAATAAAATTTTCTGATACAACTCGACCCCAGCCAAGGGCTCTGCCCCTTGGACCCCGCCAGAGGCTGCCGCCCCTTGGACCCTGCTCCCGGAACCCCGCCAAGGGGGCGTTGACCCCTTGGAACCCCCGTAGAGTACGAGCTCCGTCCATACACTTCGAATTATAATAACTCAAACAAGCGTGCACTCCCGTACCTCCTAAGTTGCTTGATGTATATTATTATTCGCTTTGGTCACCAAGTCAACCCCGATTACACTAAAATATCTAACACAAAGCTGTCGTAAGGGTTCTAATTTTTGTGAGCTTGATTCTGCTAAATAATTAATTTTTATTTTCTCTTTAATGAGCCAAGAATTATCAATAAATAAATGGGAAGGAAGATTCAAATATATTAACTTTTTGTTTATCTTATTGTGCAACCAGGTGACATTCAGTGCGACTGCAGAACAGCCACCCCATCTAGAAAGAAATGTAATGTTACTTGTTCGTCAGCTAATACGACCGATTCCAACCCAAAAACAGTAGGCCAAAGCATCAAAACCGGTTTCTCAAACTATGTTACTCTAAATCCTGCTGATTTAACATGGTTTATGTTAAAAATATTAAAAGTAGTTGCTGGCCTTTCATTCACAAATATGAACGTATAAATACAAATTATAATTACAGGTTAAGTTATTCTACAAATGCTTCTAACAATAAGAAGTGTACAAAGACACAATCGATAACACAAGATGACATAATGTCGATCAAAATATAACACAATGTGAGAAACATAACACAATGTCGAGGAAAAAAGACACAATAAGTCGCAAAAAAGAAACAATGACGCAAATATCGAAAAAACACAATGGTAAATAAAAGACACAATGATAATAATTTTTTTTAAATATACAACCTATAAATTCAAAAGTGAAAACCTAAAATCTCACATCATAGAGTTCGATTAGACGGTTCTAATGCCCCTTGAATGAGGCCAATCGGAGTCCGTTTGATACCCTTTCTATGACTTCTTATTTTAGGAGGCTTTGTATTTGATGTCATGTTTTGACTTCTTCCTATTCTATCTATAGGAACTATTTGAATTTCAAACTAATAAAATTAAATGAATAGATAAACTATACATATACAATATATAATAATATACTCATGCAGTCGATGCAAGTGGTTGTCAGATGTTGATACTGGCCTGGAAGTCTTCGAATAACACCCTTGTAGTCCTTTTGTGAATATATCAGCCATTTGGTAACTGGAGTGTACATGTAGAACACGAACTTAGCCTCGATCTGCTTTCTCTCGAACGGAATGAATGTCCATCTCTGTGTACTTTGTGTGTGATGTTGGACTGGATTACTCAGAAAGATATATGGCGCTTACGTTGTCACAATAAACTAACGTAACATGTGTTGGAGGTTTATGCAACTCTAATAAAAAGTTATAAAGCCATCATACTTCTAAAACAACATTGGCAGCCCTGCAATACTCGGTTTCGACACTTGAGTGAGACAATATTGGTTGGCGTTTTGACGACCATGAGATTAAATTGTCACCCATATAGACACAATATCCAGACATGGAGCAACGAGAGTCCGGACATTCTCCCCAATCAGCGTGAGTATAGGATAAAAGTGAGGTAGACACTGTTGGGGAGATGGTGACGCCGTAGTCGATTGTCCCTTTGATATATCTCAAAATTCTCTTAAGAGCATTCATATGAGAGGTGCGTGGCGCATGCATGTGCATGCACACCTTTTGGAAGAAATAAGTTTATATCAAGGCGAGTGAATGTGAGATATTAGAGAGCACCCGCTAATTGACGATATTCGATGCCATCCGACAGAAGAGTGACATCGGTTGAGCTAAGTTTGTTTTTGAATCAACATGTGTGATAGTAGGTGCATGTTGTCATCTTTGCTCTATCAAGTATTTCAGTTGCATAAGTATGATGAGACAAAAAAAAAAGAGTTGCAATGGCGGGTAACGGCGATGCCGAGAAAGTAGCTTAGGTGTCCCAAATCTTTCATGGGAAATTCAGCTAATAAAGACCTCAAAAATGAGCCTGGAGACGGTCCGTTGATGTAACTAAAATTATGTCATCGAGATACAGTAGGAGATAGGCTATGTCGACACAAGTTTTGTAAATGAATAGGGAGTGATCGGACTTATTATGTTGAAAATTCATGTGTGAAACATAGTTTGCAAAACGTTGATACCAGGCACGTGGCGTCTGCTTTAAGCTGTATAATGATTTCTTTAACAAGTAAATATGGTCGTGAAACCTTTTGTCTAAAAAATCCATAGGTTGGTGCATGTAGACCATCTCTTGAAGATTGGGATATAGAAAGGAGTTTTTTTCAAATCGAGTTGGTGAATAGGCTAACCATTTGAAATTGCCAAGGTTAGTACAGTTCGGATTGTAGCGGGGTTCACATCCGAACTAAAAGTTTCACCACAATTTATACCAAGTTGTTGAGATCTACCATCACATACTAGTCTCGCTTTATACCGTTCCAAGGACTCGTTCGAGTTCTTTTTGTGGTAAGAAGTCCATATGCTACGAACGATGTTCATGTTTGGATTCCTTGGAACCAAAACCTAAGTCTTATTTTCAATACGGGCATGGTATTCATCATGCATGTCCGTATTCCAATCCTTGTTATTAAGAGCATCAAATGGGTTACGTTGAAGAGTAGAAATAGAGGTAGAGCAGTTGAGATTAAGGACTTGTTTGGGTTTGGAAATAGCAGACATGCTTCGGGTGTGTATAGTGCGTTGAGTATTAGTGGTGGGTGCAATATGCATGGGGTTTTGTGATTGGAAATGAGAGTATAATGGAGTGGGACTAGGAAGGATTCTACAGTAGATGTAGGAGATGGTGTAGGTAGATCAGATGAGTTTGTAGGTGAAGCATTAGAAGAATTAGGAAGTCATAGATGTATGGGCCAAGCCAGCCTGTGAGGTAATGAGGTTGTTGGGCCTCGTTTATGAGATAGTGTATGGGATGAGTTAGGTGAAGCGAGTGGGATTTGGGGTTGGGTTATGGCATTAGCTGAGTTTGGTGAATGGTTTTATCGGTCCACAATAGAGGGAGTGAGTCAGACATTAGAAAATGGTAGGTTTGAGAATTTGGTTGATGAGTTGTAGTAAAAGGAAAAGAGGTTGCGTAAAAATAACATGACGAGAGATGAAAATTTTACGAGTGGAGGTATCATAGCATTTGCATCCACAATGGTTAGCTGGATATCAAAGGAAAACAAAACGTGGAGATGATTTTGTAATTTGTGAATGGTAGTGAATGGGAAACGAGGGTAACACAAACAACCAAAGGCGCGTAGATGCGAGTAGGTGGGTGTTCAATGAAATGAATGGAGGTTGGAGTTTGGTTTTGCAAAATTTATGAGTTATATTATGAAGGTATGTGGCGTGTTGGAGTGCATGGTGCCAAAATGATTAGGAAAGGAAGAGTGAGCGAGAAGTGTGGGGACAATATTATTACTCGTACAAATTTTTCTTTCTTCCTTGCCATTTTATGTGGGCGTGTGTGGACATGAGAATCAGAAAGTTATGCCTTGATTTTTGCAAACTTGGTGAAAACTGTTATTGTCATACTCATTTCCATTATCGCATTGGATAGATTTAATGGAATTAATGAAGATATAGAATTGTTGAAAAATGGGAATACTTGTGATTTATGTCCAATGGGAAATGTCCACAGAAAGTTGGTTGTATCGTCAAGAAATAATAGATAATAGTTGTGACCTAATGACTGTCGTAAGGGTCACACCCCGATATTTCCACGTATTACCGGTGGGCCCGGTGGGGAGTATCGTGACGTAGTTGATATCATCATAGTCAAACAACACAATTTTAAATGCACAGCGGAAGGAAAAGATAAATATATTACAATCTGATATAAAGTAATATCCAATATTACAGCGGAATGTAAGATGGATCCACAGGCGGATCTAAAATAGAAAGATAACACTGTTCAACAGACTTTAACATCTAGAGCTTGCGAGACTTGATTATTGATGCCTGGAGTAGCCAGCCTATTACGTATAGTACCTGCACTTAGCCTTTTTGGAAAATACGTCAGTTTACACTGGTAAATACAACTTAACTGACTCATTTTGAAAAGAGTTTGAAAATTAATTTGAATGCACATGGCACAAAACTTTTTATAACTTGGGGCAATTATTTATATATAATCTTGTATACAGTTTTACTTATTTGTCGTCCATCAGGGCCGGTTTGTAGGGCCGGTCTAGATTAACTGACACGTCACAGGTATAATGCCCACAAGGATGATTTCCTTTAAGTGGATTACCAGTTTTTACATAATGCATCTGTCAGGTGTACGCCTACACCCCATGCTTAGGTCGTGGCCATTTCTTTGAATGATGCCAAGGATATCCGGGACATGGTCATTTAACCCCCAAAGGCCATACACCAAATAATACAGAATAAAACGAGTTATGTAAATGCATTAATCACAATCCGATTTAAATGACTACATACCCGACCAAGCGGTATTATTATAATACCGTATCCCAAGCCCGTATAGGGAAAATAAGTTAAGAGTATTTACCTGAGCAAATTTAAATTTAATTTATCCCAGCCGTATACCACCAAGCAAGTACAGATAGCTTTTACTGGGCTCCTAAATCTGGAACGAAGGTTTTTAATAACCTATTAGATTCCTAACGGGTCTTAATTAAGTTGAAACTTAGACCGGTTAGTTTTAAGGAAATGTTTACGGTTCAAAACGCATGACTAAGCGAAGACTGGAATAGAATGTGATTTAGACCCGACAAGTTTGGAGACTTGTATAATATGGGTACACTAAACGCATTCTGGATTTTGAGGCAAAAATGATAAGGTCTGACCCGTTTGGTCAATTTATGCAAACTAGTTACATAAACCGATCCGGACGCGAAATATGCGTAACGGGTAACCATAAGAGTCATATACAGGTTTCCTAAGTTAATATGCCTTAAATATGTTGTGATATCAGTAGGATACCTTCCATTATGCCCAAAACGAATTTAAAACCAATTTATGCCCCGTAGGGGTATTTTGGTCATTTAAAAGGTTATAAAAGAGGTTTAATATAAATCTGAGTTTCAGGTCTGATTCAATCAGTAAAAACACTTAATTTAATAAGTTATATCAGTAGGGTATTACACATATGTGAATTTTATCATTTATAACCAAACTATGCACCGAAGGGGCATTTTGGTAATTTCACATAAGGTTTAAAGGTCAATTTGGAAATCTGAGTTTAAAACTTTTTCTTACTGTTAAAGTATAAAATTTTACTTAAAATATCAGTAGGTATCAAGTCATATATATTTAAAATAGTTTTAATACATACTATGCGCTTAAAACGCGTAAAAATGCGGTTTTAAGCGATTTCCGGGTTTTTAAGGAAAAACTGATATTTTTATCATTCCAGAAAGCTTAAAATGTTTTATTTATCTTATAAAATCAGTAGCAAAAGGTTTGGGGTCAAAATGTTTTGTAAAACTCAATTTATAAGCCAAAAGGGCAAAACCGACAATAACCGAATCAAAGGTATAACTCTATGTTATGCTCAGCCTAAAAATAAATAAAAATCTTCCAAAATCCCAAAATATTATTTTACATCAGTGGGTAAAAATTTTGGTATCAAAAATTAGGTTTAGATAGGCTATACGCTAATTATGCCGTTTTAATTAATAAAAAACTTTTCATTTACGCTAATGAGCATAACTCCTAATCTGGACCTCAAACTGATGTCAAATTTTAGGGACAAGTTTATAATTCAGTAATAAAGGTTTCTATTCTTCCATATTTTCAAAAATATCGTTTTAAGGTCAAAAGGGCATAATGGTCAACATTTAAGCATATAACGGAAACATGTAATTGAATAGGATAACTAAGGATCCAAGTTGTATAACCTCAGAGGGTTATACTAACCCATAACATGGTCCTAAAGGAATCCTAAGACATATCTTAACTAAGCTAATTCGGGTCAGAACTGAAAGTCAAAGCAATAGTTAACTTTTGCGACTTTCGGTTGCGAACCGACCCTAAACTTGAAATTGTCGGGTTGAACATGCTTAGACATGTTCTTATACTAATTACCAAGTTATACAAGTGTTAAAACAGGTCTCATAGTTTCTACATTGCTAATTATGAATTTATTTTCAAAATAGCTTTCTGTTTACTTTGTATTATTAGGTTTGACCCGACATTTGACCAAGCTAGGGTGATAATCAGTAGGTGCCCTCTTAGGGGTTTATTACCTACACAAATACCAACTTATAACTACTCTTAATTTGACTAATGACCGGACCATTAGTGAATAATCACTAAGTCAAACCTTAATTACGATAAGCTTGACTTTTGGCCATTAAACTAATCAAAACTGAAATTAGGAGGTTAAGGACACTTACAATGGTCCTTAGTACTGAAAAGAACTCCAAGGAAGTTCCAAATGCTCAGGATCCTCCAGAAATAAGAAGATAGCAAGATTGGAATGATATGAGCAAATGAAAGTGTTGAAGAACACTTCTATTTATAGTTGAAGAGGATTAAGGAGATCACTCCAGGTGTTTGGAGGCTTCTTAGGATGATTACAAGTGCCCCCATACGTGTTATAAACAGGCAACAAGCCTATAGATTCAATTTGATGGTTTAAACTTGCTTGGTGTGGGGAACAAGCAAATTTTCATAGCTGGCACCAGCATACGGACCGTATGGTCCAGTGTATACGGTCCGTAAGGACCTGGTCAGATCAACAAAGTTTCAACAGTTGACATGTTTAGCCCCTGCACTTCCAAATGCCATTTCCGACACATCTAAGGCCCGTTAAACCATTTTTTAAGGCTCTACAATGATGCCTAAGTATGGGGAACATGAAACATGCTCAAAAACATTCCGGATGTCGGTTCATTTGGTCGTACGGTCTCGTTGTTCGGCTAATTATGACGAAACACGGATGAACGCGAAAAACGATCCCAACGACGCGACGAATGGAATTTTATCAAGCCAAACACTAAAATAAAATATTTTAGTGCTTACATAAATTTTTGGGTGTCCGGATATATTCAGATTGCAAGATATGCGCGAAAATGCAAACTTGTGCACTTTTTGACACTTTTAGTCCCTGCATGACGTAAAAGTTTATTTTTGCGCACCAAACACCTCTAAGCCTACATCCAAGCTATATAAAGGATAATTAGGGTATGATTAACTCATGGTCATATTCCGGAAGGTCCGTTATGTCGCAACCCCCGATCCCTGATTCCCGGGAACGGGCGGACGCGAGCTCAGTGGTGGTATCAGTGTTTTAATCTTGCAGCGGAATTTACATCAGGACCGTAGTTAGGAAATGTTTATCAGAGTAAAACCACCTCATTTAATATTAATAATCACATGGGTAAAACCCAAGTTTCTTAGTACAATACATTTATAGGGATAAACCCTATTTTATTGAATTTTAAAACATCGTTTATTTGGTAACTTTTATAGCCACATTATCCCCAAGCCTTTAGTGCTCTCCAGCTGGCTTTTTACTAATTGGCTGTCACATTGGGTTACCTGAAACGCGTTTTAAAAACATTTGTCAGTCGGAAATACTGGTGAGTGAATCCCAGTTTAATCAAGAAACATTTTATCAATTAAAACAATATTGAGAGCGATCACATTGTTTATGTCTACACAATTACTCCATTTGGTACTATCAATCCACTGACTTGTGGGTCATATTACACATTGGCTAACTCATTGTCCAATGGTAACGTACTGTCAACCTTGACTTACTACTCACAGTGTAGTAAATTTTGTATACAAAACCCCAACATACCGGCAGTAATTGAAGAACTACAAAGACTCAATCACCGCTTAATCACATTGTAAAATAATTAAGGTTTTGTAAAACATTCCAAAAATATTAACAAAAAGAGGATAAACTCACTTTGCTATCTTAGACTTCTTGTAAGGGTTTCCTGGATATAATCTATAATTTATACAAATGTACATTGGTTAGTACCATAACCCTTTGAAATTATTAATGATACCCTCCCCGAGACGGCATTCCAACAACTACGTCGGGCAGAACCACGACAGTTGTTACGGAACCCTAAATCAATCGGGCAGCGTAACTATTACGAAACTAGGGTTATAATACTTACAACGGAGCAGAACCTCGCTAATTAGGGGTATAATACCCAACTATTATGCTTATAACTTCAGAAATTCGAGATTGAGAATTGAGAATGAGCGACGGAAAACGAAAACTGATGCCTGCTATTTATAGTTGCAAAACCCGACTCTCACGCGGCCCGCGTAAAACACAGGCCAGGGTTACGCGGCCCGCGTCAACCCTGGTCAACACTATAGCTTAGCCCGGTCACCAAGTAGACCCGACACGATGTCGACACGTGTCAGCACCGGATGTCTCCGCGTTTCATGATCTCTCGCGGCCCGCGTTAACTATCTAGAACTCTTACGCGGCCCGCTTGAACTAAAGGATTCAACGATATCAGGTTTAGACCTTGATACCACCCGCGTAAAAGCATGGGGTGGGTCTACGCGGCCCTCCTCAGCTTAACTTTTATTGTTTTTAATTTATTTTATATATTATAACCTATTTCGGGCTCGGTTTTCACATACAGGGTGTAATATAAGACATATAAGGGTATTTTAATATATAATAGGGTGTCGGAAATATTATGAGAGTGTTGGTTTTACCGAGGGTTGTTACATTCTCCCCACCTTAATTTAGAGCTCGTCCTCGAGATCTATTGAAACAAATGCGGGTATTTCTTTTGCATTTCAGATTCAAGCTCCCATGTGTACTCTGGTCCTCTTTTGGAGTCCCACTTCACTTTGACTAGAACTAGTCTCTTATGCTTGAGATTCTTGACTTTCCTGTCTTCAATCTGTAGAGGCCTTTCTACAAACTTGAGTTGTTCATTTACCTCTATATCCTTAAGAGGTACTATCAGTGATTCATCAGCTAAACACTTTTTGAGATTAGATACATGAAACACATCATGTATTCCTACCATCTCCTCTGGCAGTTGTAGCTGATAGGCTACAGGTCCTATTCTTCTAATAATCTCAAAAGGTCCAACATACCTGGGACTTAGCTTTCCCCTTTTTATAAATCTTACTATTCCTTTCCAAGGAGAGACTTTCAATAATACTTTATCTCCTACTTGAAACTCCAATGATTTTCGCCTGTTATCAGCATAACTTTTCTGTCTATCACGTGCTGCTTTCAGTCGTTCCTTGACTTGAATAATTTTGTCAGTTGTTTCTTGCACTATTTCTGGTCCAGATAGTTGCTTTTCCCCAATTTCTGCCCAACAGACTAGGGTTCGGCACTTTCTTCCATAAAGTGCTTCGAATGGTGCAGCATTGATACTTGTGTGATAACTATTATTGTAAGAAAATTATATTAAAGGTAAATGATCGTCCCAATTACCTCCGAAATCGATTACACAAGCTCTAAGCATGTCCTCCATTGTTTGAATTGTCTTTTCGCTTTGTCCATACGTTTGTGGATGATAAGCTGTGCTTAACTTTAACTTGGTTCCCATTGCTTTTTGGAAACTTGACCAAAAATGAGATGTAAAGCGGCTATCTCTATCAGAAACAATTGATAAAGGAATACCATGTAAAGAAACAATTTCATTTACATACAATTTAGATAATTGTTCCATACTAATTGTTTCCTTCATTGGTAGAAAATGAGCTGACTTGGTTAGCCTATCTACAATCACCCAGATTGTATTATTTCCTTTCTTGGTTTTAGGTAATTTAGTAACAAAATCCATTGTTATCAATTCCCATTTCCACACCGGCATTTCTAATTGTTGTAACAAACCTGAGGGTTTCTTATGTTCAGCCTTAACTTGTAAATAAGTTAAACATTTAGAAACATAGGCTGCTATGTCCTTTTTCATTCCTATCCACCAGAAATTTTTCCTTAAATCCTGGTACATTTTATCACTTCTTGGATGCATCGTATATTTAGACTTATGGGCTTCTTCTAATATACGATAACCTAGATTTCCTAATTTAGGTATCCACATTCTCTTTTTATGGAATCTCCAAATTCCATCTATTCCTTGTTCCAATTCTGTTAGTATACCTTTTAGCTTTTCAGTATCTTCCTTGATTACTGATTCTTGTGCTTCTCTTATTTGATCATTTAAATCTACTTGCAGATTTAATTTAAGAGAACGTACAATTTTTGGCTTTTCATGATATTTTCGGCTTAAAGCATCTGCCACTATATTTGCTTTTCCTTCATGATACTGGATATCACAATCATAGTCACTAAGCATCTCCATCCAGCGTCTTTGTCTCATATTCAACTCCTTTTGTTTGAAAATATACCTTAAACTCTTATGATCAGTGAATATGGTAAACTTACTACCATAAAGGTAATGTCTCCAAATTTTAAGAGCAAAAATTATAGCTCCTAATTCCAAATCATGGGTTGAATAATTTTCTTCATGATTCTTAAGTTGTCTAGATGCGTAAGCTATAACATTTTGTCGTTGCATCAATATACATCCATAACCTAGTTTAGAAGCATCACAATAGACTACAAAGTCTTCAGTTCCTTCTGGTAATGCTAATATAAGTGTATGGGTTAATCTTTGCTTAAGGATTCTAAAGGCTTCTTCTTGTTTTAATCCCCATTCAAACTTAACAGATTTACAGGTTAACTTAGTTAAGGGAATGGCTATTCTAGAAAAATTTTGAATAAATCTTCTATAATACCCGGCCAATCCTAAGAAACTTCTAACCTCGGTTGGTGACTCAGGGGTTTTCCATTTAGTAATTGCCTCAATCTTTGTTGGATCTACATGAATTCCTTCATGATTAACTAAATGTCCAAGGAATTGTACCTGTTCTAACCAAAATTCGCACTTTGAAAACTTAGCATAAAGCTTTTCCTTTCTTAACAAACTTAAAAGTGCGTGCAAATGCTTTGCATGATCCTCTTTACTCTTAGAGTAAATTAGAATATCATCTATGAAGACAATTATGAATTTATCCAAATATGGCTTACATATTCGGTTCATCATGTCCATAAATGCAGCTGGGGCATTGGTTAAACCAAATGGCATGACAGTAAATTCATAATGACCATACCTTGTTCTAAATGCAGTCTTAGGAATGTCCTCTTCCTGTACCTTTAATTGATGATATCCTGACCTTAAATCGATTTTAGAGAAAAATCGAGCTCCTTGCAGTTGATCAAACAGATCATCGATTCTCGGTAATGGGTACTGATTCTTAATCGTGACTTTGTTTAATTCACGGTAGTCAATGCACATAAGCATTGATCCGTCCTTCTTTTTAACAAACAATATCGGCGCTCCCCATGGCGACGAACTCGGTTGTATGAATCCCTTCTCTAACAATTCATCTAATTGTTTCTTCAATTCTTGCATTTCTGCAGGTGCCAACCGATAAGGTGCTTTGGCAATCGGTGATGTTCCTGGTAGCAGGTGAATTCTGAATTCAACTTCTCTGTCCGGAGGTAGTCCTGGTAATTCTTCTGGAAATATATCAGAAAATTGAGATACTACTGGAATGTCTTTTAGTTCTTTTTCTTTAGTGTTAGTGATTATAGAAATCAAATACACTATAGAACCTTTTCTTATACAACTTGTAGTTTTCATCACAGAGATGAATTTTGTGGATCTAGAGGGCTTATCTCCTTTAATTGTGATCATTTTACCTTTTGGTGAATTTACTTGAATTGACTTTTGATCACATAAAATATTGGCTCTATTGGCTATTAACCAATCCATTCCTAAAACAACATCGAATCCTGCCAGATTCATGGGATATAGGTTTGCTATAAATTTCTGATTCAAAATTTCTATGCTTGCTCCATGCAACATTTCAGAAATTTTAACGGTTTCTCCATTCGCGGTTTCTACTAGGCATTCTAGTGGTAGTTTAGTTAATGACTGATTTAGAATTTTGCAAAATGATGTATTAATAAAACTTTGGTTTGCACCAGAGTCAAATAATACTTTAGCAAAGATATCATTAACTAAAAACGTACCAGCTATGACATCTGGAATCATCTTGGCTTCGTCTGCAGTCAGAACAAATGCTCTAGCATTTTTAGTACTCTTGTTGTTTGTAGCTGGAGCTAATTTCGGACAGTTTGGCCTGATATGACCTTTTTATCCACAGTTGTAGCATAATCCATTACTAGATTTCCTCTTGCAATTTTCTTCCTTATGTCCTGGCATCTTGCAATAATTGCAGAGAGATGAGCATTTTCCCGAATGCTTTTTCTTGCAGATCTTGCAGTATGGTGCAGAGGTAGAACCCATATTCCTACGATTAAAATTTCCAGAACGAAATTCTTGAGTAAGCCTTTGGGTTAGGTTTTTCCTCTGGTCTTCTTCTCTAGTGCGAATCAGTTCATCAGTCAAGGTATTTGCTAGTTCTACAGCTTCTTCTATAGTTTGAGGTCTAGCTGCCTTGACTACATGTCTAATCTCTCCAATTAATCCCCAGATATAACGGGAGATTAACACCGGTTCTGGTGAAGCAAGGGTTGGCACTATTCTAGCATTTTCAAAGAATAACTTCGTGTACCCCTTACTATCCACACCAGTCATCCTAAGATTTAGGAATTTGTTTGCTATCTGCTCCTTTTCATTAGGAGGGCAGAATTTCCTTTCTACCATATTCCTAAATTCTTCCCAATCCATACTATAAACCTTATCACTTCCTCTAGACTGAAGGATAGTGTTCCACCATTCTAAGGCTGCATTCTTAAATAGATTGGAAGCAAACATTATCTTGTCCTCTTCCGCACATTTACTTATTTTCAGAACAGCCTCAGTCTTTTCTATCCAGCGTAGAGCTGCAATAGGTTCTTCATTGCCCGAGAATTCTATTGGTTTACAGGACCAGAATTCTTTGTATGAACAACCGTAAAGCACGGTTCTTCTTCTTTTGGGAATGGGCAATTGAAGTACAGGTCCATTGTTCACGCTGTTTTCTGGTTCGCTTGGTCGCTTACTGCTATGCTTACTTTTATTATCAGCATCCTTAACAGTTTGAAGAATAAATGGCATTGCATCTATAATTCCTTGTGCCACTATATGTTGGATAGCACTATTATCCATCTGGTTTCCATTGTTATTGATGCTTGGATTTTCATTAACCACGTTAATGTTACTCTGGTTATCGTTATTCAGATTTCCTTGATTTTCTTCTTCGGCCATCTGAATTTTAAACATTTACCCCATATTAATATCACAAGATAATAAGTAGTATCATAATTCACATGACACGCAATCTAGCCAAAAACGTCGATCATTGCGACTTGTACTCCATTTTCATATACTATGCGTCTATTACACACTAGTACTGAAATAAAGATTACAATACCAACTGAAATAAAATTACACTAATAGTACTATGCATCCGTACACACATATTTTATTTTATTTTTATTTTATTATATTATTATTATTATTATTCCTACTATTTCATCCATTCTCACATTCAAGGATATGGATTTATCCAAAAATCCATATTACGTTCATCGTATTTCCATACGAGACGCTCTCCCACCTGACGCATTCTCTCACTGCTTTCTAAAATTTCCTCCCCGAAAGTCCTAAGTTCTTGCACGTTTTCTGCACTCATTGGGGGTGCAGGTTCTCGGACTGGGTTTGGAATCTGGGGTGCGGGTTCCTGATATGGGGGTGACAGTGCCTGAAATCGGTAAGGATCTTCTAAGATTTCCCTAATATAATCATCTTGGTAATAGGGATCTAAAGGGTCCATACCTGGGTAGGCTTCTATGTTATGTATGGGTGGGTATTCCTGGATAGGGTAACGTTGCACAAAGTCCCTATTATCGTCCCACCAAGGGTCGTAATTTGGATCTAGGGGATTTGGTGCAGGTATCCTAGGAATTTCTTCTGGATTAATGTCATGCATCTCCACTTGGTTTTCCGGGTTTTCTATCTCCATGGGTTGGTCTGGGTTTTGTGGTGGTGGGGCTACTAATTGTTCCAGACTTGGGTCAGCAGCAGTTGTAGCTAAGATATCAAAATTAGCTAGGCTTCTATTAAGCATATCTTGTGTATGGGCATCGGTTTTTCGCTTAGCAGCTGCTAAAACTCTTTGCTGTTGCAACTTTCGCATTCTCTTCCTACGAGCAAAATCTTCCTTACTGAACCATCCTCGTTTCTTATGAGGGAATGGCTCTTCTGACTGAGCTCTAAAAGCAAACATTCCTTCTTCCTGATCAGCAGAATACCCAGAAAGGGCAGGCTGTGATGAGGTACCTTCACTCTTAGGTGAATCAGACAACTGACGACTCATGTCTGAGGGTCCTTGATCACTCATACTGTAAACTAACAAATAGTCAAATAACACATAACAAATAATTACAGTTATGCACTTATTTCTGAAATTTATTTCCTAACACAGAATTTAGAATTTAAGTGTCAGCAGAACACTTCTTTGGCTCAGACCAGTGGCTAGGCTCTGATACCACCTTCTGTCGCAACCCCCGATCCCTGATTCCCGGGAACGGGCGGACGCGAGCTCAGTGGTGGTATCAGTGTTTTAATCTTGCAGCGGAATTTACATTAGGACCGTAGTTAGGAAATGTTTATCAGAGTAAAACCACCTCATTTAATATTAATAATCACATGGGTAAAACCCAAGTTTCTTAGTACAATACATTTATAGGGATAAACCCTATTTTATTGAATTTTAAACATCGTTTATTTGGTAACTTTTATAGCCACATTATCCCCAAGCCTTTAGTGCTCTCCAGCTGGCTTTTTACTAATTGGCTGTCACATTGGGTTACCTGAAACGCGTTTTAAAAACATTTGTCAGTCGGAAATACTGGTGAGTGAATCCCAGTTTAATCAAGAAACATTTTATCAATTAAAACAGTATTAAGAGCGATCACATTGTTTATGTCTACACAATTACTCCATTTGGTACTATCAATCCACTGACTTGTGGGTCATATTACACATTGGCTAACTCATTGTCCAATGGTAACGTACTGTCAACCTTGACTTACTACTCACAGTGTAGTAAATTTTGTATACAAAACCCCAACATACCGGCAGTAATTGAAGAACTACAAAGACTCAATCACCGCTTAATCACATTGTAAAATAATTAAGGTTTTGTAAAACATTCCAAAAATATTAACAAAAAGAGGATAAACTCACTTTGCTATCTTAGACTTCTTGTAAGGGTTTCCTGGATATAATCTATAATTTATACAAATGTACATTGGTTAGTTCCATAACCCTTTCAAATTATTAATGATACCCTCCCCGAGACGGCATTCCAACAACTACGTCGGGCAGAACCACGACAGTTGTTACGGAACCCTAAATCAATCGGGCAGCGTAACTATTACGAAACTAGGGTTATAATACTTACAACGGAGCAGAACCTCGCTAATTAGGGGTATAATACCCAACTATTATGCTTATAACTTCAGAAATTCGAGATTGAGAATTGAGAATGAGCGACGGAAAACGAAAACTGATGCCTGCTATTTATAGTTGCAAAACCCGACTCTCACGCGGCCCGCGTAAAACACAGGCCAGGGTTACACGGCCCGCGTCAACCCTGGTCAACACTATAGCTTAGCCCGGTCACCAAGTAGACCCGACACGATGTCGACACGTGTCAGCACCGGATGTCTCCGCGTTTCATGATCTCTCGCGGCCCGCGTTAACTATCTAGAACTCTTACGCGGCCCGCTTGAACTAAAGGATTCAACGATATCAGGTTTAGACCCTGATACCGCCCGCGTAAAAGCATGGGGTGGGTCTACGCGGCCCTCCTCAGCTTAACTTTTATTTTTTTTAATTTATTTTATATATTATAACCTATTTCGGGCTCGGTTTTCACATACAGGGTGTAATATAAGACATATAAGGGTATTTTAATATATAATAGGGTGTCGGAAGTATTATGAGAGTGTTGGTTTTACCGAGGGTTGTTACACGTTACCATACGAATCGGCATACTTTTGCAGTTTGACGCAATTAGTCCTTTAATTGCGCAAAGTAGCGCGAAACGTTATTTAATGATATCCAAGCCATCCATGGCCCATAATGGGCATTCCCAAGCATATACTTAAATATTACTACACTCTCGTTCGCTTAAATGGTCACCGAAAGGCGTAGATTCAAAAGTTGACGCTTTAGGTCCCTCTATTGCGTAAACTTGCGCATCTCATCAATTAATAGCATTGAAGCCTCATCAAATCCATATTAGACATTCTTGAAAGTATTATTAAACATCACGATGCTTCGGGTTCGCTAAAAGGTCATTCAGAGGTATAATTAAACATATTGACACTTTTAACCCCTTTAACTTGCAAAGTTGCGCGTAACTTTACTTATAGGCAAAAAAAACCTTAGACGGCCAATAATTGGCATTCCCGAGAGTATAATCAAATATCATGAAGCTCCCGATTTGTTAAAAGCTCACTCAGAGGTAATAATTAACATGTTGACGCTTTTAACCCTTCATTGCGCAAACTTTCAATTAATTACGCAAACGGCTACACTCGATCGACAAGTGGCTCATTTGTGAATATAATCATCATGAAAGGTTATTTAGAAACTTATTTTAGGTATGCTAACACTTCCAGTCCTTTCATTATCAAAGTTTTCGATTTTTCGAAAAATCAGTCCCTTAAATTCAACACTTGACTTCATTAGGGTTTATTACACGTGTCAATACACCAATGGACGTGATTTTACGAGGTGTTACATCCTCACCCCCTTAAAAGAAATCTCGACCTCGAGATTTGTTAAATTGATGGAAGTGCTTTTTCTTGCATAATGGACTTAACTTCTATAGCATATTTGGAGTCTTTCCAAGCTCCCAAGTTGACCTCCATAATAGGTACATGTATCCTTTTTTTGGAGCTTCTTAACCTGTCGATCTCCAGTCGATACGGTTTTCTCATCATATCATAAATCTGCATATCATTATGTGATAATGCTTCTCGACTTATTGGTGAAACACATCCTTAATTCATTAGTGTGTAATACATTACGAGCTCCGCCAAGCTCCTTAAATAGGTTTTAGCTTATAAGCTATTTGATCTTGATATATTCGATTCCTTCGAATGATTCTATATATTCAGAGCTCAACTAGCCTAATAATTAACAAATTGGCACACCCTTCCAGGGTGATATCTTTGTTGAACCTTATTCCTTAACAAGAACTTAGGAGGTTTGCTATTTTCATAAATCCTTGATTTTCTGCCGAATACTGGCCACTTACAGATGATTGTGGATTTGTTTGATCTTATTCGTTGTTTCCAAGGCAACTTTCAGATCTTGATAATTGGACTTACCAATCTTCTGTCTACTAATAGATGTTTAACATTCCATCTATACAAAGTCTCCAAAGGAGCAGCCTTGATACTTATATATCAACTATTATAGAAGAGCTTATTTTAAGGTGAGATGGTTATTCCAACCATTACTTAAAACTAATCTTAAGGAATAGCTAATCCTTGCCGTTAGTTGGACAAATCGAAGATCCTTTGCAGCTGATGGCAATTCCTAATTGTTGCCTAATTAGGGTTGCGGTAATCAATGCATAAGCAAAATGAACCATCTTTCTTAATTAACTATACCGAATTCTCAGAATATTGAGTTAGGCTATATGAATCCTCTATTTTAAAACTTACTTAATCAAAGTTTCGATTCTTCCAATGATGGTACTAGCCGTCTTGGAGATTTCATAATAATACAGCCCTAAATGGGATATAAGTCTTAACTCTACTAGCCTTTCAGGAGGTAAACAGGGTAATCTTAGGAGAAGATAATCAAGATACAAGGAGGTTACAGAGATTTTCCATATCTCAGGCTCCAGTTCACCCATCATTGCTTGTGTCAAATAAGTGACACATTTACGTTACGAGTCCACAAATTCTTTAATCGGGAACATTTACTTGGACAATTCCATTCTGGATATCTTCTTTGAATACCATTAGTTGACTTTAGTACCATATGACCATTAGAATATCCTTGCGGTTCCATGCATTAAACCTCCATACTGATCAGGCATGGAAGCAATCTATGGAACTTATTAAGATACATCAATCCTCATATGGCGCTTTTATCATACTGTCTGGTATTCACAATCGATAGAGATCAAAGAGATATCGACTATGTATGCTGACGCACTTCCTCTTAGAGAGAGGATACTTCTAAAATTCTACGACTGAAGGTTTCTGACAGGAACGGAAGAAATGGTTCTTATGATTTTTGCTTGTAAGTTTTACCTTACACTTAATATCTGGGTTTCTTACGGGAAAAATTTCTAAAAGTTTGCTAAGCTTATGGCCTTATGAGAGACTTAGCAGTACCTGAACCCAAACATAACTCTTAGCAATAAAATCACAATAAGGGATTTATCCGGTGTCATTATTAATGTGAACTGCCTCTAATCATTCATCAGGAGGGTTAAACGCCTCCATTTCTTAATCCTTTTAAACTTAGCTTACAAAATCTTTGACAGATTTTAGGGCAGTCTCAGCTTTGACTGGTTATTTCTTAATCTATATAACGTGAGTAGCTGAGGTAGATCCATAATGGATTTATAATGAGCAGGCTTTGAAACCTTAATGTGCCCTCTTATTGTCGTTACTAACCACCAATAGTTATTGCATTAAGCTTAGATTCTGGGTAATATGGAATAGGGCACTATTTCAGCCAATGAATTAAGATTTGCAACATACTACAGACAGTCTACAACTTTTATGGTGTGAGTCAGAAAATTCTTATTCTATCTTTTCCCATTTCGATGCGGATAATAGGTTTTTCTAATAAGGTCCTTAGAACTTGGACCATCCCATAATGTATAAAAGGATCTTTCTTGTGGACTTCATTAATGTCCTTACTAATCAAGGGTATCGCCATTGAATGACTGTGACGCATACCTCACCGTGTCCGTTCCAGCATAACCGCAGATACACCTAATGGTTTCTACTTCATCGAACAATTTCCTGCAATCGATGGCCCCTTTTTACTATTGTAGTCTCTCGACTTCCAAGAGACGAAGTACTTTTAAGTACATCCTAAAAGAATGGGGCTCCTTGCCATATATATGCTTTTGCTGGGTTTATTCTTCGCATTTGAAGTATGAATATAGCTCTCCTCATGAGCAGCGACATGTGTTTTAAAGTAAACAGCATTCAGCTTCTTGAACCCCCTTTTTTTTGACTTATCTCATAGCCTTCCTGACAGCTGTGTTTAATTACCGTTTTGGAGATTAACTCCTTTAACATTGAGGTTCACATTTGATGCACCATTAACATTTGTCGCCTTTCTAGCATCGCGACTGCTGTTTGTCTTTTCTGAGTTTTCCATACTCGAAGCTTTGGTATTAAATGCCAAATTCAGCAGATACATAGGCAATCCATACCATATGTCTCCTTGAATTGTCAAAGGCTTACCATAAGGAGTCTTGATAACTACTTGTTTCTTATTACCCACAATATGGGCTTGGTTACAAAACGAGCAAATCCATTCCTATTACTATATCGAGTCCCTCTATTTTAACGGAAACAAGGACAGCGGAAAAAAGAATGGTTCTTAATGGATATAAAACATCCATCTAATATTGCTGAAGTAGTCTCTGAGGTACGATCGGCCAATTCTACTTTATATTTAACGCTTAGAGTTTCGACAGGCAGATTTAATAATTTACAAAATCTATTGTCTACGAAAGACTTATCTGAACCTGAACCAAAAATACTCTAGCATAAACGTCATTGATCAGGCAAGTACCTGTTGTGACATTGTTATCTTGAACAGCTTCTTGAGCATTCATTTGAGAGTCTCCAGCTTTGGTCTTCTTAGCCTCTCCAGGCTTCTTGGTTTTATCTGGGCAATTTGTTTTGATGTGCCCTTTTTCATTGCAACCATAGCAGGTTGCGTCCCTTATGTCTTGGCACTCCAAAGTCTTGTGCCCTTTCTTATTACAAATTCCACAAGGCCTAGCTTGTGAATCTAAAGTGCCTTTCCTTTTAGTCGCCTTCTTTGGGCAGCAGGTCTTTATGTGCCTCTTCTCGCCACAACCATAGCATGCAGCGTCCTTCAAGTCCTTGTATTCATGGGTCTTGTGATCCATCTCTTTACAGATGACACATCCCCTAGTCTGTTCATAGAAACATTTTCCGAAGTGCTTCTTCCCGCAGGTTTTACATTTGGGTTTTGCCTCCTTTGGCTTGGACTGGTTATAGTTTGAACCGGTCTTACCCTTTTTTGTAACCCTTATTTGGGGTATTATCGCACTTTCGCTTACGATCCTTTAATACACGGTCCACGGCTTTGTTTACGGCTGTTTCTAACATAGCCTGTAACTCGGTGCCCGATAAGTTCAGTCTTGCATCATCATTCTGATCAACTGGATGATTGTGGGCTTCAGAGGAGTCAGCCATGGTGAAGCTTTGAAGGCTACTAACCAAGTAGTAATAATTTGTTTAATTATACAGCGAATTGTCGAATTTGATGATTAAATAGCCATGGTGCAAATAAACCATATAGGCCAATTGATAGTATTTAATTTATTTGATTATGTTTTGCCTAGGTTTTTAAATAAACCATCTTTGGCGTTTAAACGGAATATAATCCTTCATATTTATTAGACAGGGGACATAAGTCACGACTGTCAATGTCGTACCGACATTTTATATAACATAAGGGCTTGTCCCAAGGACTTTTTGATGGCACAGAGGCCTTGTCACTAGGGAAATTTTGAAACATAATCAATGATTCCTTTGGATCGGATAATTTCATAATTCATTGTCTTGACAAGAAGTTCATGAAATAAAACTATCTTTTCATGTATACATCTTTGCCCGTAGGTATACATCCCAATGGATGTTGATGATTCCTCTTGATCATTTATGCTAAATAAAGGGGTTTGGAAAAAAATTCCTAATATAAGGGTGACAAGTGTGATTTTATCGCATCACTCGTTGTCAGGAGTGTTAACACGTTTTCAGGTGTTTAACAAGGATCTGAATCTCTTTTAAACAGGTCTTACCACCATTACTAGGTCTTTATTGACCTTCAAGCTAGGTTAAACCCTTTAAGATTCTCTTTTAATATGTATACTGACAGGAAAGGAATGATATTTATTTTATTCAGGATTTTCATTATAATCCTAAATTATAAGTTAGTAGTAGCACAAAAGGCTTAGTCACGTGGACAAGTTTAGTTTATAAGCCCAGATTTTATGGAATCGAGGCATTACGGTTTGAATCAAAGCTCATTACCTTTTCTTGACAGGGAGTTGTAGGCTACCACTGTCTTTTGTCTTTTAGGACAATAGATATAGCCCGTAGGCATTTCCCTTCTAAGGGATGTTTATGGTATGATCATCTTTTCAGATGCTATTAGTCGAGATCGTATGGATCCTACCGACTATTATGCTTGGACGTAGTCCAACATCTTTAGACAGGGGTCAAAGACTACCACTGTTGTTGTCTTATCGGACAACAAGTTTAGCCCTTAGGCACTTCATCACTAACGGATGTTTATAATATGATCATCTTATAGGATGATATAAGTCATGATTTCTGGATCATTAGGCCAAATTAGGAAATTTGAAAAATTCCAATATAGGGATGACTATTGTGATCTTCTCGAATCACTTTTGTCAAGAATGCCAACACGTTCTTAGGTGTTAACAATATGATCATCTTTATTTGATGATTTAAGCCATGATTTCTAAATCACTAGGCTAGATAAGAAAATTGGAAGAATCCAATATAAGAATGACTATTGTGATTTTCTCGAATCACATTTGTCAAGAGTGCTAACACGTTCTTAGGTGTTAACAAGGATCTGAATCTCTTGAATAGGTTTCACCATCTTGGCCATGTCTGAAATGACATGTAGGCTAGGTTTCAACTTTAAGATTCTTTTTAATATTAAGCGCAGAACAGTCCTAACTTGAGATGTTAATAAGGATTTGAATCTAATTGAGGAACTACCATCTTGGCCCTGTCTTAAAATGACACGTGGCTAGGTCTTGTCCTTTTTAGATTTTGCCATTTTATTATAATGGTAGATCTTTTAAAAGGAATGATACTTTTCATTTATATTATATTTATATATATTGCTAAAAATGAAATTTTGATAAAGCATTCCAATGATTTTAAAGGAGGTACAGAATTGCCCTGAACGGGACTTGAAAGGAATAATGTTGTCCTCGAAGGGACTGAAAGATAGGTATGTCCTTATAAGGACTACTAAGGAAACGATATTCAGCAAAAGGAGTTTCTTCTTCATTTTATTTCTGAATGTTTTCTCCTTGGTTGCACGTTAATCCTGGTCGCAGTACGAAGCTCGGCCTTCCCTAGTCTTCAAATGGGGAGAATTTCCATTATGGCTTCTTTGCTTGGCGACATATTAAAATATATAGAATTGAAAACAATAATTCTCCGAATAGAGATAAGAGTATTCCTATGTTAAGTCTAGACTCAGAAGATCAAAGAATGTGCTACTGTGTCATTGAGATTAAACACAAAAGGCTAGTGTTTAATTCACTCAATGTTGGCTCTGATACCAACCTGTCACACCCCGATATTTCCACGTATTACCGGTGGGCCCGGTGGGGAGTATCGTGACGTAGTTGATATCATCATAGTCAAACAACACAATTTTAAATGCACAGCGGAAGCAAAAGATAAATATATTACAATCCGATATAAAGTAATATCCAATATTACAGCGGAATGTAAGATGGATCCACAGGCGGATCTAAGATAGAAAGATAACACTGTTCAATAGACTTTAACATATAGAGCTTGCGAGACTTGATTATTGATGCCTGGAGTAGCCAGCCTATTACGTATAGTACATGCACTTAGCCTTTTTGGAAAATACGTCAGTTTACACTGGTAAATACAACTTAACTGACTCATTTTGAAAAGATTTTGAAAATTAATTTGAATGCACATGGCACAAAACTTTTTATAACTTGGGACAATTATTTATATATAATCTTGTATACAGTTTTACTTATTTGTCGTCCATCAGGGCCGGTTTGTAGGGCCGGTCTAGATTAACTGACACGCCACAGGTATAATGCCCACAAGGATTATTTCCTTTAAGTGGATTACCAGTTTTTACATAATGCATCTGTCAGGTGTACGCCTACACCCCGTGCTTAGGTCGTGGCCATTTCTTTGAATGATGCCAAGGATATCCGGGACATGGTCATTTAACCCCCAAAGGCCAAACACCAAATAATACAGAATAAAACGAGTTATGTAAATGCATTAATCACAATCCGATTTAAATGACTACATACCCGACCAAGCGGTATTATTATAATACCGTATCCCAAGCTCGTATAGGGAAAATAAGTTAAGAGTATTTACCTGAGCAAATTTAAATTCAATTTATCCCAGCCGTATACCACCAAGCAAGTACAGATAGCTTTTACTGGGCTCCTAAATCTGGAACGAAGGTTTTTAATAACCTATTAGATTCCTAACGGGTCTTAATTAAGTTGAAACTTAGACCGGTTAGTTTTAAGGAAAGGTTTACGGTTCAAAACGCATGACTAAGCGAAGACCGGAATAGAATGTGATTTAGACCCGACAAGTTTGGAGACTTGTATAATATAGGTACACTAAACACATTCTGGATTTTGAGGCAAAAATGATAAGGTCTGACCCGTTTGGTCAATTTATGCAAACTAGTTACATAAACCGATCCGGACGCGAAATATGCGTAACGGGTAACCATAAGAGTCATATACAGGTTTCCTAAGTTAATATGCCTTAAATATGTTGTGATATCAGTATGATACTTTCCATTATGCCCAAAACGAATTTAAAACCAATTTATGCCTCGTAGGGGTATTTTGGTCATTTAAAAGGTTATAAAAGAGGTTTAATATAAATCTGAGTTTCAGGTCTGATTCAATCAGTAAAAATACTTAATTTAATAAGTTATATCAGTAGGGTATTACACATATGTGAATTTTATCATTTATAACCAAACTATGCACTGAAGGGGCATTTTGGTAATTTCACATAAGGTTTAAAGGTCAATTTGGAAATCTGAGTTTAAAACTTTTGCTTACTGTTAAAGTATAAAATTTTACTTAAAATATCAGTAGGTATCAAGTCATATATATTTAAAATAGTTTTAATACATACTATGCGCTTAAAACGCGTAAAAAGGCGGTTTTAAGCGATTTCCGGGTTTTTAAGGAAAAACTGATATTTTTATCATTCCAGAAAGCTTAAAATGTTTTATTTATCTTATAAAATCAGTAGCAACAGGTTTGGGGTCAAAATGTTTTGTAAAACTCAATTTATAAGCCAAAAGGGCAAAACCGACAATAACCGAATCAAAGATATAACTCTATGTTATGCTCAGTCTAAAAATAAATAAAAATCTTTAAAAATCCCAAATATTATTTTACATCAGTGGGTAAAAATTTTGGTATCAAAAATTGGGTTTAGATAGGCTATACGCTAATTATGCCGTTTTAATTAATAAAAAGCTTTTCATTTACGCTAATGAGCATAACTCCTAATCTGGACCTCAAACTGATTTCAAATTTTAGGGACAAGTTTATAATTCAGTAATAAAGGTTTCTATTCTTCCATATTTTCAAAAATATCGTTTTAAGGTCAAAAGAGCATAATGGTCAACATTTAAGCATATAACGGAAACATGTAATTGAATAGGATAACTAAGGATCCAAGTTGTATAACCTCAGAGGGTTATACTAACCCATAACATGGTTCTAAAGTAATCCTAAGACATATCTAAACTAAGCTAATTCGGGTCAGAACTGAAAGTCAAAGCAATAGTCAACTTTTGCGACTTTCGGTTGCGAACCGACCCTAAACTTGAAATTGTCGGGTTGAACATGCTTAGACATGTTCTTATACTAATTACCAAGTTATACAAGTGTTAAAACAGGTCTCATAGTTTCTACATTGCTAATTATGAATTTATTTTCAAAATAGCTTTCTGTTGACTTTGTATTATTAGGTTTGACCCGACATTTGACCAAGCTAGGGTGATAATCAGTAGGTGCCCTCTTAGGGGTTTATTACCTACACAAATACCAACTTATAACTACTCTTAATTTGACTAATGACCAGACCATTAGTGATTAATCACTAAGTCAAACCTTAATTACGATAAGCTTGACTTTTGGCCATTAAACTAATCAAAACTGAAATTAGGAGGTTAAGGACACTTACAATGGTCCTTAATACTGAAAAGAACTCAAAGGAAGTTCCAAATGCTCAGGATCCTCCAGAAATAAGAAGATAGCAAGATTGGAATGATATGAGCAAATGAAAGTGTTGAAAAACACTTCTATTTATAGTTGAAGAGGATTAAGGAGATCACTCTAGGTGTTTGGAGGCTTCTTATGATGATTACAAGTGCCCCCATACGTGTTACAAACAGGCAACAAGCCCATAGATTCAATTTGATGGTTTAAACTTTCTTGGTGTGGGGAACAAGCAAATTTTCATAGCTGGCACCAGCATACGGACCGTATGGTCCAGTGTATACGGTCCGTAAGGACCGGGTCAGATCAGCAAAGTTTCAACAGTTGACATGTTTAGCCCCTGCACTTCCAAATGCCATTTCCGACACATCTAAGGCCCGTTAAACCGTTTTTTAAGGCTCTACAATGATGCCTAAGCATGGGGAACATGAAGCATGCTCAAAAACATGCCGGATGTCGGTTCGTTTGGTCGTACGGTCTCGTTGTTCGGCTAATTATGACGAAACACGGATGAACGCGAAAAACGATCCCAACGACGCGAAGAATGGAATTTTAGCAAGCCAAACACTAAAATAAAATATTTTAGTGCTTACATAAATTTTTGGGTGTCCGGATATATTCAGATTGCAAGATATGCGCGAAAATGCAAACTTGTGCACTTTTTGACACTTTTAGTCCCTGCATGACGTAAAAGTTTATTATTGCGCACCAAACACCTCTAAGCCTACATCTAAGCTATATAAAGGATAATTAGGGTATGATTAACTCGTGGTCATATTCCGAAAGGTCCGTTACCATACGAATCGGCATACTTTTGCAGTTTGACGCAATTAGTCCTTTAATTACGCAAAGTAGCGCGAAACGTTGTTTAATGATATCCAAGCCTTCCATGGCCCATAATGGGCATTCCCAAGCATATACTTAAATATTACTACACTCTCGTTCGCTTAAATGGTCACCGAAAGGCGTAGATTCAAAAGTTGACGCTTTAGGTCCCTCTATTGCGTAAACTTGCGCATCTCATCAATTAATAGCATTGAAGTCTCATCTAATCCATATTAGACATTCTTGAAAGTATTATTAAACATCAGGATGCTTCGGGTTCGCTAAAAGGTCATTCAGAGGTATAATTAAACATATTGACACTTTTAACCCCTTTAACTTGCAAAGTTGCGCGTAACTTTACTTATAGGCAAAAAAAACCTTAGACGGCCAATAATTGGCATTCCCGAGAGTATAATCAAATATCATGAAGCTCCCGATTTGTTAAAAGCTCACTCAGAGATAATAATTAACATGTTGACGCTTTTAACCCTTCATTGCGCAAACTTTCAATTAATTACGCAAACGGCTACACTCGATCGACAAGTGGCTCATTTGTGAATATAATCATCGTGAAAGGTTATTTAGAAACTTATTTTAGGTATGCTAACACTTCCAGTCCTTTCATTATCAAAGTTTTCGATTTTTCGAAAAATCAGTCCCTTAAATTCAACACTTGACTTCATTAGGGTTTATTACACGTGTCAATACAAGAATGGACGTGATTTTACGAGGTGTTACATAAGTAGGGTATCGTAGCCATAGGGAATTTGTGGTTAGCGTAGAAGATTTTAACTAAAAACTAAAATTATCTAATTTGGGGGTTGATTAATTGATTTCAAAAATACAAAAACTAATTAAGAAAGTTGTAATCAAGATGAGAAAAAATAACTTCCACCTGGAATCCCGATTGCCCGTTTTAACATAAAAACCTATTTACAAATTCATAACACCACATAAACATGGTCTTGGAATTAATGTTGTTTGGTCGGCCCGGTTTGGGTCGACTGTTTGGTTTAATGAAGTTTAAGTTTCAAAAAAAAAATACAACCTAATAACCCATTGAATTATACCAATTATCCACCAATTTACCAACCCACTAGAAATGCAAAGAAATTGCCAATACGCTTGATAAACGACAAACAATTCAAATATAATAAATGTTTCACAAAATCAACACAAGTGGTCAAGATTTACCAGTTAAAAAGAATCCGAAAAATAAAGTTTCAATATAAAACGAAACAATCCTTCATCCGGGCGGAAGCCACAAGCATTTAGCCGCGCATACTCGTCATCGTATCTTCAATCTCGTGCATTAGTTCAAAGCCATATAGTTTGCAACTTTAATCCAATGGTCCAATGAAATCAAATTATAAACTGTTTCCTGCACATCAACGAAAACACGTATTCTTTTTGTTTATTTTGCATTTCAATTTATATTCATGATCAAAACTAATTTAATTTATATGGTTTAGATCATTATCATGGAAAAATTACATGTTTTGTCCTTTATCTTTACACCATTTTGCAGGCGGTGTCCTTTTCAACGAATTTTGACAGGTTTTGTCCTTTATAGGGAATTTTGTTGCACGTTTTGTCCTTTAACCCTAACCCAGTTAAATTTTTTTGTTAAATCTCACCATGTACAAGTCACATGATGGTGGTTTAGTCTTTTTACCAATAAAGGACGATTTTTGTAAATACTCGCATAGTGGAGAGTTCAATTGAAAAGAATTTTTTTTAAGAAGAAGAAAGAAGAAGTTTCAACCAATAATAATGCTTAATTTTACTTCATTTAATATTTGCATTTAATTTTAGTATAAGGGTATATTGGTAAACTTTACTTAGATCATTAATTTGTAACCTTCCCCTTTAATAACTAACTAACTAAAATTTGTAACTCCTTTTCAAAATATATAGTTTTTCAAATTAAAAAACAACTTAATTTAAAGTGTAGAATAAATTAAAAGGTGCGTAGGATAAATTACGAGTTGTGTAGGATATATTTCGAGGTGTGTAGGATAAATTTCGACGTGTGTAGGATAAAATTCTATAATGTGTAAGGTATATGTAGGAAAATTTTAATATGTGTAGGTTTTGTAGATTATGTGTAGGATAATTAATGATTAGTTGACTAATTAATTTAAGTGAGAAAAATTAATGAGATAAGTTATAAATGAATTAGTATTTTACCAATATGTCATTTCTTCTTTTTCTTCTTTCAATAATTTTCTTCTCAAATGAACCTCCCCCTACTCGCATATGTGTATATATATATATATATAGAAAAAGTGTACTGTACAAAATTGCTTAACGTACGCTACGTACGCGATGTGAAATCGCATGTTATAAAATAGCATGGAAGAAATCGCATCTGATAATTTTGATGAAATCGCATGTTGGTTTGTAACAATTTCGCATGTGATAATTTTGATGAAATCGCATGTTGGTTTTTTTTTAACAATTTCGCATGTGATAATTTTTATGAAATCGCATGTTAAAAAATCAACATGCGAAATTGTCACAAAAAACCAACATGCGATTTCAATGTGGGATGAAGATCTAACGGCTGAGATGATTGCGTATGTAATGTAGGATAAGGGCTATTGTACGTTAACCTAACTCTATATATATATATATATACACACACACAACATAAAACTTCCCCACCACCAACAACCCACTGCAACCACCAACCTGCCACCACAACCCACCCGATCCCTTTGCAACCACCAACCTGCCACCACCACCTCAACCGCCTGCCTGCACCGTCGCCCCAAACACCACAACCACCCACCTGCACCGCCGCCCTAACACCATAACCAAACACCCACCCACCCTCCACCAAATCCTACAACCACCCACTTCCCTCAAAATAAATTAAAATGTGTAAGATACCTGAAAGAATCCAACAATGTGCTCACCAAAATTCCACCAGCTTAAGAATTCCCAATTAACAATCAGAAATGTAAACCAAAAGTATCCCCAATTAACAATCCCTGATTACAAATTTACAATCGCAATATAAACGGCATGTCTACGGCTCTTTGTTCCTGTTTCTCCATAACCAATGGATTACTAGTAGGAACAGTTTGAATTCACAATCCTCATCTTCATCGCCTCATCCCATGTACGGACTGGCTTCGCTCTACCTAAGATTGGTCATCCTCCGCCGCCCCGGTGGTGGCTGGGTGTTTGGTTAGGGTTGGGGTGTTTGTGGGTGTTTGGTGGTGTAATAATAATAATAATAATAATAATAATAATAATAATAATAATAATAATAATAATAATAATAATAATAATAATAATAATAATAATAATAAATCTTAAAAATGTTTTGTTTTATTTTTAAATATTATTAAATAAAAGGGCAAAAAGACTAAAATACCCTTGGGTAACCAAATTTAACAAGAAAATCTAACTGGGTTAAGGCTAAAGGACGTAACGTGCAACAAAATTCACTGTAAAGGGCAAAACCTGTCAAAATTCGTTAAAAAGTACACCTCCTGCAAAATGGTGTTAAGATAAAGGACAAAACGTGTAATTTATCCTATTATTTATAATGTTTAAACATGGTACAAGATCCAACTCGCTTATAATAGCATCACTTTGATATATTTCTTTCATCACTCACAAAATATAAAAACTGAATTAAATTGTATATTCCAAACCAATATCAATACATTTTAACTATAACTAATATGAACTAGAGTGTACCTAAAATGTACTGATCGTGACCACTTGAGCTTTGTATTGCTGAAGTCCATAAATCGGTGTGTAAAATATGAAATGGAAAATACGTGTAACTAATGGAATCCTTAAAAGGCAAACGAATATGTTTTCCCATAACACAAGAAGAACACAAATTAGACAAAGGTTTATTAGGGACACACGGTAAATAAGATTGCAAAAATTTAAAATAGAATTTCTGGGATGACTAAGAAGATGATTAAAGAAATTAGCCGTTAAAAAAAACTAAAAAGTTGATGCCAAAAATGTCTTGCGAGATGGATGTCAAGGAAGTTGAACTCTTTATTGAAGAATCAGAATTGAAAGTAAGCGGGTACAAGTCTCCCGTGCTATCACACAGGAGGATATGTGTCCGCGTCCGGCATTCCTTCACAACAAAACCGCAAGGATCAAATTCCACAGAATCATTATTATCACGAGTTAAACGACGAAGAGAGATCAATTTCGTAATAAGATTGGGTATATGAAGAACTTCATTATTATCACGAGTTAAACGACGAAGAGAGATCAATTTCGTAATAAGATTGGGTATATGAAGAACTTGATTTTATTTTAAGGGTGGGAAAGGTGGAGATAAAGTTTGATATCCCATACCAAGGATTGGTAGTTTAGATCTTTTTCCGACGATTACGTTTTTTAAATTCCCGTTATTGAAGTAGGATGGGAGAATACTTGAATTGGTGGTCATGTGTGCGGTTGCCCCGGTGCGAAAATGCCTTGTGGTTTGGATGGGTTGAGAGACATTGCATGGAGAGCTTTGTCGATATCAGTGGGTGCATTGGAGAGTTGATCGGCTAGAAATTATTTTTAATAATAAAAAATTGAAACATTTATAAAAAACTTTTTTTTAATAAGATAAAGACAATAACTATAGTTTATTATTGACTGAATACCGGTTAGTAATCGGCCCAACACCAACAAATGCCTAAAAAGTCTGGGCAATAAACTTATCAGAAATCTTATCCTTACTTTATCCTTACTTAGTACTTACCGACATATTGTTGGCAAACCCTTTTAAAAAAACTATTGGTTCCGGTTGTAAATCAGTTATTAATTACTATTTACTTCCGAATTTGTGTCTTTGGTTAAATTTTGTTTATAACGGCGACTTTCTTGTATTAGGCTACCGCACTCCCCAAATTGGAGAGTCCATTTCCCCACTCCGGCCATACTCCGTTGTCTTAACTGGACCTACGCCGGCTTCAGATTTTGGCCTGGGCATTTCCCCGAGAAACCATACTGTCGACTGCCACTTGACAGCCGTTGTGCCACAACAAGAGCTGAACACTCTGGCATAAGACACAGTGGGACGAAAACCGAGGTGGGCTCAGAATATAATCTAGAATCTGACACCTAGCCGGGAGAGTCTAGACTCTATCCATCGTTACTTAATCCACCAAAGTGACACAAGTGTGGATTAAACTTGACACATGTGATTCAAAAGTTTCTATTCTCTTATTGTTTTTTAATTATAAAAAAACTCACGTCAGTGTAACAATTTTCTGGACTTATTAATTTAATGACATTTATTTAATTTGGCAATCCTTTGACTCTTTCATGTAAACGTCATTCACTTAATTTTTTAAATGGCTACTTTTCCCCCTTAAATAATTACACTTTCCAAGGATTGAACCTTGTTCTTCCCACAAGAGATAATTCACTTAATTAGTTAATTTAATGACATTTATTTAATTTAACAATTTTCTGGACTTATTAACCACCATGGGTTTTAGATTTGGTTATTGTAGCAAGCTACAACTGTATAATTGGGTCTTTACATGGTATAAACGATCATGCATATGCCCAATGCACAAAACAAACATATTGAAGAAAAACACATAGATTTAATGAACTTTTCTAAGTGATCGAGTCATTTATTGAGTCGAGTTATAGTGATATGGATGGCTATAAACTACTCTTAGTAAATACATATGTTTGTTATTAAGATTGAAAAGCAAGACTTGACCATATAGTTACTAGCTTTCACGGGAGAATGTTGCTATATGAGTTGAGAAGAAAACTATGTCACACCTTGTTTTCTCCATCTCAATCTAAATCTTCAAAACCATAAAGATCTCGTTAGAATGGATACCCTCTGACGCTCAAGTTAGTATTCGATTCACCCTTAATCTATTATATATAATAAATGAAAGTTATTTGGGCCACGTGTCACTTGATTAGGGCATCCTCAGTTCTCTTTTCCCGCCCAACAGTGCCATCCCCTTTTCCTTATATAATCTCTCTTCTCACTTCTAATCTTTGTTTACAAACCTTGGGTTCTTTCTCTCTCTATATTCAGGCGATTCAAATTCAAATTTCACAAACCCTGCAAATTATTGAGATAATTCTTTCCATCCAAACCTTAATCTTCTTCAGACGCCACCATAAAATCTTCTTTTGTTTATCGATTACTTCATCAAAAGGTTTGTTCTTTTTTTTAGTTGAAATACTTTCATGATTTCCTCTTATTTACACTAATCCTAATTTCTACTCGTAATCTAATCATATGGTTCCAGGGTTGTTGTCATCAAAGTTGAAATCCGCTTAGCTGCGGATAGATTTCTGCCATAAGCTGGTATGTTTGAATATGTTTTGAAATTAGCGTTTTTTTCTAGATGGTGATCATATGAGTATAACATCTGTTGATTATTGATGTTTGAGTATGTTCAGCCATTATTCTTTCTGAAATTAGAGTTTCATTGGTATTTTTATGTTTGTAACAGCAGTGGTTCAGCATGTACAGTGGATTCAACATCAGGTGTTTGCTATTATTGTTTGATGTTGTTTGCTATTATTGACTGATGTTGTTTGCTATTGTTGTTTGATGTTGTTTGCTATTGTTGTTTGCAGTTGAAGATATCTTAATTAAGGTAATAATTGTATTACATCCTGTTGAAAATTAGAATTGATAAATTTAGGGAAAGTGAGGTTGAAAGTTAATAACCCAACAGTGGAGCATTTCATTCTACAGGTTCCATAAATTAAGGGTATTCTCATATAATGATGATGATTGTTCCACGGTTGTTTCCAGTATTATTGTTCCAACATCGTTTAAAGTATGTGTTTTTTGCTACTCTGATTTTCAATTTTGAGTTTTTTATTTTGAAGTGATATACTCTAATTCTCGGTTTAAATTTCAGTCTAATCACAGTTGTTTGAATTTCATACAATCTGCTGCGGGTTATTATAGGTTTGTATTCAAAGAAGCATAAAGTTTAATTAAACACAAAGAAAGATTATTACATTTATAGTTAAAATAATTTTTGCTTATGTCTAAATGATGATGATGATTATAATTGACTTGTGCAGAAGATGATGATGTAGAACCCACAGTAGTTCCTACTAAACGCAAGAAAGGATCTGCTATTGTTGTAAGATAAGATTTTATGTTACTAGAGAGTCTAGAGTAATGGTGTTTCCCACCTTTTTTGTATTAAAAGAAGCATAAAGTTTGTTTTAAAGGAGCTCTTTATGAACAAAGACTGATGAGGCCTATCCACTGTTGAAGACAAGGTCCTGTTAAAGACAAGCACTTTATGTACCTAGAGTTTGATTAATCAAAGGAAAACGACTGTTTAGTATCAGCAGTGGTTCAGCATCTACAACGGATTCAAATTTAGTATTTAATTATCAGTGGTTCTTATGTAACTTTAGTATTTCATTATGAGTTTGTTTCATGTTGTAAGAATCAGTGAATTCTCAGATAATAGATTGCTTTGCCGGATTAGATTATGTGTTAAATTATAGTTCTTTAAGTGATTGTTTCGTTTTCTTGAATTCTATGTAATTTTGTAAAGAAGTACAATAACAAACAGTGGTTTTAACATCTGTTTGCAATTTGGTCAATAGTTAATGGAAACCCCTGTTAGGTTGAACAGTAGATGTTATTAACTTAAACATCTGTTCAGGAAAACGACTGTTTGCACTTTATGTACCTAGAGTTTGATTAATCAAAGGAAAACGACTGTTTAGTATCAGCAGTGGTTCAGCATCTACAACGGATTCAAATTTAGTATTTAATTGTCAGTGGTTCTTATGTAACTTTAGTATTTCATTATGAGTTTGTTTCATGTTGTAAGAATCAGTGAATTCTTAGATAATAGATTGCTTTGCCCGATTAGATTATGTGTTAAATTATAGTTCTTTAAGTGTTTGTTTCGTTTTCTTGAATTCTATGTAATTTTGTAAAGAAGTACAATAACAAACAGTGGTTTTAACATCTGTTTGCAGTTTGGTCAATAGTTAATGGAAACCCCTGTTAGGTTGAACAGTAGATGTTATTAACTTAAACATCTGTTCAGGGTTAAACAGATGTTTGGGGTTTAATTATCAGTGGTTCTTATGTAACTTTAGTATTTCATTATGAGTTTGTTTCATGTTGTAAGAATCAGTGAATTCTTAGATAATATATTGCTTTGCCCGATTAGATTATGTGTTAAATTATAGTTCTTTAAGTGTTTGTTTCGTTTTCTTGAATTCTATGTAATTTTGTAAAGAAGTACAATAACAAACAGTGGTTTTAACATCTGTTTGCAATTTGGTCAATAGTTAATGGAAACCCCTATTAGGTTGAACAGTAGATGTTATTAACTTAAACATCTGTTCAGGGTTAAACAGATGTTTGGGGTTTAACAGATGTTCGGCTCTAAACCAAACATCTGTTTAAGGTCAACATCTATTTGAGTATTGGTCCTGTTGTGAAATTTGTTTGACCAAACAGTGGGTTTAAACCACCAGATAAACATCTCTTTATGTGCAAACACCTGTTTATGGTCAAACTTCTGTTTATGGGCAAACTTCTGTTTAAGGCGAAACATATGTTTCTTCAAAATCTGTTGACCATTGACTGACCAAACATCAGTGTTTAAAAAACTGTTGGGTATCCACTGATAGGAAAAATAGCCACTGCTCACTTTTTTTATTGTTGGCATCTATTGATATTGACCATCAGTTGTTTTCCTAAAAAACAGCCACTGCTCACTTTTTTGTTATTGATGGTGTTAATTAGTGATAGATTGAAATTATCAAATAAAAACTAAAATTACAATGAAATTACCATTTTACCTCGTCTTTACATACCAATGAGGTAAGATTTCCTCTAACATTGTTTTGATCATACAATTTAAAAAATTCTTTATAACTATTTGTTGGAAATCAAATCAGTAATTAATGCTAATTTCTTGAGCTTTGGACATTTAAAACATGCAAAATGTGAATTTCAAACTCACGGTTTAAAAATTAGAAAAGTCATCATGACAATGACAGTTGCTTTCAAATCATCATCAGTAATTACTGATAATATCAGTAATTACAGAAAAGTCATAATGACAATTGACGTTCGGTATCTACTGATAGGAAAAAATAGCCACTGGTCAATTTTTTATTCTTGACATCCATTGATATTTACCATCCATGGTGTTAATTAGTGATATATTGAAATTATCAAATAAAAACTACAATTAAAATGAAATTACCATTTTACCTAATCGTTACATTGCAATGAGATAAGAGTTCCTCCAATATTGTTTTCCTGATGAAATTTAATGTTAAATTAAAAAATAAAAAAAATACTTGATGGGTATTTGTTGCAAATCAAATCACTAATTAATGGTAATTTCTTCAGCTTTGGACTTTTAAAATATGCAAAATATGAATTTCAAACTGACGGTTATTATCTCTTAATTAAAGTTAAAATAAAAATTAGAAAAGTCAACATCACAATTGCTTTCAAATCAGATCACTGATAATATCAGTAATTTTGAAATTTTGAAATTAAATTTATGCAAGATGGTAATTTAGAATTGACGTTCTCTCTTTTTTTTTTCCCCTACTTTGCATATCATTACTAATATTTATTTACTTTAATAAGGAGGGATATAAAGATATACACTACTTACCTTTCAGTTCCCAATAAACATCAGTTCCCAATAAACATCATCACAATTGCGGTCAAATCAAATCAGTAATTACTAATAATATCAGTAATTTTGAAATTCAAAATTCAAACCATATATATTTTTATCCTTAATGTTAAATTAAAAAATAAAAAAAATACTTTTTGACTATTTGTTGCAAAACTAGAATTTCAAACTGACGGTTATCTCCGATTACACTTCTTTGTTCGAATGCATCTTTCTGTTGACCATTGACTGACCAAACATCAGTGTTTAAAAAACTGTGGGGTATCCACTGATAGGAAAAATAGCCACTGCTCACTTTTTTTATTGTTGAGATCTATTGATATTGACCATCAGTGGTTTTCCTAAAAAACGGCCATTGCTCACTTTTTTTGTTATTGATTGTTTTAGTTTAGTGATAGATTGAAATTGTCAAATAAAAAGTAGAATTACAATAAAATTACCATTTTACCTCATCTTTACATACCAATGAGGTAAGATTTCAAACAACATTGTTTTGATCATAAAATTTAAAATTAAATAAAAAAATAAAAAAATTTCTTTATAACTATTTGTTGCAAATCAAATCAGTAATTAATGTTAATTTCTTGAGCTTTGGACATTTAAAACATGCAAAATGTGAATTTCAAACTCACGGTTATTATGTTTTTAAAAATTAGAAAAGTCATCATGACAATGACAGTTGCTTTCAAATCATCATCAGTAACTACAGAAAAGTCATCATGAAAATTGACCTTCTCTCTCTTTTTTTTTTCCTACTTTGCATAACAATTCAAATATTTAATATTTTAATAAAGAGAGGATAAGGATATATACTACTGTGGATTACGTATAAACATCAGTTCCCAATAAACACCAGTTCCCAATAAATAAGATAATTTAATAATTATCAGTTCCCACATTCAAAATTGAAAATTCAAAGGCTCATTCAAACCGTATATTCTAATCCTATAAATAAGATATAATTATCTACTATCAGATTCAAATCTCGCTCGCTCATATATGTGTGCGTATATCTCTCTCTCAAATGCATCTTTCTCGTGATGTAGGCGCTAATCTCCGATTACACTTCTTTGTTCGAATGTTTGTTGAACATGTTATCGTTCCAGTATCATTGTTCCAACATCGTCGTTTCAATGAAGATTCCCATCACAAGTCAACCTTTCAATATGGATGTTGCAGTATCATTGTTGCAACATCGTGAAAAGTTGCGTTGTTTGATTTTCGTTAAATCGAAAGTCAGGTTTTCTTGTGTCAGGTTTGTCATTGGGATTTCTTCTTTTATAGAAAGTATGGATAGATTCTTGCAATATCTTGAAAACTTAGATGTGCTACAACAGTTGAGAAGAGACCTTTGCATTTTAGGTTTGTTTCTTGTTTGTGTTGTCAGTAATATAGAGTGCGGTGATAGAGACTTGCAGTTCTTGGCGATGCTGAAGTATAGGGCTGTAAACGAACCGAACGTTCAGCGAACAGTTCATGAACCGTTCGGCGGGAAGTTCGTTTATGTTCGTTCGTTTAATAAACGAACGAACATGAACAAGAAATTTTGTTCGATTAGTTAAATGAACGAACATGAACAGAAGTCTCGTTCGTTCGATTGTGTTCGTGAACGTTCGGTAAGGTGTTTGTGAACGTGTTCGTGAACATTCGTTGATTTGCATTCGTTTATATTCGTATGTTTGTGTTTTAATTGAAGATCTTTGTATTTTCTTATATTTTATTTGTACTTTGTATATTATTAACTTTTATTTATTTTATATTTTTATTACCTAACAATTAAACTAGGAAAGTCACTTTCACCTTGTTTATGCATCATTTCCCTTTCATTTCTCATTATTTACATCGGCGAATACGATTGACATCCGTTCCACAATAAGGGATTCAAGTTCGAGTGCTGCTCTCTGGGCCATCTATCTTTATCCTTCGTCACGTTCGCCAAATTTATTTGTGTTCGTTTGTGTTCGTGAATCGTTCGCGAACACGCTCATTTCCTTAATGAACGAACACGAACATAAAATCTCGTTCGGTAAGTGTTCATGAACCGTTCGTGAACACATTTATTTCCTTAACAAACGAACACGAACAAGGCCTTGTTCGTGTTCGTTCGGTTCGTTTACAGCCCTACTGAAGTACATACATCTAGAGGTTCAGCAATGGATGGAGTTGAAACTAAAGTTTCTTAATTCTTGCTGTTATTCTTAGATTTGAACTTTAATATTGTTTAGTATGTCATGTAATTATTGGACTTTTAGTTTTAAGGTCATGAATAAATTAATAAATTTTATTTTATGAATCTATGTTGTATTTTTTTTTTATTATTTACTGTTTTAGTAAGATTTAAATTATGTTGATGTTTAATTGTGTCTGAACATCTGTTTGGTAAGACAACAGAGGTTTAATAGTGTCAATGCTTCTTCTCAAAGGGTTATGTTGCGGTTATAACAGCTGATCATGCTAAGGACTGTTATAGTTAACAACTGCTCTTTATAAAGACTGATGTTCTTAATGGTTGATGAGGCCTATCCACTGTTGAAGACAAAGCCATGTTAAAGACAAGCACTTATGTAGCTAAAGCCTGATCAACCAAAGGAAAACCACTGCTCAGTAGCAGCAGTGCTTCAGCATCTATAGTGGATTCAACTTTAGTATTGATGTACCAGTGTTTCTATGTTGTGTTATATTTTTATTTATTATTTAGTGTTTGAGTACGATTTAAATTATGTTGATGTTGAATTGTGTCTGAACATCTGTTTCATATGACAACAGAGATTTAATAGTTTCAATGCTTCCTCTCAAAGGGTTATGTTGTGGTTATAACAGCTGATCATGCTAAGGACTGTTATAATTAACCACTGCTCCTTATAAATACTGATGTTCTTAAAGGCTGATGAGGCCTATCCACTGTTGAAGACAAAGCCATGTTAAAGACAAGCACTTATGTACCTAAAGCCTGATCAACGAAAGGAAAACCACTGCTCAGTAACAGCAGTGCTTCAGCATCTATAGTGGATTCAACTTTAGTATTTATGTACCAGTGTTTCTATGTTGTATTCTATTTTTATTTATTATTTAGTGTTTGAGTACGATTTAAATTATGTTGATGTTGATGTTGAATTGTGTCTGAACATCTGTTTGATAAGACAACAGAGGTTTAATACTTTCAATGCTTCATCTCAAAGAGGTTTTTGAGTCGTTATAACAGCTGATCATGCTAAGGACTGTTATAATTAACCACTGCTCCTTATAAATACTGATGTTCTTAAAGATTGATGAGGCCTATCCACTGTTGAAGACAAAGCCATGTTAAAGACAAGCACTTATGTTCCTAAAGCCTGATCCACGAAAGGAAAAACATTGCTCAGTAGCAGCAGTGCTTCAGCATCTATAGTGGATTCAACATCAGTATTTTATACTCTGTTAGATTGTTAAATTTCATATCATAGGGTTGTTTATATGTAGCGGTATTTATCACATCACCCCAGCATGCTAACTGATTATATGTAATACTTTATTTAAAAAATCTCAAAATTCATCTTAAAAATAGTTAAAATGAATTTTTTTTATGAATTATAAGCATTAAAATGTTTTAAGGCTATCCACTGATAACTTAAAGTCTCCCACTGTTTTTCAGTGTAATCATTGCAACCACTGTTATTATTCCATCAGTGTCTTCATAAAACAACTGTGTTCCATTACTCATCAGGGGTTGGCTCGTGGACAGTTCATAGCCGTCAAATCTTTTGTAACCGCTGCCACGTCAGCATTCACTTTTCCTGCTATAAAACCCTGATCAAAACCCCCAATCAGGGTTTTAACTGTCGAATCGAATTCATTTTTCCTTTTTCAAAGCAGTTATCCTCCATTTCTCTCAAAATTCCTCATCGTCCTTCTTCCTCAAATGGCAAAATCACGGTCTTCATCAGTTAAAAGGAAATCCAGTCAAAAGGTCATACAAATTCGATACAAAGCTCCCCATAACTACTTGGGTCTCTTGACAAAACCAAGTAACACTGAAACGTTCAATTCCGTCATAGATGCCCTTTCGTCTTCAAAATACAAAACTTTGTTGACTTCTGATGCTCCGATTTACTTGGCAACCCAGAGGGAATTTTGGAAAAATGCAAAACTTGAATATCAAGATAAAACACCCATAGCTATCAATTCCTCGATAAAGGGTGTTGATGTTAAAATCACACCACAAACCATTTCTGAGGTGTTTGAACTCAATGATCTTGAAGGTAAGACTTTTTTCCCTAAAATAGAGTATCAAACAGATTTTTTAGAAAGAGGGTATGCAAAGCAAATGAAAAAAAAAACACTTTGCAAAAAGGCAGTTTTCCCCCTGCCCCAAGGTTTTTGTTTCATACCCTCTTAATGTGTGTTTCTAATAAGACCACTGCTTTCAATGAAATTCCATTAAAGATCCAATACCTGGCATATGCTATCTTGCATGGGGAAAACTTTAACTATTCACAGGAGATCTTTAATGACTTGGTAAAAAATGTTGATAGCAAATCATTTTTACTATTTCCAAGGTTCCTAAGCTTTTATTTTCAAAAGAAATTTGGAAAGGATGATGCTCATGTACTCATCCAGGGTGAACCTTTTCAAATAAATGGCCTTACACCGTTAACATTTACAAGGCTATCAAAAGTGTCCAAAACACAAGCACAGGCTCCTGAGCAGACTTTAGCAGCTACCACTGCTCCTCAGGCACCTGCTGCTGAGCCCACTGCTCAAGGTGATCACAGCAGCAAAACAACTGCTGTGAAACCGACACCTAAATCCACCAAAAGACCAAGACAAAAGAAAACACAAAAGCCCCTCAAACCTAAAACAAAGGCAACTCTGGAAGATGAGATCCCAGAGCCACTGCCGGTGAAAACACAAAAGTCACCAGAAACCACTGCTGCTACTTCCTCACAGCAGATCTTAGAAATATCTCAACCTGAGCCTCAAACTCCTCCTGTTTCTTTTCAAAAAGAACAGGTTGTAAGAATAGGGACATCAAATTATGTTGCTTTGGACTCACTTGAATCCATCATCCCAGCCCACTGCCCGGGGCAAATCCTCTTTCCACTCCCGTACTCACTGTTACAATTCCACCACAAACAAAACTTTTGTTGGATGCAGTTGATATAAATCAGATAGCAATCAGTTCCTCTCAACCCCCTATCACTGAGAGCATGCCACAGAAAGTGACTGTGTCTGAGCTCCCTATCATTGCTAACCCACCAACAACACCTGAGGAGGTTACACTGCAGGATGTACAAGTACTTCCTGTCAGTAGTTCAAGTGAAGCAGCTACTACAAGTGTTGAACCCACTGGTTTACACTTGGACAGTAGTTTCATTAATCAGACTTCCTTGAAGGCAATTTCTTCTATGGGAACCTTTCTAAATACTGGTGTGTATCCTGTATACACTGGTGAGCTTAGATTGGTAACCTCTGCTGAGGAAAGAAGTCCCCAGTTCCAAGAAAAAGGGGCAACAGGGGATGACTTTTGGGAAAGTCTCCCTCAGTCAACCACTGTTACAACCACCTCTGGTGGGAAATCAGATGATCCCATTAAATTGGATGATGGTTTAATGTACCGAGAATTGAGGGAGAGGCTTAACAAACTGGATACATCTATTGCAGAAATCAAAACCATACTGCAACAGTTGTTACAAAAACAGCAGGCACCACCTGCTCCCACTGACCTTTGGGCATTATTTCAACCTCTGCTTCACCAACAAAGAGCAAATGCTGATCAGAAACATGAAATTCAGCTTCAAAATATCAGAAATATAATGGAAGCCAGGTTCAAAGACACTCAGGCAGATATAAAAACCCTGAAGGCTCAATTTATGAACACCACTGGCACTGCTCCTCCCTCTATCATCTTTGTGGACAGCCCACCACCAAATAATGCCAAAAAGGCGGAGAAAATGAGGCAGTTGAAGAAAAAGGGATATGAAGATGGTCTGTACATTGCACCAGATAATTCAATAATGCTTGCACACATCCCTTTGCCAGATGGTTCCAAAAAGGTTGATGTAACCTTAAATGCCATTGCTGATGCAAAAGCAAGGGTGAAAAAGGATATGGAGGCAAAGGATAAAGGAAGGTTTGAACAGAAGAAGAGAGTTTTTATGGAGATGAATGAACAGGGTACTTCTGAGCCAAAGGATCAAGAAAATTCTCAGCCCATAAGAAAGTCTACTAGAAAAGTCATACAACCCAAAACCACACCTCCCAAATCCACAAAACAAACTCCCAAACCTTCCAAAAGTTCCACACATCAATCTTCGAAACCAACAGATGTTAAAACACCTGCTGTATCAACAGTTGTTGCTTCTTCAGTAATTTCAACATCTGTTATCCAAACTTTCACCACTACCACTTCAACACACACTACATCCACTGTCTTATCTCCATTGCGAAAAATCCCTTCACCACCACCAATACCACCTGCTAAAAGGCAGAAGACAACAGTTGACACATCATCCGTGGTAATGGCAACAGTGGTTGAAACCCCAGTTGTTTCAACAGCTGTTAGTCAAACACACACCATCACTACTCAAACACCCCAAACAAAACCATCATCACAAAACTCACCACCTGCCTTAAAGCAAAAGACAACTGTTGATACATCAACAGTGGTTGAGACACCAGTTGTTTTGACAACTGTTAGTCAATTACCTACCACTTTTAACAATCCTTCCCAAGCCATAATTCTGTTTGCTCCAAAACCTCAAATAGAAACACCTCCTCCTGAAAATGTGTATACTAGAAGAAAAAATATTCAAGTGCATGATGATGATATACCAGCACCTGATCCTGTTTCATCTGTACCTTACAAAATCACCAAACCTGAATCTTTCATTCCTCCAAAATTGGTCAATCCAATCAAAGATCCAATAGCTCTTCAAGGATACGAGTCTGCAGATGGTACCCCAGCAGCTGCCAGTTATCCACTGGAACTCCATGCAGTAAAGAATGAAATGAGGCAGTTCTACACAGTTGATGATCCTTCAAAAAGGAAATTCCCTTCTCTGGTTGGTTTTAGAAATCCAAAAAACATGGATGAATATCTAAAACTAAAAGCTAGACAAGCTCAAATAATAGCTAGGGTTGAATGCGAAGGAGAAAATGACAATGTGTATTCAAGTCATTATCAGTTTTTACTCACCAAAGTCAAGCTCATGGAAGACTATGCTAGAGATTTGAGTAAAGAAATGTCAAATTTACCACCAGAACCTGGCCTGCAAAAAGATGTGAGAAAAGACATTCTGGCATTGATCATGAGTGAGAAGTTCTACCCTGCCAAGGAAGAGCAATTCCAAGATTGGCCACTTGTTGGTCTCAAAGCAGAACTCAATAGAATTGAAAGAGTAAAAAGAGATCCAAGCATGAAAAGGTCAGCACCAAATTGGCGTAAATACAAAAAGGCTATTGATGATCTTACCTTGGAGTATAAAAGAAAGAAACAAGAGTTGGTTGATGCAAAGGTTGCAACTGCCAAGGCCATAGCAAAATGGACAAGGCAGTACACTGATGAAGCTTATGTAAGGCTTAGAAAAAAGAGAGAAACAGATCCTAGCCTTCCAAAGAAGCCTGATCACAAAACTATTAACATGTCAAAGAAGCAGCTCCACAATTCTGAACCACTGTTCACATCATCAGATACCTCTGTCATTATGTTAAACCAAAGAAAGAGGCAAAAGTTGACTGATGCAGAAGAGAAAGAGCAAGAAGCTGTATATTTTAAACAGGCTATCAAGACAATAGCACTTGAAGATGACAGCTCAGCAAAGCTTCTACATACATTGGAATCCAACCACTGATGAAGCATAAAAATTGAACCTCAAACTACTGATGGGATCCAAGCATTGTTGAAGATCAAAGCATTGTCATTCAAGCTCTGATCACCCTTTGAAAATAGCACTGATCCTCAACATTAGTGCTTAGATTACAACAGTGGAATGAAGAATCAATGTTTATGTATCAGTAGTTTGAATATAATCAGTGTCTGTAGTGTCTGTTGTTATAGATTCAGTGTTTATGTTGAACATCTGATCTGATTTACTTTTGGTCAACATCTTATTTTGTTAAGAAGTACAAGAACAAACATTTTTACAAAATCCCAAATCACCCGATCATTTAAGTGCATTGAAGTAAAATTGGAAATAATGTTATTCATGTGGTCCTGTTGTTGAATAGATCTAATTCCGTGATTTTAAGACAATGTTGTTGAATAGAATAAGATGGTTGATGTAATGTGGTCGTATTAATAACAAATTGTAATTAATTAATCTAAATAACTTTCCCGAGCCCGGGAAGCAATCCCGGGTAAAAACCTAGTAAGTTTATATATGTAATCACAAGTGAATGTAGTATTAGGGAAGAAAAAAAGGAGAGAGGAGAATCATTTGCCTTATTTTGAGGGAGAGACTTCTATTTATAGAGACACCTTAGTGAGCCAAGATTGGACTTATGTGGATTGGGCTATATTGGATTATGTTCTTATTTGGATGATACTTCAACAAAGATGTTATGACTTATGGTACATTGACAAGTCCTATAAAAGTGATGGAACACTTTGATATTATATATTGTCAAGTCCTATATATAAGTTATGGAACACTTTGATACAACTACTAAAGGTGTACAAAACTGGCGCGGTTTTTTTCTTCATGGTCTCAAACCAGTTTGGTCCAAACCTATTCTAAACCGGTTTGGTTTATGAATCGCTTTTACGTTTGGAATCTCAAAATGTTCCCAAACCGTCGGATTCGGTTGGGGCTCAAACTTGTTTTTCTGTGTATATGGTGGAGCCTCTGAACCAGTTATTTTCTTATAACTCTAATGGGGTGTATAATATGAGAAACTTAAAATCAAGTCTTGGAAAGGATTGGATTTGGGCCTGAGAGTGGGCTTCCATATGTACCCAAAAATGATTTTTATGGGCTTGAACATGAATACACAATATCCAAGTGTACATGCAAATCATATTGATAAATTTTCACACAAAAACTTGTATAAAGACAGTTTCATTTAAAGATGCAAAAAAACACTAAAAACATATAAGTTGATCAAGTAAAATTAATCTTGATCTCATTCAAGCTTCCAAGCATAGAGAAACAGGCTAAACTCATACAACTCATTTGCATTAAATCCTTCGGTTGAACCCGGGCTCGCTGACCACGATATTGCCGGAGAAGCTGCAGGAAATGCGGCTGCCGGAGAGGTCAAATTGATTATAAAAAGTGCATGCCTTACACCAGGACTAAAAAGCCAGTCATGAACATCCCAAAAAACTTCAATATTTACTTTCTTGAAACTAATTGATTCATTACCTCTAAACTTCCATTGAAGATGTTTCACATCAATCATCAAATGCCCATCAATTCTTATCTCCATTTCCGAATCCACCCCATGATCAGTACTAATGTTCTTTGACTCGATCGATATCTCATGAAAGTGGCCCTTTTCATGAAACTTGACTCGTGTAGAAAACTTTTTCCTCCCAAAAACATGTTCTTTTCTTGATATTAAAACTGGATCAGTTAAAGAAGGCCTGCAGCCTGTTTTTCGATACGCATCTTTCTTCATATCTCCAAGTAGAAGGACAACTTCATCGTCACAAACAACCGCTACATAATACTCAGAACTTGGCTCGGTTTCACCATGAAACTTTGCGGATTTTAAATCCCAGAAAACATCAATGGCCTTACCATCTAAAACAAAGCTTTTGGACCCTTGTTTACGCCAAAAGTACCATGGTTTTAGCTCGACTTTGCACTTGGTTTCGACGTGTGGACCGTCTATAGACACTGATAAGCCATGAAGTAACATGTTCTTACACCATGTGATGGTGATCAACCAACACTGATCACCCACTTTGGTCTTGTAAACAGACATGAAAATGCTTTGACCCGATCGCGTGATCGCGGTCAACTCATCTGGTTTATCACCAGCTGGTTTCCCAGTAAGATCTAGCATGATCAGAATCAATAATAAGATGAAGATTGGCAATGTCTGAGAGGAGGGTTGAGATATATCAAATAACTTATAACATAGAGATATGGGAGGAAGGTATGCCAGAGGGGTTTCTTGGCAGCACTAATGGATTTCTAAAGAATAAAAAATGTTTCCAATCTGGCAGGTAGATGGGCTGATCATTGAAATTGAGACAACAAAACTATTTTATAATAACATCTCAAATATCATATCAAAATTTGATAATTTTTTTAGTTTGGAATGTATATCTTGAAATATAAATTTCCCTATAAGGATCAGGTTCAAGAGTGAACAATAGTGTAGTTTGCAAACTGAGCGAACTAATCCTGGCCATACATATGTGTAGATCAATGGCCATGATTTGATGATGAAATACACTAGTGTATTTTACGATTTGATGATTAAATCCTAGCCATCCACGTGTGTAAATCAATGGCCAAGATTTGTTCACTCAGTTCGCAAATACACTAGTGTTCACTCTAGAACCCCTCCCTTCCCTATAATGTATATCTTGATATATATAGACGTGTTTTGGTTTAGATTCGGTCTTAAACAAGAGTACAGGACCGCAACCGTAGTTATAGAATCATGCAGGGGTGCAGCTTTGCGGGAGGGGGGGGGGGGGCGCCCGACCCCCCGAACTTTTCGCTCAGTAGTGCCCGGTATGTAGTTTTCCTATAGAATTTTTTAGGTATATATGTTTTCGACCCCCGGTTTTATAATTTTTTTTAGGTATATACGTTTTTGACCCCCGGTCAAAAATGTCAAGGTTAGCCACTGGAATCATGTACTTTCTATATTGAAAAAAAATAATTTTGGATGGAACCAAAACAACCAGCTGTTTCGGTTCGTTCTTGTATAAAGTCATAAAAATTAAAAATGAAGAGGCAATATACAATATATAGTAGATTTTAGGAGTTAAAAATATCTTGTAGGTTTAATGAAAGAGACCCCTAGAAGCATGAGTGCATGACAAGAGAACATGAGTTGAAGGTTGAATAAAAGGCAATCACGACCCACCAGTCAAAGATTAATTAACAAAAAATAATTATAGATTTATTAGACACCGATTGAAATTTCTTAGAATTATAACTTACAAATTTTAAACTTTTATTAAAATATATTTTGATTTTTTTTTTCATATATACTAAATGGTAGTTGTTCAATAATTTATTAAACTAGTTGATTTTCCATCCGCGCGTTGCGGCGGGGACCTAATGTCTGCAAAACGCGTGTTGGTAACGGTAAGCAGATACCAAATATCAAAACATAAATAAAAATGACGTGGTAACGATAGTCACTTCGTCCTAAAAAAGCGATTTAAATAATCTAATATATAATAATAGGACCTACACGTCCTACACGTTGGAAATTCGGTTGTTTTCAGTTTAGTTATTACGGTGCTAACACGTTAAAATATAGATTAGCTCGATACCGGTAGCGGCACCGAAAGTACCGATCTGGAAAATCATCGAAATTAGGTACCGGTACCGAAAATGCTCGATACCATACAATATGGTATTTGAAGGTAAAAATCAGTAAATACAAGTATGGTGCTAGACCGGTGTCGAACCGAAAGTAACGATTCTGAAAACGTCAAAAGGTGGGTACCAAATTGGTACCGAAAATGATTGGTATAGTAAATTTGGTACCAATACGATACCGGTTTGATTACAGAATTTGATATAATTTGCTCATCAATAATCTAAATATCCAAGTTAATTTTACATGCTACAATTCATTTATTTTAGAAAAAGACAAAAAAAAAAAAAAAAAACAAAAAACAAAATAAGTTGTGTATATAAAATCTCATTCAAACGAAATACAGTTTACTTATAGTGTGTATGAAAAGTAATCTAAACGGTGCAATACTTGCTACGTTGGTACAGGATTTGATGAGCTCGGTACCAACCGTTACCGAAAATACCGTTATCAAAAATACCGTCACCGAAAATCCCCAAAAGTGGGTACCGGTACCGAATATACCTGGTACGGTTCGGTACCGGTCAGTACTGGTACGGTATCGGTATTTGAGGGTAAAAACCGGTGAATACCGGTGCCGAACCGATACCGAAAATGTCAAAAGTCAGTACCATTCGGTACCGAAAATATACCCGGTTTGGTAAATTTGATACTAGTACTGGTACCCGATACCATTTGCTCATCCCCTTGATGATGTTACTATTCATTGGGTTGTGTATGGAAATTAATATAAACGGTGCAATTACTTGCGTTGCTACGTTGCTACAGGATTTGATGAGCTCGGTACCAACCGGTACCAAAAATACCGTTACCGAAAATCCCCAAAAGTGGGTACCGGTACCGAATATACCTGGCACGGTACGGTTCGGTACCGGTATCTGAGGGTAAAACCCGATGCCAAAAATGTCAAAAGGCGGTACCGAAAATATACTCGTTTTGGTACACTTGATACCAATACTGGTACCCAATACCATTTGCTCATCCCTTGATGATGTTACTGTTCATTGTGTTGTAATTTTAATATATAGATAATTTTAATATATAGATAATAATGTCCTCATTAGCTGATTTAGTGACCCCACCTCCCACCCTCTGCTCATAATCCTCATATATGAATTCATAATATTAAATAAATAAATAAAAATTTATATTTAGTTACTGTTCATTTCGTTGAATTATTAATATATAGGACAATTACCTGATAAATAAAATAAATCATTTTTAATTATAATAATAATAATAATAATTATATTATAATAATAATAATAATAATAATGCATAAATAAGATAAGGCGACATGACAATGTGACATATATACATGCATCTAGATAATCCATGTATGCATCTATTCAATTTAGAATTTTTAATAATTGCTTTTTGATGTATTATTAATTTGTAAATCCATTGTTCCTTAACTTTGCATAAAATGACATAAGATCATTAATGTTAGTTTCACATATTTATACATACAAGTAAATCATAAACATGTACTTATATTACATAATTACGTTACCATAAAAAGAAGCTTATAGTAAGAAGAACATGCATGATGAAAAGAAGCTCGACAAAACTGTATATATAAACAATTTAGCCTTATTAATATAATCTTCTAAATAACAATTTCAATTAATAATAATAATAATAATAATAATAATAATAATAATAATAATAATAATAATAATAATAATAATAATAATAATTCACAACCACCTAAAGATATTACATCATTACATCGATCTTATAATAAAATATATAACAAATCAAAATAATACATATAATATTAAATATCGTAACTTTAAAAATGCATAGTATATACAATTTTTTTGGTCCTTGTATTGATGGTTAAGTGACATACTTTATAACTAAAAGGTTATGAGCAGTGGTGGACCTAACACTATAATAGGGGTAGCTCCGGTTACCAATTGACACTCCGGTGGTAGTGTAAATTTTAGAAAAATTAACGTTTTTTTGGATTTCGTTACCCTTTTTTTTAAACGTTACCCGTGTAACGATTTTCTAAATCCGCCACTGGTTATGAGTTTAAATCCTACATAATGGAAGTTATGATGTATTTATCTATAAAATCTAGGAGTTGGTGTTAATATATATACACACATTTTTTCACAATTGACTCACCAAGTTAGCACTAAAAATGATACTGTAAAAATATTCCATAGTCACCCTTATTTGAGTATAATAGAGTCATGGGAGTATGTTGGTCCAAGTCCAGAGTCATTTTCGGTACTTGGGTTCAACAATTCCACTGCTCAATCATTGGATCTATCAAACGTAACTTCTTAAAATGTGAAACCAATCCAAACTTTTGTGGTTTTTAAGGGATTTTTTTCTATTAACTTATTAAAAAATTTCTCCCAACGTATAGCTAAAATAGTAAAGGTGTTAGGTATCTATAAACATGCTTTAATAATATATACTCGATAAACAAAATCGATATTTAACCTCATCCCTTGACATACTTTTACCGTGCATGTCACCACTTTTAAAGTTCAAATGCTACGAGAGGAGAGCAATTATGCATTGATTTTCGTCCTCATCAGAGTAGAAGCCCCAACTTCAATGAGTGGGTACATTCACACATTTTATTAATCGTTAATACATTTTCAAATGAAATGCAAGCATAATCACGAAGCCACTCGTTGAGTCATGTGCAGGGGGTGACCGCACAGGTGTCTACTCTCACGAGGGGCCAAATATTTTAAATTTTTATTATGTATTATATATTTTAGACAAAATTGCAGAAAACAACCTTTATGTATACCCTAAACTGCACTTTATACCTTTCACTATGAAATCCGCCAAAACTAACCTTTACGTTCATGTTTTGTTACACCCTATAACCTTTAGCACTAACCACGTCAAAAAGTTCAGTTAAATGGACTCACATGCCTTGCATGTGAGGGCATTTAAGTCTTTTACTAAAATTCATTTAAAACATTGTGGTATTAATTTTAAAAAAAAAAATCAGTTAAGGGGTATTTTGGTAATTTAACTATACTAAAATTAAAAAAAAAAAAACCTAAATCAATATTCACCATTTATACATCATCATCATCTGAAATCTTCATCAACATCATCTTCTTCATAAAAAGTCTTATAAACCCTAGAATTTCAAGACACCATGTCTCCTTCAAATCTTAATGAAATCAAGCAATTCTTGGGTGCAAATTGTGTAACTTTTCAAGACGAACAAAACCCATTGAACGGAATTTTGAAATTCATCATAGTTTGGGAGATTTATGCACCTCTTTGGTAATACCCAAATTGGTACATCTGAACAATAACTAGTAATACCCAAATTGGTAAAAAAACAGTTGTAAGTAACCTTGAGGGATGGAGAGAAGGGGCTGAGAGTCGCAGTTGCAGGTGGGGCAGGACTGATGTAGAGAAGCATGTATGTGAGGCCGACATCGTATTTGTTTCGGTGAACACCCCAACAAAGACACGCGGTCTTGGTGCTGGTAAAGCTGCTGATCTCACTTATTGGGAAAGTGCTGCTCGGATGATCGCTAATGTGTCGAAATCGGACAAAATTGTAGTTGAGAAATCAACTGTTCCCGTCAAAACAGCTGAAGCAATTGAAAAGATCTTGACACACAACAGCAAGGGAATCAACTTCCAGATTCTTTCGAACCCGGAGTTTCTCGCTGAGGGAACCGCAATCGAACTTGGTTTACATCTGCGAGTGTAACGGTGGCTGAATTTGGTGGTGACGGTGGCTGAATTTGGTGGTGAAGGTGGTTGAATTTGGTGGTGGTGGTGGGGGGGGGGGGGGGGTTTGTTGAATAGAGAGAGAAAGAGCCAAGAGAAAAAGATAAGGGGTATATATATATTAGTTTTTTAAAATCTGATTTAATTATTTATTTAAATATATTATTCAAAGGAAAAGACATATATGCCCTCACATGCATCGCACATGGGGCAACTTAACTGACTTTTTTGACTAGGTTTGGTGTAAAGGTTGTGATGTGTAACAAAACATGAACGTAAAAGTTGGTTTTGGCGGATTTCATAGTGAAAGGTATAAAGTGCAGTTTGGGGTATACATAAAGGTTGTTTTCTGCAATTTTGTCTATATTTTATATATAACAAAATCACGCACTTAAATTCAAGACCTCACTAAAAAATAGTAAAGCAGGTACCTACTTAGTTTTGGCCCATTTTGGGGTCCATTTATCGTCCTATTAGTCAGTCTATTATTGATTTTTTTATATGTGAGTTTACATTCAAGAGCGAATTCTTAGAGCCAACCATGCCACTCATTTTAACCATGTTTTAGTTATTACAGTTTTCAAACAGTTCACACTTGCATTGCAAGTAGTTTATTTGAATACACAAAAGTTGTATTGTTGCAAAAGCTTCGAAAGTTTTGTTGTACTTGTTATTCGGTCTGCGCCTTGCTAGTCCGTAGTAGTGATTAATACTAGTATTATTCTTCTTGTTCCAATAAAAAATAAATCAAACTCGAATAATTAGAAATAAGTAATATTGTAATAATATAATATTTTTGTGACACATCAAAAAAGTATAGTTTAAAGTATATCAATTTGTGACAGCTTTGTGATGGTTTTGCGTCATGACAAAAACTCGTATTTACCAAATTCGTACTTGTAAGTTGTAAGTTGATAAGAAAATGTTAGCATTGACATGGTAATTGTAATAAAAAGATGATAATTATTGTATTTAATCAAGTTTAGTATAGCTGCGACATAGTTTTGCTAGCCACGCTTATGATTGTCGCATGTTGCTTTCTCTCTATCTTGGTTGTTTAATAAGCCTTGGCTCTCAACCTAAAGCTCATGAAATGGTGTTATGCCGCCCAAACCCCAATATGCCTCCATGTTGGCTTATATGGAAGGACGGTTATGTCATCTCCAACTTCTACTCGATCTATGTTTTCTTAATCTTTGTTGGCTTATATGGAATCCATAAGTTACAACTCAACAACTCGACCACCTAACTCTAGTCGTGGCTCAAATTAAAGGTCTTGGCCCCACTCACACCTTCGCTCGCCGTGTCTTGCCTTAACCTTTCGTGACTTGCCTTAATTTGCCGCCCCTTAGTTGCAGCTCAACTTCTTCTCGTCGCCATTTAGTGTTGACTTTAATACTCCTCAACATCGAAATTGGGTTAATCTCCCCAACATTCATATCCTGGGTTGATCTCCCTTTAGATTCTGACTTGTTTCTCCAGAGTCTTTCATACATAGTAATACTCGCATATTTTGAGTTTAATTCTTGGACTTTCTTTGGTCACAATATCTTCATGTTGGTCTTCACATGCAATGTACTCCACTGTGAATTTTATTTAACTTTTTTCTAATACCCTACCTGTTGGCGAAGCATAGTGGGGGCGGGAGGAGGCGACCGACCCCCCGAACTTTTCGCTCAGTAGTGGAGAGTATCTAGTTTTCGTATAGAAATTTTTGGGTATATACATTTTCAACCCCCTGTTTTATAAAATTTTTTGGGTATATACGTTTTCGACCCCCCGGTCGGAAATATCAAGCTTCGCCACTGACCTATATTTTAAACTCATGAGCATACAAAAAAAATACACGATGGGTGAAATCTAATTTTATAAGAATATACTTTGACATACATGAAAGTAAAACATAGCATAACTTATATGGCACCAAATACCATATTAACATAGCATCACATAACGCAACATAACATAACAAGCTGTAAAATACAATCATTTACCCTATGTAGTGTAACGCCTCAAAATCCAATGTTTTAATAAACATGGCGTTTACTATATTTATGGGGTGAAATAACTTAACCTAGTTAACATAAAAGTTTAAATAGAAAGAATAAAGGAAAGTACAAGGGCCAATGGTGACATTTTTGGAAATTGATGAAAATACTCAACAAAAGGGGATTTATAGTCAAAATTCTGCATTCTTTAGTGTGTGTGTATGCATTGATGTCTAGAGAGAAGGGACTCTCTAGTTCAACTTATCAAGTTCAAGCCAAATGAAGATCAAATTTGATGTTGAAATCAATGCATAAATGAAGAATCCTTACCATCAAATGCTAATAATCATGTGTTATGTTGTAGAATTTAATTTGGTGATTTTGTATGAAGTGGGTTTATGATCAATCCACGAATTAGAATGAAATTAAGCATGAATGTGTGTTAGAATCACCATATGAAACATGAATTATGTAAGATTTTGAGTAATATGATGTTTTGGCCTTAGGTCGGCCCACTACTAGCTAAACAAACCTTATACAAAACCCCCGTTAACCCGTTAAACTACCATTTGACCAAAACAAGCGTAAACCTCATTACCATTCCACAATCTTGTTTGACTACCATGTGGGAATGGAATGAATTATTACTTTGTGTTGTTTGTTAGGCAGGAAAAGACGAAGGAATAAAATCGGCTTTAGGTGGCGGTAGTGGGTGGTAGCGTTGGTCGTAGTATGTCTCGGTGGTGGCGGTGGCAGCGGTGGCGGTGGGTGGTGGTCATGGCAGCAACGACGATGGCGGTGGAGGGTGTCAGGGTTGGTTGGTGGGTGGCAGGGATGACGAGTGGCGACAGTGGAGGGTGGCGGCGGTGACGGGTGGTGGGTGGCAAGTGGCGGTGGCGGAGTTGTGGGTGGCAGGTGGAGGCGGCGGCGAGTAGCGGCAGTGACGGGGGATGGTGATAAGCATTGGTGCTTTTTTCATTAAATCATAAAGATGATTATACTGTCCTGTATCCAACGACTCCCCTTCATTTCCCTGCTAAGACACAATCTTTATTCAAACCTCATACACTTCAAGCAAACAAACATATATACCTGGTAAAATTCACTCATAGCAAGCTATTGGTAAAGTCTAGGGAGGGTGCGATGAGGGCACACCTTTGAGAAATATGAAAATACACAAATACAAAGCACTTAGGATCACTTTCAAATCAGAATGTTGAGTTTATTAAATCATACCATATGAGTTCCAACACTCATTTGATTTATAAAACTTCATTCTATCTGATCCTCCGATTTAATCCCGACATATTAACATAGTTATCCGATATTAGGAGCCACTTGAATCCTTGATCCTTCAAGCTTTGTTTGATCTTTTGTACAAGACTTATACTAGATACTTGAGTAAGAGTAAAGACGCTACCAAATATCTGCTCATCTCACTGGCTATATGTGTGAATAGGTTCCTACATGACCATAAAGATGTATGACTACTTTCGTGATTCTCTCTTATTATATTCCTCCATTTATTCTGTTTTGTTTGTACAGGGAGAACGTGAGTACTCGCAGGTGGTTAGCATCGGAGAGTGGCGGCGGCGGTGGGTGGCAGGTGCTGGTGATGAAGGGTGAGAGAGGGGTTGAAAGGAAAAATAGAATCAATTGAGTGCTTGTGTATTATTTTCACTGAAACGAGAAGAGGTAGTATCCCTGAAAATAGAATCAATTGAGTGCTTGTGTATTATTTTCACTTCTTCAAATTTTCCTTATGGAAATATTAATTTATTCTTATGTTTTCAAGTAATATCACGGTAGAGAAAATGGGTAAATATTGTTCAGTAGGAATATTCACCAGGTTGTTTTTATGAAAGAATGAGATGAAATCAAATGCCTTATCAAAATTCAAAAGGGTGATTGCTATATCATAGCAGGTTCAATCTATTTATATTCATAACCTTGTTCATTCCTTGCATCTTCAAGGGTTAATTAACCATTTAATCATGTGAATTGGTTTAGTATAGTTTAATTTCCTATATAATGACAATTAGAAATCTGTTCTTAACTAAAATAGACTAATGAAATTTAAATTTCCATACAGTGACAATTAAAAATTTTGCGTTCTTTGAAATATAAACTTGAATTTTTAAAAATTCTTATTTTATTATGTTACCCGACCTGAAAATTCTAACTTTTGGTTTTGAGCAATCTGATCACCAAAAAAAGTTGAACCCATAGGAAAAAAATCCTAGATCCGCCACTGAATGAAATGGCTTATGCAATGGGTGGTGACTCCATTACTTTGACTAACAGAACACATTTTTTTTTCATTCTATCACACTAGTTCATTTCATTGCGTCTCTTATTCTTGTATTAAACACTACCTAAAAGTTTAAAACCTTCGCTAGAATTGAGAGCGGCATATTGGTCATGTCGGTTGAAACATGCGTAAGGTGTAATACCATTATTTACAACTTCAAGATTCAAATTTAAAACAAACAAAATTAATTTATCGGGTCAACCCAACCTTGCCCACTAAACCCTGTCAGAACTATTTGACTTGAACCCATGTTAACCATTTTACCGAGCTCATTTGTTTTGCTATATAGTAGTTGATACTTGATAGTAGTGGTGCACAAAAAACCCGAACTCGGACCTGGACCCGGAAAAAAAACCCGAAACCGGGTATTATAAAAACCGGGTTTTCTATACCCGAACCCGACCATACCCATAGGGTAGGGACCGGGTATTCATATTTGATCTAAAACCCGAACCCGGAACCGGGTTTTTTTATACCTGGTTTATACCCGAAACCCGGTTTTTATAAATACCCGGAACCGGGTTTTATAAATACCCGGAACTGGGTTTTTTTATACCCGGTTATATAGCTACCTCTAGTTTTAAGTAGATACATCTTTGAAAATATGATTACACACAGTGGCGTCTCTGAGAATTTACGTACCCTGTTCGAGCTCGACAACTGTGCCCATATGCTTTAACGATAAACAATATAATTATGAAAATGACAAAAATTGTAGTATTTGATAAATAATGCAATTATGATAATGACAAAATCATAGTATTCTAATGATTTACATACCGTAATAACTAATAAGTTAATAATCGATGCTTGTTTGACGTTTTGCCACCCGGATGCTTGTTTAGGAGCCATTAACACCTAAAAATAATTATCGATGTTCAACAATTAACAGACTAACAAAATTACGACAACACTTAATCAATACGACGATATACGGGTTCTGATGTTATGTTCTGAAATCGATGTTCAACAAAATAATAATCGATGTTCAATAATTAATAGACTAACGAGTCAATAACACTAAACGAACAGACCTTTTTGAGTTCTGATGTTATGTTCTGAAACTTTTGAAATCAGAAATTCAGAATCGCCCTCCTGCAACTGCAACACAACAGCGTCTTCAGCATGATTGAATTATAAATATGATGAATCGATGATGATGTTTGATTGAATTATAATTTATAAATTCATAATCGGACTTTTTTGAGTTCTGATGTTGTTGTTCTTGTTTGGACCTTTTTGAGTTCTAATGATGATGTTTGATTGTTCGCCGTCGGCCCTTCGTGTTCTGTTTCCAGCAATCCAGTCGTCTTCAGCAGTTCAGTGTCTCCGCTTTCAAGCGGATATAGCCTACAGGTTCTGATGTTCAGACGTGTTTCCAGCGTCTTCTTCAGCAATCCGCCCTTTCAGTTTCCAGCCGTGTTTTTTTTTTTTTTTTTAAATCATATTAGTATTGGGTTGGGCCCAATAAATCTAATGTTAAGTTGAGTAAATTATAAAGCATAAAAAGTTATTTAATAATGGGCCTCTATATTTGATTTGTATGTGTTTACAATTTTTTTTAAATAACATATATATATCGATTTTTTTTAATCTCGTGCCCCTCAAAATTACGGACCTTGTGCGGAAGTCCTCCCCGCACACCATAAGAGCCACCCCTGATTACACACACCTAATTATGGACATTCCACTTCTGTTTAAGCTTATGGGCTTCGTGAGGGCTTTTAAGCTTTGGGGAATATCACTCACAAAGTTGATTGAATTTTTTTTTGTCCCCTACTCCCCTTACTGTACACTAGTCTTTGAAAGTTTGAAGACATTTAAAACAGAGAGTGGTTGGAGATTATTTACTGCAGAAGGGAAAAAAAATAAAATATATTGGTGTTTATGTAATCCAAAAGGATTCAAATCGGGACTATTCCTTCGATCTAGCACTATCGAATTTAAATTTAGAAATGTCATTAAAATTTCAATAGGCACCATCCACTAAAATATATAAAGAAGCATTAATACCCGGTCGGGTTTTTTTAATACCCGGTGCGGGTTTTTTCCCAACCCGATGCATACCCGAACCCTACCCGATGAATACCCGAACCCGGAAATAGGGTATTATAATACCCGGGTTTTATAAAACCCGACCCGAACCCTACCCGAACCCGGGTATATAGGGTATACATTTTTGGTAGAAAACCTGGACCCGGACCCGACCCGGTTTTTAAAAAAACCCGATTTTGTAAAACCCGATCCTACCCGAACCCGGTTCCATACCCGGAACCGGTTTTTAAAAAAAACCCGATTTGTGCACCACTACTTGATAGTGCTAGAATTTGTCAGCCCAAATGTGGTCTTTGATATATTTGACTTGAACCCATGTTAACCATTTTACCGAGCTCATTTGTTTTGCTATATAGTAGTTGATAGTGCTAGAATTTGTCAGCCCAAAATGTGGTCTTTGATATACCTTTGGGTTTTTCTTGGGCTTTTTTTGGTGTTTTCTTTTTTATCTTTATTCTTGTTATTATCTTGGGCCTGAGGCCTTGTGCATTCTGTTGGCTACTTAGTGTGTCTTAAGATTCTTAACCTTGTATGTAACAAAAATCCTTAGGATAAACTAGTGGTTTAACGAGTGACCAATAGTCACCTAATGTAAAAGAGATAAAAGCGTTGGATTAGATGAAAGCGACAAGGGACAAGCTTACGGCACAATAAGCACCATGTGGAACAAAACATATGCGGTTTAGGTGAAAAAGGTTCGATAACATGTGCGCGTTTCCATATTATGGGACACAATAGATTTTGGGGGCAATGTTAGGTTTATTCTCTGCCCACAAGAAGAATTACATGTTATAGACAAGCAACATGTCTTTATACCCTCGAAAACATATCAATCTAAGGTAATTATGTTGGATTTTAAAAAGGTTGTTTATGTCTCGGCACGAGCATGTTATTATTGAACAAGTACAATGAACTAATCAGGTTTGTTGTGAACTAGTGTATTGTCAAGGGAAGCAATTATAGCTATCAACATCAAATGAAAAAGATATATTTGATTGATCACCACTTGTTATAATGTATTGTGACATATAGTACTCTATTTTTGAAGTATGATTTAAAGTCTCTTTCCAAAATAAGTCAAGTGACAAGGAGTTTTATGAACATATAGCTTATTTTACTTTATTGTCATCAAATTCAACGTATATATTTGATATAAATGAGGTTTTGTTTGCCTGCTCACTTTAATTTTGTAAATAAAGTGTGGAGTTCGATAATGCTTAATAGGTTCGACAGAAAAGATGGCTAAACAAAAGACAGTTCTAACAAGCAATCATCAAGGAAACACAAGGAAGGCGGTGATGGGTGTGACCATGTCGACATTATCGAAGATATGGTGCTACAGGAATGAAGAGGTATTCACTATTCAGGGGAGCTCATCTTAAAGCTATGTGGTGTGGTGATGTTTCTAATCATCATCAACACGTTTCACATGGGCGACATATCACTCCACCCTCATCCACCCTCATCGGCACGACCACCATTATCCACCACCAATCAAATTCCCCCAATTAATTCAAGGAGCTTGTGGTCGGCATGGAAATATCCATGCTCAATACGCATGGATTGAGAGGGGGTGGTGTACCATGCAAATTATGTCCCATGTGGCAATTCATGACCCAAAACACAATCCCCACAACCTAATAGTGCAAAGCTGCTAGAAAAGGTCAAAGAACTAACCTTTCTATGGCTGAAACATAGGGGGCCAAAACGGACAACTTTAGTATTGATAGTTGGATTGAACAAGGTGTTAAGGTAATAGTTGACTAAACTGGTGTACAAGGTTCTTTTCTAGGTCCTTGCTAGAGAGGACTTATTTTTGGTGATTAATATATGGCTCCCCTTTCTGTTTAAAAAAATACAATCGTTAACTACTATCATAGATATAAAACTTTTAAGTCATCAAATTTATTATTTACAGGAAAATAAATTTTTTTGTTCTTTTGCATTTTTTTAGAAAATGAAATATTAATCTTAACTTGCATAATTTATTATAGGGAAATTGGCCTGTAATAAACGGTAAACCCACCTAGACCTTATTGGTCATTAATAATCCCACCTCAGAATATTCCCCCCACCAGTCTCACCTTTCACCTATTTTTCCTACAATGGTCCCTCGTTAAAAAAACATAACGGAGTTAACCTTTTTTCCAAATTATAAACAGATTTTTTAGGGCTTTTGATTAGAACGACGATACGAGTCCATTGATGTAAAACTTGCCTAGAAACGGTGCTCCAAACGATGAAAACATCGCTTCAATTCGGGTGTTTAAATTTCCAATTAACCAAAATCAAGTCACTTGGAGCATCATTTCGAAGTAAGTTTTATATCAATGGACTCGTATCATCGTTCTGATCAAATGCCCTAAAAAATCTGTTTGTAATTTGGAAAAAAAACTTAACTCCGTTAAGTTTTTTTAACGGGGGACCATTATAGAAAAAATAGGTGAAAGGTGGGACTGGTGGGAGAATATTCTGAGGTGGGATTATTAATGGCCAATAAGGTTTAGGTGGAATTATTACAGGCCAATTCCCCTTTATTATAAAAAATATAAACTGAAAAAATAAACAATAGCTTAAAAGAAAAAAAAAAAGTTGTATAGCTTATAATCTTTAAAAGCAATAAGCAACTTAGGGGTTGTTTGACAATTTCTGAAAGGTAAAGTGGTGAATCAGTAAGAGGTCTAAACCATTAAGTGTTGAACCAATAAAATGTCTGAACCATTAAGAACCAGTATAATGCTTAAGCATTCAGAGGTAAATGTCTGACTAATTCAGATTATATGTCTTAACCATTCAAACTCGGTATAATCCTTAACCATTCAGAGGCAAATGTCTGAACCATTCAGATATGTGCTCGCGAAACAAACAGTCTGAACCATTAATTGCCAAACCAGTAAGAGGTCTGAGCCATTAAAGCTCATTAAGAGTTAAACAAACAACCCCTTAGTATGTTTATAGAAAAATAATCATTTCGCGTTAAAATATACAAACAAATATTTTTATTCTATACATCCAACAACAAGAATAAACTGTTGAGTTAAAATTCATTAAAAACACAATCTCAAACATTCTCAAAATTTATGGAAAAATTACAAATCTAACAAAAGAAAAATCCATGGTAACAATCGAGGATCCGTTTGGTTCACAAAAGTTACATGATTAGTAGTTAGAATTTGAATTAATTTCATTTAATTTTGTGTTTGTGTTTGGTTCAAAAGTGAAAGGAATCGGGATGAAATGAATTCATCTAAAATTCCTTTATATGATGGAATTCAACAATCCTGTTCACACACAACGGAATTTGAAATATTCTAACGAAGTTTTTAAACATTATCAAAATATCACGTCATTTATGTGGACATTCAAGCATTACAATAGACCAAAACCAAAACCAAAATCAATAACCAAAATAAACATTAAAATCAATGATTGTTTGTTACGTAGAAAATAGTATAAGGGCTAAAAGTGTCATTTTGGTTGTAATAAGTTTGTAATAAGGAGAGGGGTCTGTTTGTCATTGTTGTAAACTTGAGGGTAATAAGTGAGATTAGTTAGTTAGCTGTTATGAGTCGTTATAAGTGGTTGTAAGATCAGTTGTAAGATCTATCTCGAAAATGAATTGATCTTCGTTTCTCTCTTACGATTCTTCTTCCAATTCTTATCGTAACATTGGTATCAGAGCACCGATCCTCATCAGAGCTCGAATTCCGTTCCAAATTACCGATCCGATCAACACAGTTCATCAATTTAGGCTAAATCGCCATTATATCCGTTCATTTTAGACTGAATTAGACCATTGTTCGGTTAATTCACATCGTTTCAGTTCTGTTTCGTGATACTGATTGTTCCAGTATCATTAATTCATAGTATTCAATCATAATTCTCGCGATATTAGTTCAATTAGAAAAAAAAAATGATAAAGAGATTACAGGAAATGGGAAAACTCGAGAAATTAGCATTTGGAAATGCGAGTTTGATTGAAAATCAACAAGCAATTCTTGATCAAAACTCAGAAGCAATTAAAATGTTGCAAATCAGTATGACTACTTTAGTTGCTCAAATGACTGAAATTAGTAACAAGTTGAATAATGAAAGAGGGGGACATCATTCAAAGCAACGACTAGTTCGTACTGGTCGGTTAGATTTTCCGACATTCAGTGGAGATGAGGTAGAGTGGTGGATAATACGCTGCAATCATTTCTTCGTCGTTGATAAAACACCTGAAAATGCAAAAGTTCATTATGCAGTTATTAATATGGAAGGTGCAACTTAAGAATTTCATCAGGGGTATGTGGATAGTCAGAATAGAGATATTGAAGATTTAACTTGGGAGGAATATTCAAGATCAGCAATCACCAAGTTTTCTGAAAGATTATCAGAAGATGCTATGGAAGAATTAAAGAATTTCAATCAAACAGGTTCACTTCATGACTATACTAAAGAATTCGATTCATTGTTAAATATAGTGAAACTTTCTGATGAGTATGCTGCTAGTTTGTATGTGGGGGATTTAAAACCTGAGATTCGTTGTTTGGTAAAGTTTTTAAGCCTAAAACAACGAGAGATGCAACAGCAATGGCTAAACAACAAAATATAGTGTTTACTACCTTGTTTGGAGATAAAGATAATAAACAAGTAGTAAATATTTATAGTGCAAGCACTTCTGGTACTAAAGTGGGATCATCTATGAGTAAAAAGAGTTTGGTGAATCCTAGTAGTACTTTGGCTTTATTACCTACACCTTTGGGTAATAAGATGTTAAAGAATGTTAAGAAGGTGCCTGCTAAAGTGGATGAATAGAAGATGGCGAAGAGGGAATGTCTTTAGTGTAATGTGGAGTATTCACATACTCACAATTGTAAGTTCAAACACTTATATATCTTAGAAATACATGGGATGAGGAATTTGATGAAAATATATTTGTTAATGAAACTGAGGATTGGGAAACAGAAGCTCAGATTTTTGTGTATGCTATGACGGGTGTAACTTTATTTTCTACTATGAGAGTAGTAGGTACAATTGGTACAAGACAGATACACATTCTTATTGATTCAGGGTCAACTTATAACTTTGTTAATTCAAGGTTGGCCTCTAAATTACAATGTCCCACTAAGGAAGTTCCCTTAATGAAGGCATTGGTTGCAAATGGTAAAAAGATTGTCTGTCATTAATTGTGTCCGGATTTCTAGTGGTTAATGCAAGGTACTTGGTTTAAAATTCATGTGTTGGCGTTACCTTTGGACAATTATGATACTATACTGGGTATATAGTGGTTGTAATCATTGGATGTCATTGTATGGAATTTTATGAATTTGACCATGCAATTTAAAGTTGATATAAAGGTTATTGAATTGAAGGGAATACATAAGAACAACTTATCATTGTGTTCACTAGAGAAGTTATCCACTATGATAACGAAGGATAATGCTATGGTTCAGTTACAGTTGTTTAGTATGAAAGAGGATAAATCCGGGAATTTTCAACACCAAGCTAAAGTTATAAATGATATAGGAAGCCATGATGTGGACGCATTGTTACTGCAGTATGAGGATGTATTCAAAACCCCTGATAGTTTACCACCTAAAACCACATAACACAATTAGTTGATGAGTCAGTTACTATTCATCAAAAGGCTTACAGATATCCGGTTAGACAAAAAGATATCATTGAAAAAATGAAGGAAATGTTGGATATGGGTATCATTAGACATAGTGTGAGCTCAATTGCTTCTCTGGTGGTGTTAGTGAAGAAAAAATATGGTTCTTGGTGAATATGTGTGGATTATCGGAAATTGAATGATCAAACTATGAAGAATAGATTTCCTATTCCTTTGATTGAGGAATTAGGGGGTGCTGAAGTGTTTTCTAAGCTAGATTTAAGATCTGGTTATCATCAAATTCGCATGAATGAAAAGGATATACATAAAACTGCCTTTAGGAATCATCAAGGGTTATTTGAGTTTTTGGTCCTTCCTTTTGGCTTAACCAATGCACCAGCCACCTTTCAGGGTTAATGAATTCAGTGTTCAAGAAGTTGTTAAGAAAAACAATGTTAATCTTCTTTGATGATGTACTGTTTTATAGTAAAAATATGCAGCAACATGTAGAAGACTTGAAAGAAGTTTTGCAGTTGTTTAGAGAACATCAATTATATTAGATACTTCTAATTAGATGAGTTTTTACATATTAACATATAAAAGGGTTTTACTCTAACGACACATGTTAAGAAATATTAACCGAATAAGAATTACAAACTATGTGTTAATTGGTACTAAGAGCTCTCTGATTTTTCTTTACATTCTTTGTTATGTATCGATTAATATATTAAATAATAATTTATGTTTCTTAACTTAAATGCGTTCGATATGATGTGGTGGTAAAGTACTTCTTTTCATCTAAGAAGTGGAAGGTTCAAATGCTACAATATGCATGTATAAAGTATTTCAGAGTATACTAATTTGCCATTAAAAAAATTAACACATGTTCTCATAACATTTGAAAATAAATAAATTATTTATGCTCAAGCACTTGAATCCAACATGACTGTTATGTAACTTAATATCAACTTGGTTTGGTTCGAGTTTAAAAAAATATTGTCAGAAATCACATTTATCCAAAGAAACTATTTTTTTACGACCAATGAATGAAAAGCTCGACTACCCGGGTAATCCAATAGCAAAAGACGACCACATACGTCCGTGATCCCAGGCAACATTGAGTAGACCAAGCTCACCATCTCCAGTAAAACCCGAACTCGTGACCTGTTGTCTTCAACCTAAATTTTCACTTCTCATCCAATGCCAGCTGAGCTAGGGATGAGATTTTTTACCGAAATACTGGTACCGTACGGGTACCCTACCATCTGATACTGATATCGATATTAGATTTTTAGAATTTCGGTATCAGTAAATACCGGTATCGGTACCGGTATTTTGTTTGGTAAAAAATGGCTTTAGTACCGAATTACAGCTATAGTATATTATTTTTAATGGATGTAGATCTAGTAGATTGTTTATAATAAGAGAAAATTTAGTTAGGTGAATCGGTTAGCAAAATTTCAGAATTTTAGATCGTTTATGATTTTAGATTGTTTATGTTTTGAGACTCAAAATTTCAAATAATCAAAACCAATGTTTTAAAAACCGGTAAATACCGGCCGGTTATACCGGTATTACCGTTTCCAGATGTAAATCCGGTACGAAACACCCCGGTAAATAAGACGGCATAAGGTTTGTACCGGCGGTAAAATCCGGTATACCGGTTTGAAACGTAATACCGGTACCGGCCCAGAGTTATTTTAGTTTGGGTTGTTGGATCTGAGTTTGGTTTTGATTGTATTTTCGTTTGAAATAGAATGAAGATGGATGAGTTGTGCAGCGGAATTAAGAAGAAAACAAACTTTGCATACAATCAAACGAGAGTATTGCTTTAATCAAAACACTTTTCACAATGAACCGAAAGATTGAATTTAATTTCAACAATGATTTCAATGCAATGCTTGATACAAACTCCCCCTCAGCCAGAGCTCAGTGTTTGTTCGTGCAGAGAAGACGATTTTGCAAAGAGCTAAATAGAACAGTGCATGTTACTGTTCTATTTATAGGCACTAGCAAACTACTGAGCATCTAAGCTGACGTCACCATGAAAGTGACATCTAACCTCCTAACAAACTCTAACCTCTGATCAATACAAACACTGCTATGCTAACTACTGCTATTACATTACATTACATAAAAGACATGTTAAATATCTGTTGCATCCTTCCACTGCTGTGAACCCAGCAGTACTTGTCCGGATCAGCAGTGGTTGACTCAGGACAGTAGATTGAGCAGCAGAGCTTTAGTCTTCCATCAGGCCTTTACTTGATCAGCAGTTTGTAGATCAGCAGATTGTACGATCAGTAGATAGGAGGTCAGCAGATGTTGAAATCACTTCCAAGGGGAGAGACTTGTATGTAACATCCGCTTATTCTGGATCCACTACTTTGATCCAGTTTGGCTTTAATTATCTGTTCCTCTGGTAGGGTTCAATCCCAACAATCTCCCCCTGGAACAGATAATGCCAAAACTCTTCATTATTGTGGAAGTTTATTGCCTCATCAACAGTTCCCTTATCTGACCTTTAAATTGTAACTCAAAGTCTAGGGCATCTGTGTCATCATCATCCCTACTAAGTGAGAGATCAAGGAGATCCTGCAAATCTTCAAGACTCAGGCCAATAGCTTGTTCCCTTGATATTTTCTTCACTTCTCCATCAGACCTGAACATAGTCAATACATGGGTCAGTTTGTCAATTTCCCATTTTAGTACTTTTGAGCCTGATGGGTTTCTTGGGAGATTTTTATTGGATGAGGTGTTTGGAGATGCTGGCCTATTCATGACTGGCTGAGCAGTACTTGCAGATTGTTCCAATTCAAGATCTTCTTTCATCATTAATCTAATGCCCTCTTTTACAATGGCATTTCCAGCATTTAGATCTTGAACTGTTTCAGCAACTAACTGGTTTTGACCCCTTCTTTTGTAGATGGCAGCACCAGCTGGAGCAGTGGTTCTTTTGACTTGCAGCTTTGGTGGTCTTTTTGAGACCTCTGCTTTGGAGTAGTCAGGCCTTTTTGGAACCGTTGGATCTTTCTTTCTAAGTTCCTCTAACTTTTTGTAAGTAGCCCTGACCCTATCTTCTCCCCACTTTGTCACAGAATTCTTTGACCCATAATCAGCTGTTATCAGTTCCTCTTTCATTCTCTTCAACTCTAAGACCTTATCAGCTTCAAACTGTTTGAATTTTTCAGGAGGAGTCTGCTTGACCTTATTTTTTATCATTTCTTGAATCCTGGCTGCCTCTTTTTCAAGCTCAGGAATGGTCCAATTTTTGTACATGTGTTTCTCCCCCTTGTATTTCTTGTAGGTCATGATGTTCTCAATGTAGTCTTTTCTCAAGGACTCATCTGCCCTTTCTGAGATTTGCTGACATACATTTTTGGCAAATTGCTCCATAGCTCTGACCTGTGTGAGTAGAAACTGATAGTTTTGCTGAAATTCTCTATCAGATTTCCCTTGTTTATTTTTGATTGAGATATCCTCTGCTTGCTTGGCCTTGAGTTTCAAATATTCTTCAATATTGTTAGGCCTGGGATATCCTTCAACTGATGGCAAACTCCTTTTAGCTGGGTCATCCTCATAGTAGAAGGATTTGATTTCTTCCCTAACTGCAATGAGTTCCAGATGAAATGAGACACCAGCAGGAGGTATGGCTTTAGAATTTGAGCTGAAGAGAAAGGCATGGGATTTGGAATTGTGACAAGTGACAGAGATTTTGAAGATGTTGGTGGTGGAGATGTGTCATCATCTTTTAGGATTAGCCTTCTCCTTTTTGTTTGAGGAGGGACTGATGATGCTTTGGGTGGAACAGTGGTGGTAGTTTGAGTGGCAGTGGTTTGTGATTGACTAACAGCTGTTGAAACAACTGGTGTTTCAACCACTGTTGTCATTACAGCAGATGTTTTAACATCTGTTGTCTTCTGCTTTTTGGCAGGAGGTGATGGTGGTGAGATTGTATTTGGTGGTGATGGTGGTGGTGGTAAGACAGTGGTTGTGGTGTGTGTTGAAGTGGTGTGTGTTGAAGTGATGACAGGTGTTGAAACCTCTGAAGTACCAGCAGTAGTTGATACAGCAGGAGTTACAACAGTTGTTTGGGTGGAGGTTTGATGTAGAAGGCTTTTGGACGGTGGTCTTGGAGGCTTTGTGAATCTGGATGGTGTGGACTTGGGTTTCCTCACTTTTGTAGTGAGATTTCTTTTTGGCACAAGATTTTGAACATCCTTTAGCCCAGAACAACCCTGCGCATACAACTCCATGTAAGCTCTTTTCTCCTCATTCCACCTTGAAATATCCTTTGCCGCTCTATCCCTTTTTACACTTGCTACTCCTTCATCAAGTGCTTCTTGGGTAGCATCAACCTTTTTGCTACCATCTGGCAAAGGAATTTTTCTGGTCATAGCATCCCTTTCTGGTTCAATGTAAAGACCATCATCTATTCCTTTCTTTTTCCACTCCTGAATTTTCTCCCCCTTTTTGGCATTATCTGGGGGAAGTTGATCGATGAAAAGAACTGTTGGAGGAGCAGTGCCAGTGGTTTGCAAGATATGGGCCTTGAGTGCCTTGATATCTGCTTGTGTGTTCTTGAACCTAGACTCCATTATGTTTCTCAGCTTTTGCACATGTATGTCATGTTGCTGATCAGCCATTTGTTTTTGTTGTTGGAGAAAAGGTTGAAATAGATTCCAGAGCTCTTTTGCAGCAGGTGCTTGTGGTGGAGCAGGTGCTTGAGGTGGAACAACAGTGGATTGCATCTTTTGTACTGTCAACAACTGTTGCAGCATTTCTTTGATATCTGCAACTGAAGTATCCAGTTTATCAACACGTTCCGTCAAATCCATATATTTTAAACCATCACCCAATTTAATGGGATCATCTGATTTCCCACTAGCAGTGGTTTTATCAGTGGTTGAGGTAGGGAGTGTACTCCAAACATTAACCATTGATGCCCCTTTTTCTTGGTACTGGGGTCTTCTTCCTTCAACACTTGACAACCTTTTGATGTTACCAGTGGGAAAAACAAATCCACTGGTGGTTGGCAGAGGTGCTATGTAAGGAATTACCTCCAAGGAAGTCTTATTGATGTAACCACTGTCCAAATGTAAACCAGTGGGTTCAACATTTGTAGTGGCTGCTTCACTTGGATTACCACCAAGAGTTACTTGTAACTCAAGGGGTGTAACCTCCTCAGGTTGTGTTGGTGGGTTAGCAAGGATTGATACATCAGACCCAGTCATTTGATGAGGTATATTCTCATTGATAGGTGATTGAGAAGGACTGGTTAGTGTCAGGTTCAAATCAATTGCATCCAACAGAAGTTTGGTTAGTGGGGGAATTGTGGATGTGATGGTTGGTGTAGAAAGAGGATTTGCCCCGGGAATTGGGCTGTGGATGATGGAAACAAGTGCTTCCAGAGCATCATGATGTGGTGTCCCTATATTTACAACCTGTTCTTTTTGTGAAGAAGCAGGAGGAGTTTCGGTTATGGGTTGAGATATTTGTACCAACTGCTGTGAGGAAGTAGCAGCAGTGGTTTCTTGTGACTTTTGTGCTGTCACAGGCAGTAGCTCTGGTATCTCATCCTCCAGAGGTGCCTTTTTGATGGGTTTGGGGGGTTTTTGAGTTTTTCTTTTTGTTGGCTTTTTGGTGATTTTAGGTGTGGGTTTCAAAGCAGTTGTTGTGCTACTTTGATCACCTTGAGCAGTGGGCTCAGCAGCAGATACCTGAGGAGCAGTGGTAACTGCTAAAATCTGCTCAGGCATCTCTGCTTGTGTTTTGCAAGGTGTGGACATCCTTGTAAAAGTTTTAGCAGTTAAGCAGTTTATTTGAATAGATGCACCTTGTTTTATTGCAGCAGGATCACTCTTACCAAGTTTCTTTTCAAAATAATAACTCAAAAATCTTGGAAATAATAAGAATGCCTTTGTTTCAACATTTTTAATCAGATCATTAAAAATTTCCCGAGAATAATTAAAATTTTCTCCTTGAATAATAGCATATCCCAGATTTTGAATTTTTAATGGTATTTCATTAAAAGCAGTGGTTTTGTTTGAAACACACATTAGAAGGGTATGCAATAAAAACCTTGTTGCAGAAGGGAAGTAACCTTTTTGTAAGGTACCCTTTTTTACTTCTGCATTATACCCTCTTTCCAGAAAATCATTTTTTAACTCGTTTTTTGGGAAAGAGATTGTACCTTCCTGATCATCGAGTTGAAAGACCTCTGAAATTGATTGTGGTGTAATCTTGACTGGTTTACCCTTTAGAGTAGAGTTAATGGCTATTACAGCGTCTCCTTGTGTTTCAAGGGTTGCATTCTTCCAAAACTCTCTTTGGGTGGTCAAGTAAATTGGTGCATCCGCTGTCAACAAAGTTTTGTACTTTGATGCGGAGATGATAGCAAGGATGGAATCGAAGATGTTTGTAGTGCCGGGTTTTGTGAGGAGACCCAAAAGATTGTGAGATGGTTTGTGTGGAATTTCAATGGGTTTAGCCTTTTGAGAGGCTTCTTTTGAAGAAGATTTGGAAGTGGGTTTTGCAGATGGCTTCGATTTTGTCATTTTGGAGATGATGATCGAAGAAGATTTTGAAGGAATTTGAAGAAAAAACTGCTTTGAGAAGAGAATTTTTGAGAATTCAATTCGACAGTAAAACCCTGTTTTGGTGTGAAGTGGGGGTTTTATAGAGGAAAAAGTGAAGGCTGACGTGGCAGCGGTTACAAAAGTACTGACCACTATGTACTGCCCACATGCCAAACTCTGATGAAATGAAGGACAGTACTTTTATGAAAGTTACTGATGAAGGCAGTGGTTACAACGGTAAAAAGGAAGCAGTGGATGATTTTCACTATCAGTGGATAGCATATCAGTAGATAAGACACTGCTTTTGAACAACAGAGTTTATCAAGGAACTGAGAGAACAGAGGATGGCTTTCAGCAGTGGACAGACTTTTGAAGTAGAGCAGACTTTTGAACAAGCAGTGGATATGGCAGACTTTTAAGGATTTTAATGAAAACATCATTTTTAGCTATTTTTAAAGATGGATTTTTTATTTTCTGAAAACATTTTAATACTTTTATGCATAGAAAAACAAGATTTTGCTTGTTATTCCATGTTTAGCATGCCAATTCTAGAGACTAAGCTTTCAAAGGTGGCAGTATCTAATGCTTTTGTGAGCACATCTGCCAGCTGGTCTTTAGTTGGAACATGATGCAGAGAAATCAAACCTTTTTCATAGCAATCCCTCACAAAGTGATGTCTGATGTCGATGTGTTTGGTGGTTGAGTGAGAAACTGGATTTTTGATGATATTTTCTGCTGCCTGGCTATCCAACATGAGTGGTGTCTTTAAGGCAGTGATACCAAAATCCAGCAACTGGTTTTGAAGCCACAGGAGTTGGGCTGTACAGCTTGCAGCAGCAATGTATTCAGCTTCAGCAGTGGATGTTGAAACAGCTACTTGCTTTTTGCTTTGCCATGAAACTAAGCAATCACCTAGAAACTGGCACCCTCCTGATGTGGACTTCCTTGTTGTGTTACATCCAGCAAAGTCACTGTCTGAAAATCCTGAAAGCTTGATATTTCCATTAGCTGGATACCAGATACCAAGTGTGGGAGCACTTTTTATGTATCTGAATATCCTTTTTACAGCAATAAGGTTGGATTTTCTAGGGGCTGATTGACTTCTTGCACAAACACATGTTGCAAACATGATGTCTGGCCTAGATGCAGTTAGGTACAAAAGAGACCCAATCATGCTTCTATAAAGAGTTTGGTCAATCAGCTCATCCTTTTCATCAGACATTACCAGCTTATTTGTTGCCATGGGTGTGCTGCATGGTTTACAATCATTCATATCAATTTTTTTAAAAGTTCTTTTGCATATTTGCTTTGATGAATGAAAGTTCCATTTTGCATTTGCTGAACTTGGAGACCAAGAAAGCATTGCAGCTCACCCATTGCACTCATTTCAAACTCAGCTGTCATGAGTTCCCTAAATTCTTCACACATTTTATTGCATGTGCTTCCAAAAATAATGTCATCCACATAAATTTGGACAATCATTAAATCCTTTCCTCTCCATTTTAGAAACAGTGTTTTATCAATGGTATCTCTTTTGAAGCCATTTGAGAGTAGAAAGGTGGAAAGAGTTTCATACCAGGCCCTTGGTGCTTGTTTCAGGCCGTACAAGGCTTTATTTAACCTGTAGACATGATCTGGATAAAATGGATCCTCAAAGCCTGGAGGTTGACAAACATATACCTCTTCTTGAATTGTACCATAGAGGAAAGCACTTTTGATATCCATTTGAAACACCTTCATGTTGTGGTTGACAACAAAGGCCAGGAACAGTCTTATAGCTTCCAATCTTGCTACAGGGGCAAATGTTTCATCATAATCAATCCCCTCTTCCTGTCTGTAACCTTGAACCACAAGTCTGGCTTTATTCTTGACAACAATACCCCTTTCATCAGTTTTGTTTTTGAAGACCCACTTTGTACCAATGGGACTAACCTCTTCTGGCAGTGGTACAAGCTCCCATACTTGTTGTCTTTTAAACTGTTGGAGCTCCTCTTGCATGGCTTCTACCCAGTTGTTGTCTTTCAGTGCCTCTTGGTACTTGACTGGCTGATGGAGTGATAGAAAACCAGCAAAAAGACAAATGTTTTGGGTTTGGCTTCTTGTGAGCACCCCTTCATTGATGTTGCCAATGATTTGATCAGGTGGATGAGATCTCAAGTAGATTAAATCTCCTTGATATGGAATGATGGCATTTGTTGGTGAAGGCTGCAAATGTGTATCATCTGAGCTAATCACTGCTGGTGACTTTGATGATCCAGCAGTGGCTTCAAAAGGTGGTGGAATAGGAGGTAAAGATGAGGACACATGCTGACTTTTATCCGCTGTTTGAGGACGTTTGTCAGCAGTGTTTGATGATGTGGAAGCAGTGGTTGATGGGCTACTTTGGTCAACAACTGTTGAGGTAGCAGTGGTAGAGCTTTGACAGCTGTTTTGAACAACTGATGCTTTTCCCATTGTGGCAGACCTTTGAGGGATGATGATTTCATACCCATAGTCTGATGTTGAATCCTCTGATGGACCTGCACTGTTAGTCTTGACAGCAGTATTTTCAAAAGTGAATTTATCAAGATCAAACAGATCTGCAGGATTTGCTGGAATTTTCATTGATGAAAGTTCATTGAACTTTACATTCAAGGTCTCCTCCACTGCCTTGGTCCGTGTATTAAACACTTTGTAGGCCTTGGCAGTGGTTGAGTATCCCGGATGATAACCACAATCAATTTTGGCTGCAAATTTTGAAATGGAATCTTTTAAGTTCAAAATAAAGCATGGGCAGCCAAATACCTTGAAATATGAGATCAGTGGTTTGATTTTATACAGAATTTCATAAGCAGTCTTTTTGTGCCTGGGGTTTATTAAAACTCTGTTTTGGACATAGCAAGCAGTGTTTACTGCCTCTGCCCAAAAAGTTAATGGTAAACCTGAATCAGCAAGCATGGTTCTGGCAGCCTCAATCAAAGTTCTATTCTTTCTTTCAACTACCCCATTCTGCTCTGGTGTTCTAGGGATGCTGTACTGCCTTACAATCCCTTTCTTCACACAGAAGGCATCCAACTCCTTATTTTTGAATTCTGTGCCATTGTCACTCCTGAAGACTTTTACTGGAAGGTCAAATTTCTTTTCAACCTGTGTCACAAAGTCTTGCAAAATGCCTGCAGTCTCATCTTTTGAGTGTAAAAAGAAAGTCCATGTAAACCTAGAGAAGTCATCAACAATAACCAAACAATATCTTTTGTTCTTGAGACTCATGACTTGAACTGGGCCAAACAAATCCATGTGCAGCATTTGCAAACACTGGGCTGTTTTGGACTCTTCAATGGACTTATAAGAACTTTTATGTTGTTTTCCTTTTAAACAGGAAATGCAATGTTCAGGACATGAAAACAATTTTTGTGGTAAGCCTCTTACCAAACCATTTTTTGAAATTTCAGTGATTGTCTTAAGATTTGTGTGCCCCAGTCTCCTGTGCCAAAGTTCTGTCTCTTTGTTAGAGGCAGCTGAGAACAGACAGGCATCAGCTCTGGGACACTCTTTTGACATATCAACAATATAAACATTGCCACTTCTTTGAGCAACAAGTTTTGTTTGACCAGTTTTTATTATTGCTTCAATCTTTTTGACCATTTCTGGTCCAACAATCCTACAACACTCCTTTGTGAAGAATGACCCATACCCCTTGTCACTCATTTGTGAAACACTCAGGAGGTTGAATTTCAGATTGTCTATCAAATTGACATTTTCAAATTTTACATTTCCAGATTGCACTGTACCAGACCCCAGAACTTTCCCTTTACTATTATTCCCAAAGGATATATCACCCCCTCCATGAATTTTGAAATCTTTGAGTAGGGCTTTACATCCAGTCATGTGCCTGGAGCCTCCACTATCAACATACCAAAGGCTATCTAAACAGGCAGAAGCTCCCTGCACATGAAGTAAAAGGATTAGTTCATTAGGGTTTCCAAAGCCAATAAGGCTTTGGATGGGGTCTCAACAGTGTCTGGGATGGATGCACATTGATGGACAGTGGTAAGATCAGGGGTTTGGACAGTTTTAGGACTGTTTCTTGCTAACCACTGTTGGGGGTCTTGACCAATCACCTGTTGGTACCCAAAAGGATGCCTGTTCACTTTAGGTTTAGAGGGCCTTTTGTAGATCTCATAAACGTGTGGAACCCTAGGGTATGGTGGTTGTCCCTTACCTCTTCTATATTGATTGGCAGGGGGTGCATCAGTAACCTGAACATCTCTTTTAATAGATGTTTGGTTCAGCTGTTTTGTGACAGCTGTTTGAACTGGCACAAACAGTGGTTGGTTTTTAGTGAATTTGACAGATGATGTTGATGGACTCAAGGATGTTTTAGCAATGTACTCATTCTTTTTCACATCAAAGTTTTTGAGATACACACAAGCTTGAGTTTTGTGGTTTGATTTACCACAAACAATGCAACTTTCAGCAGAAACAATGACACTGGTTTTGTTCAAATCATATGCTTTTAAATGGAAGCAGTCTTTTGTTAGATGATTCCTTTTCTCACAGAAATCACAAAACAGGTTATTGATCTTTTCTTTCTTCTTTCTCTTTTCGGACTCCTTTGCAACAGAGGTTTTAACCTCTGTTGGGATGTCCTTGAGAGGAATGACTTTAGCTTTTGGAGCTTTAACACCATAAGTTGATGTAAAGTCCATGGGCTTGAAATTTTCAAGAATATCACACTCATCAGACCATGTTGGTTTAAACTGATATTTTTCAAGCTCCTCAAAAGTAGAGGATCCCATTGGTCTGTCAAGTGTGATTTTGTTACCAAGTTTATCAGTGATTTTCACTTCTTGGCCATTCTTGTTTGTGGGGATGAACTCAGAGGTTACATCAGTGGTTTGAACAGATTTTTCAACAGCAGTGTTTTCATCATCATGTTTTCTATAACCAATACCAAATTTCACATTGCTTTTAATCTGTTTTTCAAGCAATAACTCATATCCTTTGCAGGATTCCACCCATTTCTCACATGTGATTTGGGTGGACTCTAACTCCTGTTTGCAAACTTGGTATTTTTCTACCATAGTTTGGAGTTGAGTTCTGGTTATGCTCTGCTCTTCTTTCAGACTGCTGATCTCTTTTTCCTTTTCAGTCATTTTGCTTTTAAGTTCTTTTAAAGATCTTTCAAATTTGACTTCATCATTTAAGATTTTATCCCGAAGGTTTTCATTTACCTCTTTGATGTTAGCAAAAGCAATAATGCAATTGTCAGAACACAGTTTTTCAAGAACTTGAGGAGATACCTTGGCAGCAGCCATCATTGCACAATCACATTGATGATTTTCTTCATCATCAGCTCTAACTTCTTTCTCACCTGCTTTCTTCTCTTCCTCTTCTTCTTTGTCCTCTTTGGACCAGGGGTCTGTCAGTGGTTCAATCAGGGTTTCTGAATTTTCTCCCAGCAGCAATTCACCAGCAACTGCATTAACAACTGCTTCAGTCACCTCATCCACTGTTTCATCACTTAGTTGTTCACCTTCAGTTTCTATCCCTTCTGGTATTGACTCTAATGCCATTAAACAAAATTCATCATTAGAAGGTTCATCAAAAGCATAGAGTGCAAAATTTTCATCACCAAGCTCATCAGGCATACTGCTCCAGTCAACAAAGCCTTGAGTGAAAAAGCTTTGCTGATCTGGTTGTACCACTGCTGGAGCAGCTGTTTGAGGTGCAACAGGTTGCACTTGTGCCTGGGGGACAGGGGTTTAAACATACTGAATTTGTGGAACATTGGTTTGGACATAATGCACAGGCACAGGGGTAGCAGCATAGTGAGCAGTGTTAACATGGGCTGTAGGGGTATATTGGGTATAGTGCACAGTGCTTTGATTTTGTGGTCTAGGGTTTGAGCTGGGATGAGTTATTATAGGACCAGTAGTTTGACTCCTGCATTCCCTAGCAAAATGACCTAGCCTATTGCACTTGTAACACTTGATTTTTGATTTATCTAACCCAACCCTCAAATTCCCATGTAACCCTGGGAATTTTCTCCCTGTTCTTTTGTAGAATTTGCTTGTTATTACACTAAGCAAAGCCAATTGATGCAAAATGTCCATCTCTTCTAAGTCAGTGGGATCAAAGTGTTGCAAATCATTGAGTTCAAAGCATAAATTATCTGACATCTGGTTTTCACAATTTGCAGTAAAAGCATAATTTGCAGAGTGAGGATCAGGGTTGTTAAAGTTTCCACCAGCAGTTATATCAATGAAATGATCATAACCCTGTTCCTTACCACTGCTACCAGATTCTTCCTGACCAAGAAGAGCTGTGCTACCGAATGAGTAATCATCAGTAGCTTTGCCAGACTCTTGCAACTTCTTTTTCTGGTTCAACTCCCTTTCATAGGTCAGGAGTCTACCATGAAGTTGGGCTAGGGTCAGATCTTTGAACTCAACAGAGTTTCTAGTCACAAATGCAATTGTGTCCCATTTATCAGGCAGCGATCTAAGAAACCTGCTATTTTGTGTTGATTTTGGAAATTCAACCTTAACAAGCCTTAGCTCACTGATGAGATAACTAAAACGTTCAAACTGTTGGGTCAATGATTCACCCTTAATGTGACAGAAGGTTTCATACTGCTGATTCAGAATTTCCCTATTGTTTTCAATAACTTCTTCGGTTCCCCCAAACTGTTCCTTCAATGCATCCCATAGCTCTTTGGCACTGTTACAATGTAACAGTCCAGCATAGATCTCATTGGGTAATGCAGATGCTATGATGCTAAATGCTTTGGCATCGAGTTCGAACTTTTGAAAATCAGTTTCAGTATAGTTTTCATATGGTTTTGGTACGAACTTCTTTGGATCCTCAGCACTTGGCACCGTAGGAACATGGGGACCAAAAACAACAGACCTCCAACATCCAGTGTTCTGTTGAGCAAGGATGTGACCCATCCTTCTCTCCCAGATGTTGTATTCATTACGTTTAAGCATAGGTGGTTTAAAAAGCGAGCCAATGTTATTCTTATCATCTTGTGATTTTGATGTCATCCTGGTTGTTTTACAGGCACTGATTAATCAACTTTAATGGTGATTAAACCTTACTCTGTTTTTCAACAAACCGAACAAACTATCGATATCAACGATTATGAGCTGAACTATTTATGTCAAAATGATTGTTAAATCAAATTTGACTGTCCAAGCTCTGATACCAATTGTTGGATCTGAGTTTGGTTTTGATTGTATTTTCGTTTGAAATAGAATGAAGATGGATGAGTTGTGCAACGGAATTAAGAAGAAAACAAACTTTGCATACAATCAAACGAGAGTATTGCTTTAATCAAAACACTTTTCACAATGAACCGAAAGATTGAATTTAATTTCAACAACGATTTCAATGCAATGCTTGATACAAACTCCCCCTCAGCCAGAGCTCAGTGTTTGTTCGTGCAGAGAAGACGGTTTTGCAAAGAGCTAAATAGAACAGTGCATGTTACTGTTCTATTTATAGGCACTAGCAAACTACTGAGCATCTAAGCTGACGTCACCATGAAAGTGACATCTAACCTCCTAACAAACTCTAACCTCTGATCAATACAAACACTGCTATGCTAACTACTGCTATTACATTACATTACATTACATAAAAGACATGTTAAATATCTGCTGCATCCTTCCACTGCTGTGAACCCAGCAGTACTTGTCCGGATCAGCAGTGGTTGACTCAGGACAGTAGATTGAGCAGCAGAGCTTTAGTCTTCCATCAGGCCTTTACTTGATCAGCAGTTTGTAGATCAGCAGATTGTACGATCAGTAGATAGGAGGTCAGCAGATGTTGAAATCACTTCCAAGGGGAGAGACTTGTATGTAACATCCGCTTATTCTGGATCCACTGCTTTGATCCAGTTTTGGCTTTAATTATCTGTTCCTCTGGTAGGGTTCAATCCCAACATGGGTTGTTACTTATTTTTATTATATATGTTACTTATCTTACGTAATTTTTATATGTTATGATTATTCGTAACTAAAAGTTCTTATTTAATATTGTATTAAAAGAAAATAATTGATGTATTCAACACTCAAATGGCTTAAACATATCGTAAACTTTCATTTAAAAGAGCATGTTGGAAAAATTGAATGATTTCGATTATCTTTTGGATTATTTTTTATTATGGATTTACTTTTGGATCATCTTTTAATATGTAATCATGCAATTTTGGATTAACTTTTGAGTTGATGTTGTAATTTATGAAATTATAGAGTTAGCTAGTCAACCCGGTTGAACCATTTTTTAGCCTAATCCGGTTTGATTTAAAAACCGGTTTTTAAAACATTGATCAAAACAAGATTGTCCACTTATCTTTACATCAACATTCTTCACGCATATCACAATTTTTATATTGTTCGCTTTCAAAATTTCAAATTCTTTGTTTTAATATGTTATTGAGTTACTCCTATCTTATCAACCAACATTATTAATAAAATAAAAAAAGCATGATATTAATTGAAAACAAAAGCTAACTGGCGCCGAAAAAGCATAATCGATTTGTGTATATTATTTATATTTATTTATTTATTTATTTATTATGTGTTTACGATTCGATTAGTCAATCAAACATTCAACTAACAGGTTATCAAATTAGTATGATAACAAACAAATTATGACCATTGTTTTTAAACTAGTATGGTAAAGTTTTTAAGCCTAAAACAATGAGAGATTCAACAGCAATGGCTAAACAACAAAATATAGTGTTTACTACCTTGTTTGGAGATAAAGATAACAAGAAAGTATTAAATATTTATAGTGCAAGCACTTCTGGTACTAAAGTGAGATCATTTATGAGTAAAAAGAGTTTGGTGAATCCTAGTAGTACTTTGGCTTTATTACCTACACCCCTGGGTAATAAGATGTTAAAGAATGTCAAGAAGGTGCCTGCTAAAGTGGCTGAATAGAAGAGGGAGAATGGGGAATGTTTTTGGTGTAATGTGGAATATTCACATACTCACAATTGTAACTTCAAACACTTATATATCTTAGAAATACACGGGGATGAGGAATTTGATGAAAAAATAGTTGTTAATGAAACTAAGGATTGAGAAACAGAAGCTCAGATTTCTATGTATGCTATGGCGGGTGTAACTTCATTTTCTACTATGAGAGTAGTAGGTACTATTGGTACAAGACAGATACACATTCTTATTGATTCAGGGTCAACTCATAACTTTGTTAATTAAGGTTGGCCTCTAAATTACACTGTCCCACTAAGGAAGTTCCCTTAATGAAGGTATTGGCTGCAAATGGTAAAGAGATTAACTGTCATCAATTGTGTCCGGATTTCCAGTGGTTAATGCAAGGTACTTGGTTTAAAATTCATGTGTTGGCGTTACCTTTAGACAATTATGATACTCTACTGGGTATACAGTGGTTATAATCATTGGGTGACATTGTATGGAATTTTAAGAATTTGACCATGCAATTTAAAGTTGATACAAAGGTTATTGAATTGAAGGTAATACATAAGAAAAACTTGTCATTGTGTTCACTAGAGAAGTTATCCACTATGATAACGAAGGATAGTGCTATGGTTCAGTTATAGCTGTTTAGTATGAAAGAGGATAAATTCGGGAATTATCAACACCAAGCTAAAGTTATAAATGATATAGGAAGCCATGATGTGGATGCATTGTTACTACAGTATGAGGATGTATTCAAAACCCCTGATAGTTTACCACCTAAAACCACATAATACAATTAGTTGATGAGTCAGTTACTATTCATCAAAGGGCTTACAAATATCCAGTTGGACAGAAAGATATCTTTGAAAAATGTTTAAGGAAATGTTGGATATGGGTATCATTAGACAGTGTGAGCTCATTTGCTTCTCCGGTGGTGTTAGTGAAGAAAAAATATGGTTCTTGGTGACTATGTGTGGATTATCGGGAATTGAATGATCAAACTGTGAAGAATAGGTTTCCTATTCCTTTGATTGAGGAATTATTGGAGGAATTAGGGGGTGCTGAAGTGTTTTCTAAGCTAGATTTAAGATCTGGTTATCATCAAATTCGCTTGAATGAAAGGGGTATACATAAAACTGCCTTTAGGAATCATCAAGGGTTATTTGAGTTTTTGGTCCTTCATTTTGGTTTAACCAATGCACCAGCCACCTTTCAGGGGTTAATGAATTCAGTGTTCAAGAAGTTGTTAAGAAAAACAGTGTTAATCTTCTTTGATGATGTGCTGGTTTATGGTAAAAATATGCAGCAACATGTAGAAGACTTGAAAGAAGTTTTGTAGTTGTTTAGAGAACATCAATTATATTACATACTTCTAATTAGATGAGTTTTTACATATTAACATATAAAAGGGTTTTACTCTAAAGACACATGTTAAGAAATATTAACTGAATAAGAATTACAAACTATGTGTTAATTGGTATTAAGAGCTCTCTGATTTTTCTTTACATTCTTTGTTATGTATCGATTAATATATTAAATAATAATTTATGTTCCTTAACTCAAAATGTGTCCTTATATGATATGATGTGGTGGTAAGGTGTCTCCTTCTCATCCAAGAAGTGGAAGGTTCAAATGCATGTATACAAGTATTACAGAGTATGTTAATTTACCATTAAAAAATTAACACATGTCCTCATAACATTTGAAAATATATAAATTATTTATTCTCAAGCACTTGAATCCAACATCACCGTTATGTAACTTGATATCAACTTGGTTTGGTTCGAGTTTAAAAAAATATTGTCAAAAATTACATTCATCCAAAGAATCCATTTTTTACGACCAATGAATAAAAAGCTCGACTACCCGGGTAATCCAATAGCAAAAGACGACCTCATATTTCCATGATCGCAGGCAACATTGAGTAGACCAAGCTCACTATCTCCAGTAAAACCCGAACTCGAGACCTGTTGTCTTCAATCTAAATCTTCACTTCTCATCTAATGCCAGTTGAGCTAGGGATGAGATTTTTTACCGAAATACCGGTACCATATGGGTACCCTACCATCTGATACCGATATCGATATTAGATTTTTAGAATTTCGGTATCAGTAAATAACGGTATCGGTACCGATATTTTTTTGGCAAAAAATGGTATTAGTACCGAACTACGACTATAGTAGATTATTTTTAATGGATGTAGATCTAGTACATTGTTTATAATAAGAGAAAATTTAGTTAGGCGAGTCAGTTAGCAAAATTTCAGAATTTTAGATTGTTTATGATTTTAGATTGTTTATGTTTTGAGATTCAAACTTTCAAATAATCATTGTCCACTTATCTTTACATCAACATTCTTCACGCATATCACAAATTTTATATTGTTCGCTTTCAAAATTTCAAATTCTTTGTTTTCCTATGTTATTGAGTTACTCCTATCTTATCAACCAACATTATTAATAAAAGAGTAAACTGCCATTTTGGTCCCTGTGGTTTGGCCAGTTTTGCCATTTTAGTTCAAATCTCAAACTTTTTACATCTGGGTCCCTGTGGTTTGCATTTTGTTGCCATTTTAGTCCAAAATTTAAAAACCCTATTTTTTGACTGTTGCAACCTCCTATTTTGTCTTTTAGTTCAGGGGCATTTTGGTCATTTTGCTTTTCATTTAACATTTTCTTAATTCAAAAATTAATATATATATATATATATATAGAGGCCGGTTATCATACAAATCCTCTAATCGTACATTATGTACGCGTCGTCTACAACCGTCAGATCATCTTCCTTAAACAGCCCCTTTTTCTATTAAATTTATCAACATATAATTCATAAAAAAGAAACCGCCAAGGTTAAAAACGTCAAATTTAAGATCAAAACACCTGATAACGGCAAACAAAACCTCAAAAATCATAACGAAAGATCCTAAAAATCAAAACCAAAGACGAAATTAAAACAATTAACAAAAAATCGATCGATTCTTATTCACCAAATCGATCGATTCCTATTCATCAAATTCTTCTGATAAAATGAACTTCTGATGAATTTAGAAACTCTGTATGCACTGACTATCGAAGAAGATGATGCAGTTTGTCAAATCATTTGCGAAAACGTCGACAATACAAATGCGAATTCGGTATAAAAATGAATTCTTTGACATTTCATATAGTTTGCGAATTCCATGTGATGCATGTGCGATATCAGTAAAAAGTTAAGAATTCTTTGAGATTTCATATAGTTTGCGAATTTCAGATAATTCACATGCGTTTTCAAACACATAAAAAATCTCTTCATATAGTTTGCGATTTTAGATAACTTACACATGCGATATCATATAAAATGATATTTAAATGAATGTTTTAACGGTTTGCGAATTACTTTCGAATCAAGTGCGATTTCGAATAAGAAGAGTGCAAAAAAAAACTTAAAAAAAAAACTTTGTAATAAAAAATACAAAAAAAAAAAAAAACTACCAATCTTAAAAAACTAAAAATGAAATTATTTTATATACAAAAACTTAATTTATTAATGATGTGACTATAATTTGACATGTAATGATGAATTTTACAATTAATACTACTGAACTTACCACCCTACCTATATAATAAATTTACTATATTAATATAAAAAACCTTGATAACTACCTTCCATATTAAGACATAGAAGACCAAAGAAACAAACACACAAACACAGACAAACAAAAAATGGCATCTGAAGATATAGAAAAAATCAAAACCATTGCAATCAAAGAGCTATTTCCAAGCACTGATGTCACCTCTTCTAATCTGATTCTTGATGTGCAGGGCAAAATCTTTGAACAAATCAAGAAAAATCAAGAAGTATGGGAAAAGCTACTTCAAGAACCACCATCAACATTCAGAGACAGAGCTTTGGATCACCTAAAGGAGCAATCTCGATCTGATGACTTGGCCTTCTCTTTCCTAACAGATGCTCTGAACACTGTGAAGGAGAAGATGAAGTTCAGCTCTTCTGAACGTGACAAAATCATTTCTTCAAGTAACTAATTTATATTTTTAATCCTTTTGTGGTTGTGGCTGTGTTAGACAATAACTACTATTTTGGATATATGTTTTGAACAAATCTTATGCTTTAATATAATTTAAAATCGCATGAATGAATTAGGGATCTTTGCCACAATAACATAAAAAATACAAAGATAACTCAAAATCGCATGTATTAAAGGAGAAATCGCATGTGAAAAATCATGTAAATAAATATAAACTGATGCATATAAAATCGCATTTTTTATAATACTAAAATTCGCATGTGAAAAATGATATACATAAATGAATATAAAATCGCATGTGTTCCGTGTAAATTCGCATTTACATTTAAAAAAACATTACTCATCCCCGTCATCTTCATCTCCAGACACCTCTTCCCACTGATCTTCTTCGGATCCATCATCACTAATGTAATCTTCAAAGTCATCTTCCTCTTCGTCGTCTTCTCCCTCATTGTCTTTGTCTCTCAAACCATCTTCAATCTGGACACCCTTCTTCTTCTTTTTTTGCTGTTTACCTTGTTGTTTGCCTTTCAGCTCCTCGCAAGTCCGAATGTCATGACCTTTTACATTGCATACACTACATGTCCTTGACCTTTTCCCTTTGCGGCTGATCATTTGTTCCTTCTTAGATTTAATCCTTCTATGCGAGCCGCGGCCTTTGTTTCTTATACCAGCCGGCACACGAACAGTAGGGGGAGCATTAGTTACTGGTTGTTGATAACCAATCAACTTTGAAAATCGGTCAAATTTTGGATCAAGTTGCTTGGTTATGCGACTCTGATCAACTCTCTCTTTAAGCTGCATCATTTGATCCCTCACTAAAACAAGTTGATTAAGGTCGGAAATCAAATTACTAACCAAATACTCCCCTGTATGAATGATTTCACGAGCAATCCGTTTAGCCTTCTGTTGCACATCCTTACCACCAATATTTAGATTATACTTCACATTTAACTCATTAGGCACCACATCCTTCGTCCATCTCTTCATAACATATTTGTTTGGGATTTCTTTTACACCAAACATATTGAAAAGAAAATATATATGTTTGCAAAGCAGCCCATACTGCTCAAAACGCAAACAGCTACACTGTGCAGTTACATCATTTTCAAGATTCTTGAACCACACCTAGAAAACCACACAGAAAAATTATATATTTAAAATTAAAATCGCATGTATAAATATAACAATTTCGCATGTTTAAATCATCATGTAAGTAAGTAAAATTAATATCGCATATGGAACATAACAATTTCGCATTTCTAAAAAGTTAATGTAAAGTAAATAAACTAAAATCGCATATGTAATGTAACAAATTCGCATATCTAAAAAAAACATGAAAAATACCTCCAATAAACCATCACCATGTGCTTTAAAGTCCTTCAACAATATTCTGATACGTGGACCTTCAACTTTGGTGTCCATCGGCAAACATTCAGAAATTGTTCCATGAATCTCTGATTGCTGATCAAAAAATATAGACCTGGTATAGATCTTAGCAGCATCTTTTTCCAACGTAGTTTTACTCCAATCAGCTGGCTCAGTATATCTTGAAATATGATCATTTTTTCTATGATTGAACCTTTGAACATCCATTGCCCCATCAAAATGATTCATAAACTCTACGAGTGTGAGTTGTGAATTAGCAACCTGACAAAAAAAATGGTTCTCACTCTCTGATCTTGAAGTTGTTCTCATAAGACCTGACATTGGCTCATGCCGGTAAAAAGCCGGAATCCACATGGATCTCATCCCAAACATATCATCAATCCATTTGTTTTCAGTAAGACCAAACTCAATCATCACCAACTTCCACTGTCTCTCGAATTCTTCGGGCTCAATCGAATCGGTCCAAACAATGTCGCACATCCTCCTTTTAAACTCATCATTATTGCATAACTCGTGCCCAACCTTTAACAAATAAATACATTTTATATCAGTCTATTACAAAAAATATAATAATAAAAAATAACACCAACAAAAACACAAAAATGTTGCATGCTCTACCTTATCTGCCACTTTTTTCATTATGTGCCACATACACAATCTGTGTCTGCTAATAGGGAAAACCTCCTCAATAGCCTGTTTCATAGCAGGGTCTTGATCCGTCACTACAACATTAGGCTGCCGACCAAATGACTTTAAAAATGAATTTAGAAGCCATTTATATGATTCAATACTCTCTGATGCCAACAAACCAGCTGAGAGTGTTACATTCCGACAGTGGTTGTCAATGCCTGTGAACGGGACAAACACCATCTTGTACCTGAACAAACAAATGCGAAATCACGTTTATTACATGCGAATTAATAAAGATGCAAATGCGAAACCAGGTGGAAAAGGCATGCGATATATTCAACACCACTCTGTTGTCTACACTTGCGATATTGAACAATCATTAGCAGACAAAACATGCGAATAATCAGAAACAAAACATGTTTGTCTTTGAAACAGTTACCTGTTAGTCTTGAAGGTTGCATCGAACGATATCACATCGCCAAATTCAATATAGTTAAGCTTGCATAAGCCATCAGCCCAGAACAACCCAGTTAACCGTTTGCCATCATCAACAGAGTATTCAAACGAATAATCAGCTAAATATTCTTTTTTGTCAGTCATCCTATTTATAACCATGTCAGCGTCATACTCTCCTATATAGCTGTTTATTCGCTTCCTAAAATTTTTGCAATCATCAACCGTGGCACCAACGTTCTCAAAACCACCATAACGTTTCCTCATTATATGGAAAGCTTTGACAGGACCAAGGTTTAAAGTGCCTAGTTCCCATACCATCTCCTCCTGGACATCTGACAATTGTCTGTAAGCTGGGAGCATGTGAATGTCATTTTGACAAACAAACTTATGGTTGTGACCATCAACAAATCTCTTGACTGTATATAATCTACCATCCACAGTGCAAATCATAAGTTGAGCTTTGCATCCGGTCCTAATAGTCCCCCTTTTCCTTGTTTTGAATTGCTTTTTTGACTTGGAATTATCATCAATACACACAGGCTTATGTCCCTCTTTAGAACAAACAAAATACTTAGTTTTGATTATACCACCACTGTATACTTCGCCACCTTTCCGAATTGAAAAACCAGCTAACTTAGCATATGATTGATAAAACGCATATGCTTGTTCAATTGATATAAATTGCATTCCAACAACAGGTGTAGCTGATGCCTGAACCTCCGGAGTGTAAACCCTTTCATCTACATGAATCAAAATAAAAAACATAAAAAGTCATATAAACCACATGCGAAACGTTTGATTAATACATGCGAAAAGATGATATTAATTAATCTGAATTACATGTGCGATTTATTACATAATCAAATGCGAAATTACAAAAAAACAAACCAAATGCGAATTGTAAAGAGTAATAACATGCGAAGTTAAAATATGTTGAATCTCAAAAAAATGCAATAGTGTAATCAAACATTCAAACTACAAAAACAGCTACAACAATGCTCAATTAAACAAAAAACAATCATACGAACAATTTAGATATCTGAATTAACATAATTACCAATTGAAATCTCGTTTGCAGCACTTGCACTTGAACCTGGAATTGGAATTGGATTTGCAGGTCGCGGATTTAAAAAATCCTCAATCGAAACTCTCTGATAAGCAGATAATTGAGCATGATCACCGATCGGTCGATTTTCTTCAAAATCATCTTCTATTCGTCCAGTGCTACTCTGTGGATCCATCGAAAATAGACAAATTGAATGAAACCCTATCACGTACGAACGAAAACTGCAAAATTGTGAATTATGGAAAATTTGAAACTGATTTGAATAATAATTACCGGGATATCAGTGTAACGAACTTCTCGCTGAATGAATGAAGAGACGAATTTGCCCTCTGATGGTTAGGTTAATTGTCTGATTTAACCTTCTTAAACACAACTGAATCAGGACACGTGTACGGCTCACAATATAGCGTACGTAATGTAGGATAACCATATTTGTACCATACTCTTTACCTATATATATATATATTAATATACACACATACATCTGCAGTTCATCTTCATCATCGCATCATACATCTGCAGCTCTCTCTCTCTCTTATCTGAACTATCACCACACCACCACCACCACCACCCCCACCACCGCATCATCCCCACCACCACCATCTCACTGCCGCCAACACCACCATCTCTCTCTTCTCTCTCTCTCCTCTGCACACACACACTCTCTCTTTCTCTCTCCAAACACCCATCTCTCTCTTCTCGCTCTCCTCTCTGTCGAACACCACCACCACCACCACCACCACCACCGTGATGAGAACCGACATCGGCCTTTTACAGATCGGCCTTTTACAGATTGTTTATAGAACCTCGATGAAGGATACTGTTTACAGATCGGCCTTTTACACGAGATCAGATTGTTTTGAGATGGATTTGATGCAATTAGTATCGATTCAGGTGCAGAAAGATGATGATTTAAGAATCAAGGTTAAGGTTTTAGTTATCAAATTAGTTTTCTGTTTCTTGATTTTAACGAATTTGGATTCATTTGAGATGGAAAGAGGCAGATAAAGGATTTGAATTATTTGTAAATCGGCCTTTTAACGAGGTTAATAGAAAGATGCAGGTCATGTGTTGTCTGAATTGTTTGATTTTAGGTTTAGATAAAGAGATAGAGAGGCGATGGAAAGAGAGTGAGGAGAGAAAGGGTTTTTTTGTTGTTGATTTTAGGTTTTGAACTCAGAGAGAGAAGTGATGGAGAGAGAGATAGTTAGGAGAGAGAAACAGTTTAGGGAAGGAAGGAGGGATGAAGAAGCAGACCAAATAGAACTGAAAAGTGAAGTCGGAGAAGAAAAGGGGTGGGGGTGGGGTTGGGTAGTTGGGCGGTGGTTGCAGGGGGTGCGAGAGGGTGGTGGTGCTTGGCGGCGAGAGGGGGGTGGTGGTGGTGGCAGGTGGTGGTGCTTGGCGACCGACACAACAAGGTTTATCGCTGAATGTTGACTTGACACTGTTGAATCTGTTGGAAGCTCATGGTGGTGGAGGTAGTTGCAGGTTGTGGTGGGTTGTGATGGTGGAGGAGGTGGTGGTGTTTGAGTTTTTTGAGGTGCAGAGATTAAAGATGATGAGGTTGAAGATGATGATGATCAGGGGGTTGAGGTTGAAGATGATGATGATCTGGGGGTTTTTATATTTGGGGGTTTTTTATTAAATGAATTGCTTTAATGAAAATTAAATGACCAAACTACCCCTTCAGATAAAGACAAAAAAGGGACATTAAAACAGTCAAAAATCAGAGATTTTGATTTTTGGACTAAAATGGCAACAAAATGCAAAAGTGCCCAAACCACAGGGGCCAAAATGGCAGTTTACTCTTAATAAAATAAAAAAGCATGGTATTAACTGAAAACAAAAGCCAACTGGTTATAAATTAGTATGACAACAAACAAATTATGACCATTTGTGTATGTTATTTTTTTTATTTATTTGTTTACTATTCTATTAGTCAATCAAATATTCAACTAACAGGTTATAAATTAGTATGACAACAAACAAATTATGACCATTATTTTTAAACCAGTATGGTAATTCTTAGATCTTGATTAGTCACTGTTTTGAAATAAGTATGATAATTTAAACTTATTTGTAATACAATGGTTCGTATCCATTGGTTATGAAAATTAAGTACAACAATGGAAAACACCAAAGCAGGGTACGTACCAATGCGGTAAAATATCGAAAAACCGATACCCGTACCGTATTAGTACCGAACCAATATATCCAGTACGATATTCGGTATCCACTTTTTCTTAATTTGATATCAGTATTTTCGATATCAATACCGATACCGTACCGTACCGTACCAATATAATACCGATCTCATCCCTCAACGAAGAATCAATTTTAATATGTGTCTCTTAGAAGAGAAATATGCACATCGGAACATAGTAGAGGGGTTATACTTTCATGTATAGATTCCCCAAATTGACTTTAGTAATGCTTCCAAATTGAAGCTTTTTTTTTTTTTTTTATTTAGAAAAAAGTTAGATTTGATCTGAACATAAAACGGAACAATTCCCTCAACCTGATCTCCTCAAACTTCTTCGAGATCTTTCACCACTTCATCTTCATATATTCACATATTCAAATCCTTCAAATTCATTCACACAAGTTTCTCAAAATTCAGAACCCTAAGTTCATGATTCAGCCAACTGTTCAACATTTTAACCGCCAGAAATCACAACTGTTTCTGTAAGTCTGTTGAATCTACCTGAATTAAGAACTTGATCTGTTTCTATTGTGCGTGAAGAGTTAGGGTTTTACTAAGAAAATACACACAGAAATGCCATTGGAATCGTCGATTTCAGATCATGAACCTGACGATTCGGATACTGAGTTCGTTGAGATCGATCCATCCGGTCGTTACGGTCGGGTCAGTGCGTTTAATTTTATTAATTTTGATGCATATTTGAGTATTATCTGTTAGATTTTGATATTAAGTTGTATAATTTGCAGTATAAAGAAGTCTTGGGGAAAGGTGCTTTTAAAAAAGTGTATCCTTCTATTGCATTATGGTTTTACTAGATATATTATGTTGTCAATAGGTTTATGAATTAATTTCATATACAATTTTTATGTAATTAAAGCTTAGAATGTAAGTTTTATGTTCCTTGATTATTGGGAATTTAGATACAAAGCGTTTGATGAATTGGAAGGGATTGAAGTAGCTTGGAATCAAATAAAGGTTTCGGATTTCTTGAGGCATCCGGAGGAGCTAGAGCGTCTATACTCGGAAGTTCATTTGCTTAAAACGCTTAAGCATAAGAACATTATTAAATTTTACAGTTCTTGGGTTGATACAACGAAGGAGCACATCAACTTTATTACTGAGATTTTCACATCCGGAACGTTAAGACAGTAAGTTTGATTCGTTTTTTGTGTATTTTATTGCTAAGACAATGTCACTTTTCTCAACAAGTTATATGTTTTCTGTGTCCCTCGAGGAGCCCTGTTTCCACTACCACTCAAGAATTTTGGATGTGTAGCATATGTTCATGATCATCGTTCAGGGGTCCCTAGAGGAGCTCTGTTTCGACTATCGCGCAACATTGTTTGTTATGCTTTTTTTTCTCCTATTTATGAAATGGGTTGGGTTCTTTTTTCAATTATTAATATCTTAGTATGCTTGATTTGGACCATTATGGTTCCTAAACACTTTTTTGTGGTTCTAGAAACATTTTAGTATGCTTGATTTAAACCAAAAGCACAACTTTTATCTTCTTATTACCTCAGTTGTTTTAGTTTAAGTATGTTTTTATAAGTTGTGATGTATAATTAAATTTTTAGTATTTTTTTTATAAAGAGCGCATCGCATACGTGATGCGCTCGATCGCACATTTCATTTTTGGACCAAACGCACCAGAGCGCATCACGCAATTTAAAACCAATATGACAAGATATATTATTATTATTAATTTGTTTTTAGATTTTATTTATTTTATCTGCAATATCTAATTTTTCTACACAGTGAAACTCTTCCCTCAACATAACTTTCGCTATATTCAGGCGTTCCACGTAAATCCACGTGTCATCTTTTATTGTTCTTTTCTCAAATTGTTATCTACTTTTTGCTTCAGTTCGGTGTCACTTTTTTTTTAACAACATATTCTTTTATCGTGCCCTCAGTGTAGAGACATGTTCTAAACAATGATAGGTACCTCAGGAATCGTAAGCATGTAGATCTGACTTCTGAGCACATGTAACATTTATAGGTACCGCAAAAAACATAAACATGTAGATCTTAGAGCATTAAAGAAGTGGTCTAAACAAATATTGGAGGGACTTTTGTATCTTCATAGTCATGACCCACCTGTTATACACCGCGATCTGAAATGTGACAACATTTTTGTCAATGGGAATCAAGGTGAGGTCAAAATCGGTGATCTCGGATTGGCAGCCATTCTTCGCCAGGCCCGTTCTGCGCACAGTGTCATTGGTGAGCACATGCTTTTGTTTTTCTTATTTGTGAATGTTATTTATCATATGATTATAATGATATAAAATTTAGGTACTCCTGAGTTCATGGCACCTGAGCTTTACGAGGAGGAATATAATGAACTGGTGGATATATATGCCTTTGGAATGTGCTTACTGGAATTGGTGACGTTTGAGTATCCTTATTCCGAATGTGCGAATGCTGCTCAGATATACAAGAAAGTAACGTCGGTAAGTAATTTATGATCAACTGCTCTGTTATTTCCATACGGTATTATCCCCTTACTTACAGTTACGTTACATATTATTTCCATACGGATAATTAGTCTCATACCGTTCTTCAAACAGATATATATGGGTAAAGTAAATTACTTATCTACCCCTATTTTAACCTAATTTGTTTCTGTTTTACAAACCGTTTCTATTTTTGTCCCAAAAATGTATTGTTAGTAAACTTATCTATTAGTTTCTTAAATAGTCAGAAATTTTCGAACTTAATTATTTGTCAATCTTTTTAGGGTGTCAAACCGGCTTCATTAGCAAAAGTTAAGGATCCTGACATCAGATCGTTTGTAGAGAAATGTATTGCTAAGGTTTCTGATAGATTATCCGCAAAGGAGTTACTAATGGATCAGTTTCTGCATGATGACCATAGGGATATTGTTAATAGACCAGCTCAATCCAATTCATATCCAGGTAGTATCTGCAATAAATTTCCAAAAGTACATTTCATATATATATATTTCCAGTTTCTGATAAATTTTTACAGATGATGATGCCAATAAGCTTGACAATGGTGATATTGGTAGAGATTTCACAGTCAAAGGTCAAATGAGAGACTTGAATACGGTATTCCTAAAGCTACGAATAGAAGATACCACAGGTTGCATTTTTATCTTTGTCAGAACAGTAACGTTTGTTATTGGTTGAAAGGGTTCGGGTTTGATTGGGTTGTCACGAACCACTTTTGGTCCAGATTTTTTTAAAAACCTATATATAGTTAGTGTGTCAAACATGATTATAAAAATGGCTTGTTAACCTATTTTGTTCTTATTTTTATTTTGGACAACTTTTTCTTGCACCCACAAAACTTTCAAAAAAGTTGGATAAAAACATTAAATTTCTAAACAATTTTATTTTGGGTAATCTGACAACGCAAGTTTGATGTTTTGCATTTGCATGCCAGGTCATGTTCGGAACATTCACTTCCCATTCGACACAGACAATGATACATCAATAGCTGTTGCTAGTGAAATGGTTGAAGAACTGGACTTAACAGATCAAGACGTGTCCACAATTGCTGAAATGATCGATGCAGAAATCCGTTCATGTATTCCAGATTGGGCCCCACGAGATTTCTTTGATGATCAAGAAGATAATGAACCTACAGCCTCTGTTGACTCAACCTCTGACCACCCTGAAAACGAGTCCAAATCCCCTTTGACCGTTAAACCTTGTTCCGCACCTGCCCTTTTAGCCCTTGAAAGATTACCGTCGGGTCGTAGATACTGGAGTGACTCACCTAAAGGATGTTTTACTCCTCCATTTAGACCAGTACCTTCAAATTATTCTGAAGAAAACACACAAAAAACAGATGAAATTTCTCCAGAAAGAGAAGATGATGATAAAGTTGAAGTTATTGTGGAAAAGCTTGAGAATTTGTTAACTGAGCAGCAAAAAGAATTGGAAGAGTTGAAAAGGAAACATGGTTTGGTCGTTTCGGATATCTTGAAAAAACTTCCTCCAGAAACGCGTCAAGAAGTTGCAAACATCTGTAAAGTCGAGATCATTGAGGCATCTGACCATGAGATGTAAGGTATTCATTTTAATGTTCTAGAGTTCAGAGTTTGATAATATTAGGACATCCCTAGAAATACAAAAAGACATCTAAAGTATTTTTTGAAGTATATATACTTTTTATTCGTTGAACATCTCATACGTCTTCTTGTAATTGTTATAATTTTTCAAAGTTTTTGCATTTTTTAAGTGTATGTTTGTACATACAAACGGATATACTCTTTATGTATTAATAAAAACGGGTGTTGTATGTTCTCATTTCGTTCGCAAAGTTGAGTTTAATTGTGGGCAATAGGACACACATGTTTGTTACCTTTGTAGCTGTTTTGAGTCTCTTGAGTGAGTTTTTTGTGGAAACCGATTCGATTGGCCGAAAATGGTTGCATGATGCTCATATGGTTGGTTTTTGTAGCAAACTTTCTAGGTTTCTACCATTAATTCACAAGGTTTGTTTCATGTTTACCTGTTGGCTAATAGAGTATTGATGGTTTCTGTAAGTTTAATGATGGTTATTGGGTTAACAATATAACTCATAGGGGTAATATTTCTTTGTTTAATACACATTTTGATTATATTTCAATAACCAAGACATATAATGCAAGTGATTCATTTTCAAGGTAATGGAAATATAATATTTAAAAAAAAAAAAAAATTTGGTTCAATTTACACCTTGCCTTGAAATAACAAAAAAGATTACATTATACACAAATTGATTAATGCAAATAACAGATTATACACAAATAAAATAAGATCTATTGATGCATTCTTGTCTAAGAAGCCCAAATTATGGCCATTGATGTTACAAATGCACCACAAGCAAAAGCCACTAGGCTTCTCTCTTTAATGACAACCTTACACAAATGAATGACAACTTCACTACTAATCTTCCTCCCTTCCTTCACCAATATGCGGCGGCGCTTCCCCACACAAGCGAGCATCACCAACACCGTTATCAGTGTCACCATGGTGGCTCTTGCCATAACCACCAATAATCCGCCTACCATGAAAACTCCGGCCATTGGAATGTAAACCGAAAGCCACCATGATTCGCTATAGTCGTTGTAAGACGACAAGATGCACAAGGAAGAAATCAGAAAGAACAAGCATGAGATGATGGTTCCAGTGGCTATCATATGGATGGAGATGAAGAGGATTATGGTGGTGGTTGATGATTTTGAAATCATATGGATTGATGGGCTATATAAGAACAACATTTTTAATTAAATAGTTTACATATTACGAAGTGTTTATAAATTCAAATAGTCACATGTGGATATGATTCGAGTCCTTTTAGTACAATATTTTTGTCTAGTTATGGGAGCCATTGTTGACCTTAGTCAAATGTAGCTCATAAAATAGAATAACTATCAAACTCAGCCCACTAGATAATTGGTTAATATGTAGTTCATGTCCAAAAGTATTGAATATTTTAGTGACATACTTTATTTTATTTGAATTTAAAAGGTTTGGTTTGGAGTTGCTATCACTATTTTTATTTCCAAATACTATTAAAAGGAAAAAAAAAAACTTTGTTTTAGGAGGATATTGCTTTCAGTTGACCTCAGAGTTTGTTTGGTTCGTGGATTTCAGTAGATCTGAAATTGGAAATTTTCCATCAAGAGATTTTTGTTTTTAAAATTTTACAAATTAAATATGGGCTTGTTCCAAAACCTCACTGATAATCTTGTTTATTACTGATTTTTGTGACCAGCTTGATCTAGAACCCTAATTAAACACAAATGAACATAGTTTCTCTATTACTCTAAAACAGAATTTACAAAAAAAAAATAATAATAATAATAATAACAATTTAATAATAGAGATAAAAGAAATATATAAAAAACTTATTGTGACAAAATCAAGTTTAGCAAATTACATGCCAATTCCATTGATTATTCTAATCATCATAAATTAAAAGAGACAAAACTAGGGCTGCAAGATGACCATTATATTGTTCAACTTAATGTCAGCATGAAACATGTGAAATTAAAAAGATTATCTTAAAATCCGAGTCAAATGCCTTATTAATAGATAAAATCTCTTAAATTATTTATAGAAAATTTAAAAAGATTGTTTAAAATATAAAATAATTTATAAAATAACATTTGGCATATTATTTATAGAAAATAATAAAAAAATGACATAAAAGTATGTTTATGGTCAACTTAACCCAACCCATCCAAAACCCGGAACACAATGACCCATTACTCAACGTGCCCAACCCTCATCGTTCCTCCTCAAGGTATGGGTCATCGTTTTCTCCTGCCATGAGTAACGAAACAGTCCCAGCCGCACCAACAACTGCACCAGCTAACCAAGTGGTGCTACGGCTCAACCAACTAGCTTGAGCCAATGCTTCCTGTTCGCGCCTGTTTTTTTCCTCTTGCGCAACTAACATATCGAACCACCTCTGAGCCATGTACACCTTTATCGCTCCAATCCCTTCATCCACTATTTCTTTTGGTGGGATCACCAACGGGTTCTGATCAACATTGAGTTTGGTCAACTTGTCAAGTCTACCAAAAGTCATTGGAAGTTCTTGGATTTGGTTGTTGCTAACATCAAGCTCTTTAAGGTTGGTCAAATCACCAATTGTGTCCGGGAGTTCTCTGAGATCACTGAAGTTACTTCCTAAGTTTAGTACCTTGAGATTCGATAGTTTTCCAATCATATTTGGTAGTCCACGTAGTTCATTGAAGTGTGCATCTAGGAACTCAAGAGACACCATTTCGCCGATGGATGTAGGGAAGTTGCGCACCTTGTTTAATGCGATCGAGAGTTTCTTTAACTTCACTAACTCATGACCGATTTTCGTGGGCAGATATGTTAACTTGTTGAAACTGGCATCAAGTTCTACCAATGACCTAATAATATAACAAGATTTTTGTTACTACTTCATAACAGAAAACTAGCTTAAGTACACGAAAAAAACTTTAAATGTGTGTTATTGTTGTTATGAAAAAATGAAATATATGTACCTGCAATGGGCAATGGTGTCAGGCAAGGAATCAAGCTTGTTGCTAGAAACATCAAGAATCTTCAACTTGAGCAAACAGCCAATAGAATCTGGTAATGTCTCCAAAATATTGGAGGAAACATTAAACTCCTCAAGATTCTCAAGTCCAGCAACAGAATCAGGAATCACCTGTTTCAATAGTAAATATACAAACTTAACTACTACCCAATGACTGATATATCTATAACTATGTATAGACATGATGTTCATTAGTTTTTTACACAAACCAGAGTCAAAATCTAATGTCAGGAATTGTAACACTTATAATTACAAAATGCCAAAAAGGTTCTTTCGGTAACATAATTTCAGAACAATTTGAATGAAACAATGAATTGCAATTAGGATAACTAGAAATTTCAAGGAGAAAACAAAGCTCAATCAGGTGGAGAATTAGACTTCTTATTCTTAGTTATTACAACTTTGGTAAACGTCAAAAACTCGACAAGGTGTGTTTTTTCTTGACCTTGTCAAGTGCTAAAATATGATCGAATTAATGTTTTCCAACATTACAAAGACAATAGCATGTTCACACACACGAAAAAGGACTCACATAGCAAAGTAAGCGGCGAGACGCTCCTTTTCGCCATATGAACACATTGAATGATAAACGTTACCAAACACTGGCCGGATTCTTTTGCTATAAACATTCTCCTCAAAAGGAAATGCAAGTATTCATTCATTCATTACTAAACTATACTCATTCGCTCTAGAGAAATTCTCATACTAATCCTCACATGGAAACTTAATCTCGAAGCATAATTACCCTCATAACAAGACTAACTGTTTTCTTTCCTGTAATCATGTCACATATTTGACATCTGGATCATAAAACACAAGAGATGCTCTAGACCAAACACTGCATCTAGCATTTTTTCGCAAGACACTACAAGATAATTTTGAGGCTATGTACGATGGCTATATATAGATCCATTCATTGACCAATACATATAAATCCGAATAAGTTATAGATAAGGGAAAATAACGAAAATGAACATTGACCAAACCATTTTTACCAAAATAATCATCTGAAGTGGTTAAGGTTAGGGAACACAAGAGAATCCATTCAATTCAGAACTTAAACGTCTAAAAAGTAGACTCTTAAATGACGGTTGTCCTACACTACTAGAAATTTGGAAAATTCTGGCCACAATTTCCGACAACATATTTGGTCGGAAAATTCCGACCATTTTCTGGCAAATTACCGACTAAAATTAATACCTGGTTTTTGTGACTAACTTAGACTATACTTTGAAGAGACTTTACTTCTGAACCTAGATGCTTCAGTTAAAAACCTTAGCCTCTTTCAAAGTAGAGTCTAAATTTTAGACGCATGATCAGCTAAAGAGTCTATTTAGATACTTCAAACACATGGCTCTTTCCTATTAGATATCAGGGTGGGACCACCATGATTTAAGAGTATATTTTTTAGACGCTTTAGACACGTGTCAAGTTTTGAACGGAATGGATATTTGTGTGTTTCCTAACCTTAGCCGCTTCAGATGTCTATTTTGATAAAAAGATTTGGTTAGTGTTCATTTTCATCATTTTCCCTACAAATAATGTGTGATATCAACTCTCATGTATTTCACCACTTAATCCCTTAAAAGACACAATAGCATGTAAAAGGTTACACTTTCCCTTCAAGATTTGAAGCTAAATGTAGTTAAGCCTTATATTTGTTTATGTTTTGACAAGACCATATAACTCCAACAACAACTATTAATATATATCATTAAGAAACCCCAATGTGACAAATCATAACTAACCTCAAGCTGATTAGAGGATAGGTTAAGGCAAACCAATGTACGAATCTTCCCAAACGCTTCAGGCAAAAACGGCAATCGTCTCTCCGATAAATCGATCCTTTGAGCCCCGTTCGACATCGCATCCGCCAAAATCGCAACCACTTCCTCGTTAACATCATCCATAACCACCGCACCTTCATCAATCTTCTCAACTTTTCTTCCTCCCACCTTAGCCGACTCATAAATCTTCTCAAGCCTCTTCTCAGCATCACACAACAACTTATCATACGATTCATGCATCTGATCCAACGAGATCAACGTCTTATGCATCTGTTTCTCCCTCTCAAACGCCTTCTTCCGCTTCTCCTCTTCCGGATCCACCTTATCCGACAACGAGATCTCATCCAGCTGGTTCGATAACATGGCATCGATCTCCGCAAGCCTCGCCTTAGCAATGTCTACCGCCTCATGATCCGGGCGGTCACCGAGCGTCTTGAGCAACGATCGTGTTTGAGACACGTCAGCCACAGCTGCATGCATGGAAGCCAAAATGTGAGGATCTGTTAAATGAGGCATTCTTTCAGTGAGTTCAAAATATGGTTCCGGGTTTGACACCGGTTTGGATGGGGAACGAGGCATCGTTGGAGGTTGTTCGATGTCAAAATCCGGCTGGGTTGGTGGGCGTTTCATGCTCGGGAGCCTGGTCATTACGTAGGAGAGGATCGGGAAGTTTTTAGGGTTTGGATCCATTTGTGAAGATGGATGATATTCAAGGAAGATTCACGTAGGATGTTGATGAATGTGAGATTTGATTTCTAATGCATTTGTGATGTTGGGGAGAAGGAGATGATCAACTAATCGAACGAAATATTTGGAGGGTATTGTTATGTTTATTATAGAGTGTAACATAAATTGTCCTAGGCTAAACATAACCCCTCTATTGCCCTCCTTTTTTTATTTTTATTTTTTTAACAAACAAAACAAGCTTATTCAAACGAAAAAACCAACAAAAAGCTGGCATAATACATCGAAATCAACATTACAAACGAAAAAAATCAGAAAAACGAACCAGACACTCGAAGCATTTTAAAAGGCTTTGGTTATCCACACATCCCCTCAATTTATCCACACATCCCCTAACCCTATACACCCCTCATTGTCCTATACGGCCTGAAAATGGACCCACCTAATAAGCCCCTCATTGCCCTATACGTTTACTTTTTGGTTACTTTTTCACACATCCTATTAATTGTCAATGATTGGGTGTCAGCCAATGATTGCCCAATCATTAGCTCTTTTGTGTGGAATAAATTTGAAGGGTATGGAGGGTTTTCATTGGGATGAAATATTATTTAAAAAAAAACTTTATATATATATTTTTTAAATTGTGGTTGAAATAAAAAAATATATAAACATTTATATTTATTATTATTTATTGTTATAAAAGGAAGGTATATAAATGTCATTTTTTTATTTAATATATTTAGAAAAATGGCAACATTTTTATTAATTAATTATTATTATAAAACGTCAACATTTTTTTTAATTAGTATTATAAAACTTCTACATTTTTTATCAAGTGTTAGTATAAAACGTCAACATTTTTTTAATTATTATTATAAAATGTCAACATTTTTTTAAATTAGTATTATAAAACTTCTACATTTTTTTTATCAAGTGTTAGTATAAAACGTCAACATTTTTTTTAATTAGTATTATAAAACTTCTACATTTTTTTATCAAGTGTTATTATAAATCGTCAAATTCTCTATAATCCATAACGCAAATGGGTCAAAGACCCTACCCGACCCCTGGCCCGACCTGTCTGCCGGGACTAGTTATAACATTGTTTTTTAAATATGCATATGTTTTTTTATTAAGTATTATTATTATTATTTATTTTTTTATTGTTATTATTTAAAACTTCATATTTTATTAAATGAATTGTGTGTATTATAAAATGTCAAATTTTTTATTTATCAAACTTACTTCCCATTTGTTCGATGGTCCGGAGGTTTACCCGAACCATTCCATTTTATCGATCGCTTATGTCGAAGGTGTTTATTTTATCGTGGCTAAGTTAACGGGATGATTGCCCGTTAACTTATCGACCTATACGACCCTTATCGACCAAGAATGTTTATTTACCCAAGCATACATGATTTATTTGATTCAAAAATTTTCAAACTCATAATAATAATAATAATAATAATTAAAATAATAATATTAATAATAATAAGAATACTTAATAAAAATAACATATGCACATTTAAAAAAAACGATGATATAATTAGACCCGGCAAACGGGTCGGGGGTCGGGTAGGGTGGTCAAAGACCCTACCCGACCCCCGGCCCGACCCGACTGCCGGGACTAGTTATAACATTGTTTTTTAAATATGCATATGTTTTTTTATTAAGTATTATTATTATTATTTATTTTTTTATTATTATTATTTAAAACTTCATATTTTATTAAATGAATTGTGTGTATTATAACATGTCAAATTTTTTATTTATCAAACTTACTTCCCATTTGTTCGATGGTCCGGAGGTTTACCCGAACCATTCCATTTTATTGATCGCTTATGTCGAAGGTGTTTATTTTATCGTGGCTAAGTTAACGGGATGATTGCCCGTTAACTTATCGACCTATACGACCCTTATCGACCAAGAATGTTTATTTACCCAAGCATACATGATTTATTTGATTCAAAATTTTTCAAACTCATAATAATAATAATTAAAATAATAATATTAATAATAATAAGAATACTTAATAAAAATAACATATGCACATTTAAAAAAAACAATGATATAACTAGACCCGGCAAACGGGTCGGGCCGGGGGTCGGGTAGGGTCATGGGTCAAAGACCCTACCCGACCCCCGGCCCGACCCGACTGCCGGGACTAGTTATAACATTGTTTTTTAAATATGCATATGTTTTTTTATTAAGTATTATTATTATTATTATTTATTTTTTTATTATTATTATTTAAAACTTCATATTTTATTAAATGAATTGTGTGTATTATAACATGTCAAATTTTTTATTTATCAAACTTACTTCCCATTTGTTCGATGGTCCGGAGGTTTACCCGAACCATTCCATTTTATCGATCGCTTATGTCGAAGGTGTTTATTTTATCGTGGCTAAGTTAACGGGATGATTGCCCGTTAACTTATCGACCTATACGACCCTTATCGACCAAGAATGTTTATTTACCCAAGCATACATGATTTATTTGATTCAAAATTTTTCAAACTCATAATAATAATAATAATTAAAATAATAATATTAATAATAATAAGAATACTTAATAAAAATAACATATGCACATTTAAAAAAAACGATGATATAACTAGACCCGGCAAACGGGTCGGGCCGGGGTTCGGGTAGGGTCATGGGTCAAAGACCCTACCCGACCCCCGACCCGGGACTAGTTATAACATCGTTTTTTTAAATATGCATATGTTTTTTTATTAAGTATTATTATTATTATTTATTTTTTTATTATTATTATTTAAAACTTCATATTTTATTAAATGAATTGTGTGTATTATAAAATGTCAAATTTTTTATTTATCAAACTTACTTCCCATTTGTTCGATGGTCCGGAGGTTTACCCGAACTCATAAGGTGTCAACCAGGGGAGACTTATTGATCAATGAGCACCTTATAGGAGTTGTATATGGGTCTCATTGCCCTATACGACTCATATGAAATTAATTTTTTTAACAATTTTATGTGGTAATTAAGGGTTTTTATGCTATAAAACACCCTAATTAATATTTTTTTTTTAAATTGTTGCATACACTATATTTCACGGATATTACACCTTTGCCAAGTTAACAAATTCTTTTTCGTGAAGTTCTTTATTGTTGTTATTATTATTATTTTATTATTTATTATTATTTTATTATTGTTGTTATCATTATTATTTATTGTTATTATTATTATTTATTGCTGTTATTGTTATTATTTATTGTTGTTATTATTATTTATTATTATTGTTATTGTTATTATTTATTATTATTATTATTATTATTATTATTATTATTATTATTATTATTGTTATTGAAATGAAATGAAATGAAACCGAGATTGAGATTTGATTTGAAAGATTTTGTTGATGATGAATTTGGGTGGTGTTGTGGGGTTTTTATATATGTGGGTTTGAAGGCGGGATATGAAAGTTTTTGAATTGTTGAAGTTTGAGAGAATGGGGCCGTTTGATTGTGAATTGAATGGACGGTGGATGAGGGGTCTGGGATTGAGATCCGTGTGGTGTTGTTTCTCACTGAGGGTAAAAGGTGTTACTTATTAAATTTGATGGTTATATTAATATAGTTTAATTTTTTTATCAGGTTATTTGTTTTTTTTTTCTTATTAAATTTGATGGTTACTAGAAAAAATAATTAATGTTACAAATGAAAATGAAAGTTTATTGATGTCTTGTTGTGTGGTATAATGGTATTATTAAATAGTTCGTTAGGAACGGCCGAAATACATAAGATTAATGTATCTTTTCTTAGATTTTATTAATTTTTCACTATGTCATACGTCATGATAATCTCAATTGTCTTGGTGGTGGGTCGGTTGTGGTGGTGGTGGGTCGGCTGGGGTGGTGGTGGTGGTGGGTCGGCTATGGTGGTGGTGGTCGGCCGCCTATGGTGGTGGTGGTGGGCCGGCTGGGGTGGTTGTGATGGTGGTGGGTCGGCTGGGGTGGTGGTGGTCGGTCGGCTATGGTGGTGGTCGGTTGTGGTGGTGGTGGTGGGTCGGCTGGGGTAGTGGTGGTGGGCCGGCTATGGTGGTGGTGGTGGGCCGGCTGGGGTGGTTGTGGTGGTGGGTGGGTCGGCTATGGTGGTGGTGGTGGTGGTGTGCCGGCTGGGGTGGTGGTGGTGGGTCGGCTGGGTGGTGGTGGTGGGTCGGCTATGGTGGTGGTGATGGGTCGGCTGGGGTGGTTGTGGTGGTGGTGGTGGGTCGGTTGTGGTGGTGGTGGTGGTGGGTCGGTTGTGGTGGTGGTGGTGGTGGGTCGGCTGGGGTGGTGGTGGTGGTGGGTCGGCTATGATGGTGGTGGTGGGCCGGCTATGGTGGTGGTGGTGGGCCGGCTGGGGTGGTTGTGGTGGTGGTGGGTCGGCTATGGTGGTGGTGGTGGTGTGCCGGCTGGGGTGGTGGTGGTGGGTCGGCTGGGGTGGTGGTGGTGGGTCGGCATTGGTGGTGGTGGTGGTGTGCCGGCTGGGGTGGTGGGTCAGTTGTGGTGGTGGTGGTGGGTCGGCTGGGGTGGTGGTGGGTCGGCTATGGTGGTGGTGGTGGGCCGGCTATGGTGGTGGTGGTGGGCCGGCTAGGGTGCTTGTGGTGGTGGTGTGCCGGCTGGGGTGGTGGTGGTGGGTCGGCTGGGGTGGTGGTGGTAGGTCGGCTATGGTGGTGGTGGGTCGGCTGGGGTGGTTGTGGTGGTGGTGGGTCGGTTGTGGTGGTGGTGGGTCGGGTGGGGTGGTTGTGGTGGTGTGGTGGGTCAGCTATGGTGGTGGTGGTGGGCCGGCTATGCTGGTGGTGGTGGGCCGGCTGGGGTGGTTGTGGTGGTGGTGGGTCGGCTAGGGTGGTGGGGGTGGGTCGGCTATGTTGGTGGCAGTGGTGGTGGTGGTGTGTCGGCTGTGGTGGTGGTGGTGGTGGGTCGGTTGTGGTGGTGGTGTGTCGGCTGTGGTGGTGGTGGTGGTGATGGTGGTGGTCGGCTGTGGTGGTGGTGGAGGTGGGTCGGCTGTGGTGATGGTGGTGGGGTCGGCTATGGTGGTGGTGGTGGGTCGGTTGTGGTGATGGTGGTGGGTCGGCTATGGTGGTGGTGGTGGGTCGGCTGGGGTGGTTGTGGTGGTGGTGGGTCGGCTATGGTGGTGGTGGTGGGTCGGCTATGGTGGTGGTGGTGGTGGTGGTGTGCCGGCTGGGGTGGTGGTGGTGGGTCGGCTGGGTGGTGGTGGTGGGTCGGCTATGGTGGTGGTGATGGGTCGGATGGGGTGGTTGTGGTGGTGGTGGTGGGTCGGTTGTGGTGGTGGTGGTGGTGGGTCGGCTGGGGTGGTGGTGGTGGTGGGTCGGCTATGATGGTGGTGGTGGGCCGGCTATGGTGGTGATGGTGGGCCGG